>BSBK01000651.1:1707500-2307500 GCA_027943335.1 Chamaecyparis obtusa | reverse complement strand
CTGATTTAGCCTTCTATTTAATTGATTTGAGTCTTTATCATCTTGTGTCAAAACCTTGTCATAACTATCAATCTTTAATCAATCATCAAAATGGCTAAGTGTTGTGAACTCATGTCCACTATCTTTTGGGAATCATACCCATCCATCTAGGGCACAATCTCCCTCATCTAAGTCAAATCTATGCTTCAATCAATCAAACCTTGATGAGGTTGTGTCATTTGATCATCTTGATTCAATTCATTCTTCAGTTGTCTTCATCTTATTCTTTTGCTTCACCCAAGGTTAATGGTGGAGACTAGAGCTTCCTCTCACAAGAATCAGGAGAAGCACTTAACACTGGAACTTTGTCTACTCATGTAGGTCCAACTCTTGAACAAATCTACAATTCTGGTCTTTACGAAGATGACGGTCTTGGTAACTTTCGATTGAAAACTGGTTACATACCTCCTCCATCAACTCACGAGGGTACTCAAAAAACTCCACATCAATGTATCCTAGGTAAAACTCCCACCATGTCTCAAGTAGGGAAAAACTTTGGCTCTCATAGAGCTCAATCCCAACATGGTGCAGATCAGGAACCCACACCTAAAGAAATTGCTCGATACCAAAATGACAATGAATTCAAGAAAATGATGAGGCATTTCTTGAAAGAAAATACAGAAACATACTTTTTGGAGTTATCTCATCAAGGAGCTAAGCTTCCTCCTAATTTTAATGTCAAAGATATCATCACACATGAGGAAGAAACTCTGATAATGGCCATGATGAAACAGATGCATGCTTTACAAGTCAAATTGAATAAACTCAAAAAAGAGAAGGAACCCAAGGAGTTCTCCATTGAGGCTCTATGTCCTTTTCCATTTGACAAAGACTTGTACATGCCACCATTTCTAAAAAGAGTGGAGATTTTGAAGTATGATAAATATGATAGACACTCTGATCCTCAAGATCATGTCAAAGAGTTCTATATACAATCCATGGAGTTCATGTATGAACTAACCTATCTGATGCGCCTCTTTCCTAGATCTCTGGGCGGAGCATCCATTCATTGGTTTTCTAGATTGCCTCCTATAATTAAAAATTTTGAGGAGTTGATTAAACTATTTTATCAATAATACTCCTACAATATTCAACACCTGGTCACCATGATTGATATCTGTAACCTCAAGCAATATCCAGGAGAACCATTCCTAACATTCCTCAAGAGGTGGCAAAAGAAGTTCTCTCTATATGCTAGACCAATTCCCGAAATGGAGAAACTCAAAATCTTTATCAATAACCTTGTCCCAGAGATCAACTACCCATTACAAATGCAAGATCATACATCTTTTGACAAAATGGTAGATAATGCAATCAAGATTGAGAAAGTACTTATCAAGAAAGGAGATATAACACTTCAAAAGGACAAATATGAATCTGGATCTAGTTCCAAAGATAAGAACAAAAATTGGAACAAGAATAAAGGCATCATCATAGATGGCGTTGTTGACACTATCCATGCCCCATCAAAGGCACCAGCCTACAACCTAAGTCTTGGTTCCCAAGCCATTAAAGCTTCAGAACAAAAGTCATCTGAACCATTCCAAAAGAAGCCAGAATACAAATCTTGGGATAAAAAGTGAAAGTTCACTCCTCTGGGAGAATCTTTGGAATCAGCTATGAGAACTCTACTGGCTGATAACATCATCTCTTTGCCAGCAATTCGACAATCTGATCTAGACCCTAAGCCACATTGGTGGAAAGAAAATGAATTATGTGATTTCCATTGAGGTAAAGGTCACAAAACTAATAACTGCTTACAGTTGAAAGACACCATTCAAGATCTGATCGATAGTGGAGACATCACAGTTGACAATCTTAAGAGCAATAACAATCATACGACATTTACAGAACCATTTCCGCAACATGGTCAAGGAGTTTCAACTTCTCAGCCTAATATGGGGGCAAAAGTCAATTATGCCTACCCTGGAAATAATGTTGTCATCAATATGGTCGAACCATGTCTCTCTGAAAGTTGCAATGTCATCACAATTGTACAAAGATAAAGAGATCATTCCTCAGCTAATGCAGTTACTCGATCACAAGCTCAGGCACATCTGAATGGACAAATCCTAGATTCATCAAATGTCCCTAAGATGCCCTTCAATCTTTCTTCTGCTTCCAAATAGAAGGCTATTTCTAAATCTTCCAATCCTAAAGATACAAGGCCAACATCTTATAGCATTGTTCAACAACTCCAACACACTAATGCGAAAATCTTCATGTTTGAGTTGCTTCAAATATTTCCAGCTCACAGAGCCATTCTAGACAAAGCTTTGCTCAGATCCAATGTTCCTGATGACCTTGATTTAGACAAGTTCTAGACTATGGTTGGACATCTTACATCTCAGAAATATATCTCCTTTTCAGAGGAAGATGACAACTCCTTGAGTCACCCACATAATCAACCTTTTCACATAGAAGTCTTGATCTAGAACCATATAGTCAAACGTGTGTTGATAGATGGAGGTACTGGTGTAAACATTTGTTCTTACAACTTGATCACACAATTGGGATTTTTAGAATTGGCTATTGATCCTAGAAAGAAAATAACTATCAAGCCTATGATGAACAAGAAAGATCTTCTAAAGGTACCATTGTCTTACCTATTAGAGGAGGTCTAGTTATTAGAGATACTATATGTCAAGTTCTTGATCTACCTTTGGCTTACAACATTATTCTAGGGAGACCATGGATACATGAAATGCAAGCTATTCCTTCTACATACCATCAATGTTTGAAGTTTCCTTATGAAGGAGTAGAGGTTACTATCCCCGTAGATCTAAATACAACTTGCAATACATTGAAGGAAAGTGCAGATAAGCTTGTGCCTAATAACAAAGAATCTTCCATTGAACCAACTAAAGAAGCATCCACATCTAAAATGGAAGACCTTGCAAAAGAGGTTAATATCAACGAAAATAGTATGGGAGAATATACTATGGAGCCAGTCTTATCTTTGACATCTCTCCCTATCTCACCTAAGTCTTATGGACAATCTTTGAAACAATCCAAACTAGAATCTAAAGAACCCCTTGAGGCATATAAAAAGAATTTTGTAGTAGAACAAGTATCCAAGCAAGAATTTGAAGAGGATGAAGCTGTGCTATCATGGCTATACAAAGATGAACCCGAATCCCCAGTTGTCCAAACTCATGATTCTATAGTATCCAAAGATTCTTCTAAGTCATATGGCCCAGGAAATAAATTAATAGCTAAGATGGGATATCCAAGTCAAGGACCTCTAGGAGTCAGAGAGAAAGGTCTTGAGGAACCTCTTCCCCATACTAGTAGAGAAAATAAAGATAAAGTTAGCTTAGGATTTTAAAAAAAACCCTTCCACCTCAAAGGTAATTGTTCCCATGTCATAGAGTAGATCGCACCAGGAGAAGCCCTTCTTAAGAAAGAAGAAATAGAACCATCAGATAGTGATTCAGATAGCTCAGAACTCATCCCCTATGAAAAATTTCCTAAAGAGATCAAAGACCTTGATGATAAAGATGATCCAATCAAAAGAATTAATGTAGTAGAAACAAAAGAACCTACTATCAATCAAGAGATAGTTGCCACACAAGAACCAGCTAATCTTGAAACTAATCAAGAGGATCAAGAAGAAGGTGGTAGTTATTCTGAAACTAATTCCCATGAGTATGAATTCAAATCAGAAACAGAGGATAACCCTTCTTGGGGTATTCACCCTAACTTTACTCATGTTCTAAGATTTCCTAGAGATCCTGAATCAGAAGATGAATCTAATGAATATGAATGGGAATTCATTCCAGAAGTAGATGAGCTTATCACTGAGAAACATGTTGATGTTATTCACCAATATGCACCTCAACCCAATGTAAGTCTAGAGTGAAATGATGAACCTATCGAGTCTGATCCACCTATGGCTGAATTGGACTCCCACAATGACATTGAGCCTATTCATGAATTGAATGTCTTAAGTTGTAATATCACCTTTGAACTTGAGCATCGCGTTAGGACCAATGATGACATATCCATATCTGTAAACACTATCTCCCAATCTTTCCCCACTTTGACTATCCAATATCCAGAACTTATTGATCAAACCTCCACAAATCTGAGCCATGGTATTTATACCTTCCCAAATGACTATGCCCTTACTTGCTACCTCAATGTAGTTGAGCCTATGAGTACTTCCATCAGTGAACTGGGTGTTAGCATGATGGAGTCTGACATCAAGTATCTTAGTCAGAAAAATAAGAATAAAAAGAAAAAGAAAAAGAATTATGAGGGTGAAAATCACTTTGTGGTAGTCTCAGAACCTACAAAAGTAAAAATAAAAGATGTATATGAAGGTGAAAACCTCTCTGAGGCACCTAAGGATGAGATATTTGATGTCCTTTTGAGTCATTTACAGGACTGATCTCCAGTTCTAATTGAGCCCACTCAATCCATCAATTTGGGAACAACAGAAGAACCACAATTGATTCATGTAGCACAATCTTTATCAGAAGAAGAGAAGCAAAAATTTACAACATTCCTCACAGAGAAGAAGATCAACTTTTCCTGGAAATATTTAGATATGCCAGGATTGGATCCTAATCTTATAATGCATCATTTACCCATAGCTCCAAATGTCAAACCTATTAAGCAAAAGTTGAGAAAGCTGCATCCTCACATTGCACTCTTAGTAAAAGCTGAATTAGAGAAGCTCCTAAAAGATGGATTCATCTGAGTTATTGACTATGTTGAATGGATCTCTAATATTGTACCTATTTCTAAACTAGATGGTTCAATTAGAGTGTGCACAGACTTTAGAGATCCGAATAGAGCATACCCTAAGGATGATTTTCCACTACCTAACATTGATATGATAGTGGACATGACTGTGGGTTTTGAGATGTATTCCTTAATGGATGGTTTCTCTAGATATAACCAAATAAAAATTGCTCCAGAGGATCAAGAGAAAATTGCTTTCACATGTGCATGGGGTACCTTCTATTGGAATGTCATGCCATTTGGGCTTAAAAATGTTGGTGCTATATAATAAAGAGAAATGACATCTATTTCCATGATATGATGCATCGAACTATGGAAGATTATGTTGATGATACTTTAGAAAAATCTATGATTAGAACTGAACATCTAAAGGACTTGAGCATGATCCTAGATAGAATGGAAAATTTTAGTCTCTGACTAAATCCTAAGAAGTGTTCTTTTTGTGTCACTTTTGGAAAGCTCTTAGGATACATAGTTTCAAAGAAGTGAATTGAAGTTGATCCAGCTAAAGTCAAGGCTATAATGGAAATGCAACCTCCAAAGAATATTAGTTAGATGAGGACATTGCAAGGAAGATTTCAATCTATCAGAAGATTCATATCATAGCTAGCAAACATATCACAACCTTTTACAAAAACATTATATAAAGGTGTAACCTTTGCATGGAATGAAGAATGTGAGAACAACTTTAACCATATCAAGAAGTATCTATCAAATCCGCCTATCTTGATGCCTCCTATTCATGGGAAGCCTTTGATCTTATATGTCTCCACTACAGATACATCACTGGGGGCATTACTTGCACAACATGATGAGAACAAAAAGGAAAGCTATATACTATATCAGTAGAACATTGGTTGCATATGAGAAGAACTATTCAATGATTGAGAAAGCCTATCTAGCTATGATCTTTGCATCACAAAAACTGAGACACTACATGTTAGCTCATACCACACAATTGGTAGCTAAAATTGACCCACTCAAGTACCTACTAAGCAAAGCTGCCCTCACAGGTAGATTAGCTAAATGGGTTATGCTTTTAAGTGAATTTGACATTGAATATGTGGAAAGAAAGGCTATCAAAGGATAGGTTATTGCTGATCAATTAGCAGATGCACCTATGATTGATGATACACCAATTCAAATGGAATTTTCAGATTCCTCTATCATGACTCTTTCTTCTAGAGAATGGCAGTTATTCTTTGATGGCTCCTACACATAGAATGGATCTGGAGCAGGCATATTGTTCATAACTCATCAAGGATACTCAATTCCAAAAGAATTCAGATTAAAGTTTCCTTGCACAAACAATATTACAGAATATGAAGCCCTTTTAAATGACATGAAACTAGCAATTGAGTGGAGAGTGACAGAGCTACACATTCATGGAGACTCTCAACTTGTTATTCATCAAGTCAATGATGTGTACCAAACTAAAGATGAAAATCTCATTCCTTACAAGAGAATGGTAGATGATCTTAAGAAATATTTCATATCTATCACATTTGAGTAAATTCCTAGAATGGAGAACAAGGCTACCGATGCAATGGCAACACTATCTACTTTATTACAGCAGCCTGAACATGAGCAATGCTATGAGTTCCTGGTGGAAGCACTATCTTATCTTGCATATGACTCTCCTGAAACCCGCATGATTTGCATCATTGTAGGTCATGATTCATCCAGATACAAAAACCTATTTTCCTATCTCCAAGACCAAATCATTCCCGATACCTTCAACCGCCATGAAAAGAGATACCTTATCCGTAATGCCTCATGATATGTCATCATTGGTCATGATCTATACAAATGAGGTCTAGATGGTATGCTACTTAGATGTTTAGAATGGGAAGAGTCTCAGCATGCATTAGAGGAAGTCCATGATGGTATTTGTGGGTCACACTCAAACGGTTTAACACTAGCTCAAAAACTTATTAGGTCTAGGTACTATTGGCCCGAAATGGAGAAAGAGTCTATCAAGTTTGCTAAGAATTTTCAAAAGTGCCAAGTGCGTGGCAAATTAATTCATGCTCCAAGGAGAGATCTAATTCCCTTTACTACACAATGGCCTTTTCACCAATGGGGCTTTTATCTTATAGGAGCTATACATCCTCATTCTTATAATGGACATACCCATATAATCATAGCTATAGATTATTTCACAAAATGGGTAGAAGCGGTCCCTTTGACACGAGCAACTAGGAAACAGATATCTATGTTCATCTTGAACTACATCATATGCAGATATGGGATCCCACATTCTATAATCACAGATAATGGGGGACAATTCAAAAACAAGGACCTAGATGATTTATGTGCCAAATTCAAGATCACACAACATTGGTCTTCTATCTACTATCCTTAAGGGAATGGACAAGCAGAGGCTTCTAATAAGAATTTATTGAAAATCTTGCATCGTACAGTTAATAAAACAAGAAGAGACTGGCATCTGATGATCAATCCAGCTCTTTGGGCCTATAGAACAAGTATCAAAATGCCTACTGGGGCTACATCTTTTGCTTTAGTTTATGGGTCTGAAGTGGTACTACCTATTGAGGTTGAAATCCCATCACTAAGAATCAGAATGCATGGTCTAGTAACTGATGATGACTACAGAGTGTCTAGGTTGCAAGAACTTGAGCTACTAGATGAGCACAGACAAGTAGTGTATGATCATCTCAAAGTATATCAGAAGAGAATGTCTAGAGACTACAACAAGAAAGTCAGACATAGAGAATTTCTGGTTGGTGATTTAGTCTTGAGAGAAAATCCTAAAAATCAATCACATCGAGAATGCAAGGGGAAGTTTGAACCGAACTGGCTGGGTCCCTTTGTAATCATTGCTACTTTTGGCTTCGGTGCCTATCAACTCTCAACGACTGAAGGAGAACAGCTCTGAGAACCAATCAATGTTCTCCATTTGAAGAAATTCTATGCCTAAAGCATTCAGTCTATGGTGAAATGTCCTTAAAAAATCTTAAAAATTGGAAAAAGTCCTGAAAAAATGAACATCTTGGTGAAAACTAGCAATAGGCACCTTGACGATTCACAAAAAAAGTAAAAAATATCAAAAGTAAAAAAAAATAAAAATTGAAAAATCACAAAATCAAAAAAAAAAAAAATGAGAAAAAGAAAAAGTGCCTTGGTGAAAACTTGGAAACATGTGCCTTGGTAGCAAAAATAGAATCTCTGCCAAGATGGTGAAAACTTGGCAAATGGGTGCCACTTGTTTCAAAATGCTCCATCTATCAGCGCAATCTTGGTCTTTCCCAGCTTTCAGTCTTGCTTTAGTTTGTACATATCTCCCAGTTTATTTTTAATAAGTCAGTTTGTACACCAATCTACTCAAGCGTCTATATCCTATCAATGCTTAAACCTTGGGGGAAATCAATGTCATATCCTATGGTCTCCCATGTATCTGAGACATGTCATATTCAGTCAAAGTCCTTTGAAGCTTCATTTGAGTTAGTCAGTCAATCTCGTCTCCAGAAAGGATTTTGCATCTACAACAATGCAATCAAACATCAAACTGAAAACAATTTATGTTTTCCTACATGCTTTTATCTCCTTGTATGCTTACTGATTCACATTGAGATTTTTGCATATTATGTCCTTTCGAGCTCTTCGATGATGTCCTTTATAGGATTTAGAGAGTGATGACTGGGGGCATAATCTTTTCTTTGTCTTCTTCTTGTATGTGAAAATCTAACAACTTTGGAAATTTTGGATTGAAATGGTGTCCGACTGTAAGAGCCTCTATCTCAAATTGGATGGCCATGCATACCTTGACCATTGATACCTGGAAAATTCAAGGAAGTTTGATCTAACTATTATCTTTTTTGAGTGAGTTCTTTCTCCTACTATGAAATGTGATCTTACCTAAGGATGTGAACAATAAAGGGTCACTACGGGTAATTCACATTGGATTTAGAATGATCTCTCAATTTTTTGATGTGTTTGTACCACAAGGCATATTTTGGTCATCATGACATTTATGTTTTGATGCTTATACAAATTGCTATATCAAAATAGACATGATATTTAGGTCATCCTAGCGTTTATGCCTTGGTGCTTATATCTAATTTGACATTTCAAAAATAAAATCAATATTCATATGTCCATGGTTTCATAATCAGTGGGTGTTGTATTGATTCATGTGCATACACATCGATATTCATGTCTATGGTTTCATAACTAGTGGGCATTGTATTGATTTATCTGGTTACCTAAAAGTTCAATGATGATAACAAATTGACATATGATCAGTGAGTAGGTCCTAGGTCCTAGGTTGCATTTCATTTTGCATGTTTCTTTGCCTTTTGCATGTCTGCATGATCTCACAAATGTTTGGACACACTTCAAAGCTTAAACAATTCTTCATATCAATTCTTCACATCTAATGAGAGTTAAGTCTCACTCGAAGGTCTCTTCACCGAACCACAAGTAGTAACCCTCTTGGGTTAAACATCCTTTTGACATAAGACTGAGTACTTGTCTTCATCAACCTGCAAAAACATATCATATGTATCACTGCATTTACATCCCATATCATTACCATTTGTTACATTTGCATAACATCCATACATATGAAAGAAATCATTGCATTGCATTGATCCATACATACATTCTACACTACTCATAGTATAAACATCACATGATATCATCATAAATCAAAACATGAAAAGTACAAATGAAGTCACGACCCAAAATATTGATCTCATATATATCATCAACTTGAAATATGTCAGGGGTGCACTACTGGCACAATATATAAAAAAATGAGCTCCTGAGAGCTATCAGAGTCAGAATAGTATATCAATGATAAAAAAGAACAGAGTATATCAAAACATAAGAACATGAATCAACTATCAACATGCTCCTCGACATCTAGTGGAGGAGAGGTTGGTGCATCTGGTATAGCCTCTGCTCTCGGTGCCCTAGCTCCCTCTGAGGCTACCATATAATCTGAATACACGGGTACTCTCTATGCAACAAGGACAACAACATAATATGTAGACACATAATACAAAGCTCGTGAGGTCTGATGGATCACCTCTATCTATAATCTCTGAACCTCTGAACAAAACTCTACATGAAGCTCTGTGCACTACCTATCTACCTCTAGATACCTCTCCTCCCACCTAGCACTTTGTATCTTCAAGTTTCAGACCTAAGCTTTGAGATGTCTAATAATCTTTGATGAAGTAAGAGGTACACTAGGCTCATCCTCTACTGCTGGCATATCTATGTCCTGTGCTAGCTGCTCTGCCTACTCTGTGGTACCTTCTCTACATGCCTTACGACATCTAATCTCACCCCTTAGATCAAAGGGATCATTTGTACCCATATCTATACTAGCACCTACAACCTGCTCAGTTGCTAATACATCATGTGCAGAACCAACACCGCCCAAAGTGCCACTCTCACCCCTGGTCCATCTCTATGAACCTGTGGATGTACCTGCTATATAAGTAGAAGGATGAGGGAGCCTCATTTGTTTGGATGGTCTTTGTGGTGGGGCCATCACTCTGGGTCTCGAGGGTGTAGGATGTATCATCGGACCCTGTGACATAGGAGCTCCTGTCACATCCATCGCTTCCTCCATGGAGGGTATCAACTCAGTGGGATCTGAGAATCTATGGATAGGGTGATTTGCAAGCCAAGAGATGTATCCATCTGTGACCCCTACATCAACAACCTATGGATGGTAGTCCCAGTCTCTACCTATGATCCTACTATACTCATCTAAACATAAAGAATAAGTGAGCCTCTGTGTCCATCCGAGCCCAATCTCATGAACAATGCGAGCATAAGCAGTATACTCCTACGGGGCATCCTGTCTCTGTCCATACTGACGCTAGACTCTGGTAATCAAAAATCTCTCCAAAATGGTGGAAGACTGACCAATAAGTACATGACTTTGGAACAGAAAGCTGTACTACTCCCTCGCATTGGGCCAGGCCTCTATCTGCAAGTACGGTCTCCATGCTACAAAAGTCATATCATCCAAGCATTGTCTAAAATACTCAGTATGGCCCATGTGAACCTATGTGACATAACCATCATATGTGTATATCACTGGCTCCTGTGGTTGACGCTGTGTTTGAAAAATTGGTCACAAAACTAGGATATGCTCCCAGGCCCATATCTGTAACACAAGAGCTCCAGAAGTGAAACTCTTGCAATCCTGATACACAACCTCATGCATCTCTGAAAACATATGTGCCAAAAGACACTGACCCCAAGCAAGCTCAGTAGGAGTTTCCATAAGAAGTGCTACCATTGGGGCCCATCCCATTAAGAAACCATTCTGCTGACGGCCCGGCATGATGAGCTCACCAATCATCCCAACAATAATGCACTCTAAGCGGTGTGTCTGACCATATCTCTATACAAGGGTCTCCCACGAAATGGACCCAGTCAACTATGTATCATCACCGAACAGACACCTAAAAGCATGAAGACCTGTCTAGTTGGTACTCACATACTTAGGATGCCGACTACTATGGAAAGGAATGCGTAATATCCTATATACATCCTCTAGAGTCACAGTAATCTCCCTAGTCGGTAAATGAAAAGTCTGTGTCTCTGAGTGGAACCTCTCAATCAACATAGTCAGCAGACCATGATTTACCCTAATATCAGGTAAATGGATTAGGTACTCAAACCCACAGGCAGCAAGATGTACCCTCATAGGCTCAGGAAGTGAAACACATAGTCTGTGTGTCACTGGATATGAATGACAAACATGTACATCTAGATATGTGACCTATATAATATAGAAATAGGAAATTCTATTAGAAATTGGGTTCAACAACAAGCTAATAGTGCAGAAATTGACCGGTTTGGTATTTTAGAAGGTAGGTCAAAGAGTCAGCAATTAGGCAGAGCAATCAGAAAAGAAAAATTTTTGACCTAAGATGGAGTTTTGAACTCACTATTTTTCATACGACAGTCCAGACTAGCATGAAAAGTCATACAACTTTCCACAACAAACCAAACGACAAACCATAGTCATGCAACACTGGATACTTCATCATACGAGTTTCGAGGGACCCAATGAAATGTTGTACGACTCATGGGTCCCTCTCATACAACACTGGGTAGGTCATCAAATGACAAAGGAAATGCAATTCAAATGTCGTACAAGTCTGGGGGAGGACTCGTACGAGTTTTCATCCATGTGAAAATTGAAAGGCAAAACGCGTATGAAAAATTCTAAAAATGCTATAAAACATGAAAATTTTGAAATTTCAGAGAGGCACAGAGGTCCACATACCGAATGTCTATACTGTCGAGGTCTCTGATGTCTCCGACTGCACTCAAATCGATGTGAACTCATAGGTACCTTCGATTCTCTCTATTCTGCCATTTTCTCACTCAGAGGGCTCCACAAGATCTCCAAAGTCAAATGGTTGAAATGATTTGAACATGACCCTTTTGGCCCTTATATAGCTTTTGACCTAATTTTCAAAAGTGCTCTATTTTCCATGAAAATTGCACCCCTGGCTAATTTCGATGGTCTGAATCCATTTTCGGAATCAAAATTAAAATCTGAGATCGTTTATTATGTCAAAATCTTGATTTAAAATTTTGGGCCTAGGACGGTCTACTGCTTGCACATTCGACCTTCAATCATCCCAGAAATCCAGTATTCAACTTAATTGATTATCTTACATCAAACTATCAAAATTTCAACTTGGTCAACTATGGTCAACTCATGGTTTAACCTAGTCAAACTCAGTCTTCAGGACCTCCAAACCGATGCAGAATGCATTCTTGAACGTGTATAACCACTTTTCAAATCAATTAACATGCTTCTAAACTATTCAACGCTGACTTTTCTTGTCAAATTTCAATTTTAATCCCGAAGGGGGCATGGTATTTCACATCATTCAAAGTCTATAATCTAAAGCTGAAATCATATCTTTCCTTAGTAATCAAGACAACAACAACATCTAGTTGCTGATTCATCAAAAAGTCCTCATCGCTTGAGGCAAAATCTATCATCGCTTGGGGCATACCAGATTCATCGAGATCCATATCAATTTGATATTCTCCTAATCTTGTAAACTTTATGAGTTTTTCATAACCATTGGTTCATTAGTGTTATTTCCTTGGTTCTTTAGTAACTGAAGGGTTCAGATGTGATACCTATGTGATTCTTCTAAGGACAATCGAGTCTGGAATCGGTCACTCACTTCTTTGCAATCATAAGGTTCAAAATCAGGTGTTTTGATGCTTTTGTTTCATTGGTTCATTGTTGCTATTATAGTTAACATTATCTTTGGTCATTCGGGACCTATTATCTTCATATCAATTTCAATCAGTTTCTATCTCATATCAACATCAATTTCATATCTTTATCAAACACATACTATCTTTGAACCACTGCGCTTTGCACAACAATTCAAAGAGGGGCAAAATGTAATACCCTAAAAATGGGCTATAAGTTCATTAACCTCCTATACTGACACATTGAATGAAATTGACATCGAAGTCCTAACCTAAGGCACATCTAAACATTATCGAATCCTAATTGATTATCTTAAATTCTGCATCAGGGAATATTCCTAGTAATATTCCTAATTATCCTAATTATCTTTAATTTAATGATTATTTGGCGATAAATCCTATTTATCCTAAAGTTTAATTAATTGAATATTCTCAATATTTAATTAATTAGATTTAATTTTGCCACTTAATTATTTAATTGAAGTTAATTCTATTTATTCCTAAATTGTATTATTTAATTTTGACAATAAATCCAAAATCCTATGAATAATTGATTAAATTCTTATTTAATTAATTAAAGCAAGTTGTCAATTTTTAATAATATTATTTTGGAATAAAAGTTTGAAAAATAATTGATTAACCCATAAAGCAATTGTTTTATTTTTCAAAATCAGTTAAGTTGGAAATAAATCACTTTATTATTAAATTAATTCATATTAAATCATGCACAATCAGAAAAGCAGACAACTATCAATTATCAATTAAAACTAAACTCTATTTTGAGTTGAACTCTGCTTTTGCATGTTTTTGTGAGTTAATTATCCTTTATTTAAAAATAACTCAAAAATCAACCTAAGTTATTTGAGTGATTTATGACTTTTTTCCATGCACCTCCAAAGCCCTGGATTTCTATAAATTAAGGCTTCAGCTCTTCATCCATAGAATCCACATAATCCACATAATTTGCATACTTTGGCGAATTGACATTAGAGGAATCATCAAGCTTCTTGCGAATCAGCATTTTGTGAGATCAATCTTGTTTTCAATTCATTCTAGTTTCATATTTCATATCATTGTTAGCTTAATTTGCATATCATAGATCAATTTCATCTAGCTTAGAACTCATATCATATTTTTCATCATAATTGCATAGAAAATACAAAAATATAGATTAATTTGTATTCATTCCATATCTAGATTTTGCATTCAAATCCTTCATTTAGGTGTCATCAAGGTCACTGATCTCGGTATAATTTGAGAATACATACTCACATCTACTAGAAGGCAATAAATTGCCTAGTTAGTTTAGTTTTTCAGTTACTTGCACGATTTCAATTTTTGCTAACCTCTAATGTTTTACTGAAGTGTTGTGTCTACAGAATAGGTACAAAATTTACACACACAGTTGCCACTATCATTTACCTGACAATTCAGATATGTTGGAATAGATGGTTTGATGGTATGACTGATAGTTGGAAAGATACGCAACATTGGTCGTTTGAACTAAGGAACACTTTAATTTTTGACATTGACTGAGAATGTATTTCTGATTTTAAACAAACTTGAATCTCTGCAAACCAAGATAGGCTATTTTAGGCCTCGATAACATGGTCTCATGGCACCTGATGGATCGATGCTACCTTGCATGAGCTCTGAGATATGACCTTGCAAAGATCACTGATTTCTTGCTTAAGCGACCTTGAGGGACACTTCGGCCTAGAGTCATCGATGAGGATCAAAAGACTATGTGTGGAGAAAAAGGTTGCCACTAGCATTTACTCAACCATTCAGAGCTATTGGAACAAATGGTTCCATGCTACGATCGATGGTTGGAAGGATACATAATGTTGACCATTTGAACTGAGGAACACTATGAGTTCAGACATCGACCGAGAATGTATTGCCAAATTTAAAATGAACTTGAATCTCTAAAAACCAAGACAGGCCTTTGTAGGCCCTAGCAACACAGTCCTGTAGCAACTAATGGATTGATTCTACCTCACATGAGCTCCAAGATATGACCCCTTAAAGATCATCGATTTCATGCTTAAGCGGCCTTGAGGGACACTTCGGCCTGGAGTCATCGGCGATGATCGAACAACTATGCGTGGCGATTGAGGTTTCCACTATAAATTATCTAGCGATTTGGAGATGTTAGAATAGATGGTTTGATGCTATGACTGACGTTTGGAAGGATACGCAATGTTGGCTCTTTGAACTGAGGAACACTATGAGTTCTGACATCGACTGAGAATGTGTTGCCAAATTTAAACGAACTTGAATCTATGAAAACCGAGACAGGCTTTTGTAGGCCTCGACAACACAGTCCTATATCAATTGATGGATCAATGCTACCTTCAATGAGCTCCAAGATATGACTCTACAAAGATCATTGATTTCATGCTTAAGCAACCTCGAGGGACACTTCGGCCCAGAGTCATCGGCGGGGATCGAATGACTGTGCATGGTGAACAAGGTTGCCACTAGTGTTTACCTAGCCATTCAGAGTTGTTGGAACAGACTGTTCCATGCTACGACTAACAGTTGGAAGGATACGTAATGTTGGCCATTTGAAATAAGGAACACTGTGAGTTTTGACATCAACCAAGAATGTGTTGACAAATTTAAACGAACTTGAATCTCTAAAAACTGAGATAGGATTTTGTAGGCTCCAGCAACATGGTCTAGTAGCAACTGATAGATTAATGATACCCTACACGTAGTCCAAGATATGACCCTTGCAAAGATTACTTTTTTTATGCTTAAGCAAGCTTGAGGGACACTTCAGCCCGGAGTCGTCGGTGGTGATCGAATGACTATGCATGGCGAATGAGGTTTCCACTAGCATTTATTCAATCATTTAGAGCTATTGGAATAGACTGTTCCATGCTTTGGGGATGTATTTCAAAGTTAGGATATATGAAAAGAATGGCTGTGAAAAAGATATTTCTATTTTTCATTCTGAGAAGATCCAGAGTGATTTTGAGTCACAGAGGAAATGCCCTGATCCTTCCACAAGTGCTATTCTGACAAGTTCTCATTACTTGAGGGACAAAAAATTATGTGTGGAGTTAAAAATAAAATCAATAGAAGATGTTTAAAATGAAGTGAAAATTATCTCTATTATATTACAGTCTCCTATACTCTGCAAGTTTGTTTGACAGGGGTTCAAGAAGATGATCTGTTATTGTCTAAAGGATATTTTGGGGTTCAGTTTTTTGTTACATGTTTTTTAATAATGGTGTTTAGATGGTTCTTAAGGTAATGTTTCTTATTTTATGTGAAATTTTGTTCTGCAGACAACACTGAACACATTTGTGGATAAACTCAAATTACCAAGAGAAGAACAATGGTGACTCTTGTGGATTCTAACAGAAAGGAATGGCATGTACAATTCCTTAGAGATCTCCTTGAAGCTTCCTTGATTCATGGATGGAGATATTTTTCAATTGCTTATAATCTTGAGGATGGAGATGCTTGAATTTTTGAGTGGGTAGATGATAGTCCATATTTTCCCTGTTGTCAAAGAATGTAGTCCTTACAAGTATTTTAAAGGAGGCCAATTGCATAATAGCCTTCCATAACATATGAATAAGAAAATACAAGTCTTATGCAATTATTTTGTCACCAATTTGCCAGCAAAGGCATCTGGACCTGAAAAGGGAAATTCAATTCCACACAAGCCCACAATCTCTTTAAAAGATATTAGGAGCCGATGAAAAATCCTTGTATGTATGCTCTTAATTATCCATAAACAATTCTTTAAATAAAGCCTTGTATACAATCCAATCCCATACCTGTGCATTTAAGAATTCTAAGAAACTTAACCTGCAAAAAATTCTAGTCAGTTATTCATACAAGCATAAAATCCATGGCTCCAAAAGCTTCTAGGGCTTCCACAACTGTTAAAGAAGATGTTATAAAATGAGAGAATGAAGTAAAGGCTTCTCCAAACTAGAGAAAAGAAATGAAAGTGATGTTCAATCCCACAAAGGATTCAACAATCAAAGCCATGAAATCTGAGAATAAGAAGAAGAAGAGGAAGAGAAGTGTAGAAAGTTACAAGAGGTTTATATACAAGGTGTTGAAACAAGTGCATCCCTCCAAGGGAATATCTAGTGCTACCATGGATATCATGGAGAGCTTCATGACTAATATTTTTGATAAGATTACTCATGAGGCTACTTCTCTGCTGAAATATAACAAGATCTTGACACTTTCCTGCAAAGAAATTGAGACTGCTGTCAAGTTTGTTATGCCTAGAGAGATGACTAATAATTCTACTTCTAAAGGAAGTAAGGATGTTACCAAGTTTTCTACTACCCTGGGTTAGGTTTTTTTGGAATATTTTAGGTTTTTTGTACATGGTGTTTATGGCACCTATAATAGCCTAAGGTCATTCCATGCAATGAAAATGGCAAATATGTAATAACTCCTAAAAGGCCTAATAGGCCTTAGGACCAAAATAAGAGCCTAGGATGGAATTTGGTGTTACAAGTTTATAATAGTTTAGACTTGATTTTAATAATGCTTAATAAGTTCATTAAGGTCACATTTCAAATTCTTAAGGCTTCATTGTCTTTAAAAGTTTCAAAAACTCCAAATTTGTAATGTTGCAAATTCAAAAATTTGAAATGCAATAGTTTTTAGAAAATGGAGGGAATTGGATTTTGTTATGTTTTAGTACAAAATAATCTATCCAACCAATTGGGATTAGTTGGGGTAGTTTCTAGGAGTCCATCAAATATGCCAAAGTTCCATTGTACGACATAGGAGGCTGTGTATGGACTGCAACAGAAAAATAAGAAAATCTCAAAATTTTTGCAAGTTTATTTAATGTATTACTTGTTTTGAAGCTGAAAAATATAATTTGGATTGATTGATAATGTTTTAGGAGTATTTTCTTACAAGATTGAAGATGTTTCATATGTTTCTTGCATTGATTTGAATCAGATTTTAAATCATTGTTTTCAGCACTGTCACGGTTTGGGGTTCCTAAATCATTGTTTTGATTGGAATCCAATAAAGATGGGCATCATCCCATGAAATTAAAGGCATAACTTTAATGGAATAAGAATATATAACATTTACAATACAAATCTAATGCTTTGGTGTGCAAACAAGTGAAAGAAGTGATCACAGTCAGCAAATGATGGCAAATACATTGAATTTCATGGCAAGGGTATAGCACCAAAAGATTGGTCTTAAGGATAGGGATATCCAATGATTTAGATCATCTTATATTGTTCATTTAAAGGTTAATCAATAATTGTTTGAACCTGGAAGTGATTGGAGGGCACCGATTTGAGAAACCCTTGGTTTAAGGGTTTGAAGAGACCAAATTTGGGGTTTTTTGGGGTTATAGGAGGTCTGAGTATAATTATTTGGTATTTATAGGTTTCATGACATAATAAGATAGTGTCTATAGTTTTAAGTCTTGGGGTTAATTATTTCATATAGTTCCTTTGTTAAATCACTCACTTTTCATGCATTTTTAGAGCCATAGGGGTGAGTAGCAGTACACACTCCAAAACAACCATATATTTCCTTTGGATATGACAATGTACTAAGAAAAGGGTACTCAAAAAATTAATTTTTTGGATTAGTCCTTTGGAAAGTTTCAGAGATAAGTGGCATTTTCCTTCACTATAGGGCTACTAGATGGGGCAATTAGGCCTTTGGATAGTTTGGGAAAGATTGGAGATTTGGGTATTGTGGGTATTGCCAAGAAGCCTAATACCTATCAAATACATTTAGATATAAGCCTTAGATACCATCTATATCATTTTTGAACCTTGGAAAAGGTTTGGTGAAGTTTGAGCTCTTGGGAAGCATTTGAGGCTTTGGGAAAATAGTGTCTTTGTTAAGCAAAATTCATAAACTTTCCTTTTTTATTCACCCACCACCCTTCCCTCTGCATCATGGAGGCACTAGGTACACTAGGTGGCCTATGAAGGTACACCATCTAGATAAACCAAAATGTAAACCTTCCATTTCAGAGAGGGAGAAGTTGGAAAGGAAATGAGATAGTGCATCCTTGAATTGAGTTGGTCTCTAGATTTCTGTTTTAGTCTCTAGGTTTTAGCTTTCTTTTGGTTCTTGCATTTTTTTTCAAGCTTTTAGTTTAAATCCTCCTCTAAAGCTAGCTTGTTGGACTGTATAGAGTTGAGGTGCTTAGTATGGCCCTAACTTAGGAATCTATGGTAGGTTCTCTACGACCACTTGGATTATGTTAGGGTATTGTATAAATATTGTAAATATGTATTTTTATTGCATGAAGTGCAGGGGAAGTGTCTTTACATGTAGACCCTAGGTGAGCAAAGACAAGCCCGATTAGGAAGCCTAGATTGAGGCAACATTTGGGAGAGAGACTGGGGTTTGGGAAACTCGAATTAAGACTTGGAGAGGAGTCTATACCATGTTCAAAGACTCAATCATAAAAAGGAGATCTCATGAAAAATCCATTGGAGGGTGTAAATATCAAACCCTCATTTTATAATTAACCCTTTCTAAATGATTCCTAATGCCTTGTATTTATCCCATGACCCATCCTATACTCTTAAAACATAATTTAAGCTTGGACAATATTGGTCCATTTACAAATAAGATTTTGTAGTCCATTGAGGACATTATGGTGGAGGGGCACCTAAGAACACACAAGGGTCACCTAGAGGACCTAAGGAGGATATAGTGAAGAACATGACCAAGAGTCATTTTATCTGATGTAACATGGCATGTAAAGCCATTTTATGTAATAAACAAGGCCTAAAATTGTAAAGGCTTGAAAATGACAAAATGGATGTAATAGATAGTATAATGGGCCTAGATAGTTGGAATTAGGTCTTAGAGTAATTTTTATGGTTTAGATAGGTCATTTGGATCATAAAAAAATAAAATCCAAAGTTAAGAGTTTTTAGGAGTTTATTTGATTAAGTTTGTAAATTTGAATATTTAAATTCAAACAATCACTTGAGATTAGTAGGAAAACTCTAAAAATAAGTTTAGTTTTCTTTGTTAGCATATCCAACTAATTTGATTTGGTTTGGGAGGTTAAATGGAGTTTATTTAAGCCTTTAAAACTGAGAGAATGGGGGGAGAACAAATGGAAATCTATTTTTGTATGGCTTGGTTCAGATTTTGGCAATAAAAATCTGATTTCTTGCAAATTTGAGATTGTTTTGATAAGTATTTGATATGATTTCTTTCATGTGGTAGTGGAAGGATGTTTTAAATTATTTTTTAGTAAATTTAAATCATTTTGTAGGGTTTTAACTTATATTTATTTTTATTGTCCCGTACAAGCATAGTTTGTGCATTGATTAAAGATGTAAATTCATTGATCCATCCCCTTTATGTATTTTTTGTCACTTGGGGATGGATCCAAACCTTGTAACTTAGTATTATAACATTGGAAATGCAGTAAAGAAGAAGAGTTTGCAAGTTGAGAGTGATTGAAGGAGTTTGATGAGTTTGAAGGGTGCATAAGGGTCATGAAATTGGTGCAAGGGTATAGAAGTAGACATTCTAGCCTTTGGAGGGGGGTATTTTCTGCATGAATCCATCATAGGATGGTCAAATAATGGTGAATAAACTTTGGTTCAATTTCTATGGTGCTGGGAGATGATACATTGGGCGAGACCTAGTTTCTAGGGGATTTTGGGACAAATTTGGGGCTTTTACATCTAGAAGTGTCAAATATTCAAATTAATGGTAGAATCCTCTAATTAGATTCATTTTAAGACATTTTTGGAAGTGGAAAGGTGTAGGAGTGAGTCCTTAATAGGGCTGCTTTGTTAATTGAGCATATTAGGCCTAGTTGGGAAACATGAATCAACAATTTTAAGGTGTGATGTTCCAAAACACATAGTCTTTGTTTTGACATATGTTATGCAACTTGAAAAATGGTATTCAAATAATTTGATCACCATTTGAAGAGGTGATTGATAATTTGGTTGATGGAACCAATTGGCAAGCATAAACAAGCATGAACCAAGAACTTGTTTGATATGGTGGATATGGAGTTTTTGAAGGAAACCTAAGGCGTGGAGTCTTAAATAAGATGGTATTAAAGGAGAGAATGAATTAAAGGATTATCCAAAGTTGAGAAAAGAAAAGAAAGTGATGTTCAAGCCCACAAAGGATTCAACAGTCAAAGAAATGAAATTTGAGAATAAGAAGAAGAAGAAGAAGAGGAAGAGAAGTGTAGGAAGTTACAAAAGGTTTATATACCAAGTGTTGAAACAAGTGCATCCCTCAAAGGAAATATTGAGTATTTCCATGGATATCATGGAGAGCTTCATGATTGATATTTTTGATAAGCTTACCCCTTGAGGCTGGTTCTCTACTGAAATATAACAAGATCATGACACTTTCCTCTAGAGAAATTGAGACTATTGTCAAGTTTGTCCTGCCTAGAGACCTGGCTAGACATGTCGCTTCTGAAGGAAGTAAGGTTTTTACCAAGTTTCCTACTACCCTGGATTAGGTTTTGTTGGAAGATTTAAGATTTTTTATATGTGGTATTTATGGAAGACTTGTTTAGAAGTTGGTTTTGGCTTGGGTTTATATTAAAATGGGCCTATTTGGATAAACCAAAATGTAAACCTTCCATTTCAGAGAGGGAGAAGTTGGAAAGGAAATGAGATAGTGCATCCTTGAATTGAGTTGGTTCCTTAAGGCTCTTCCATGACCTTCCAAGTATTATGTGCCTGAAATTCATTGGCATAACAACATAAAGTTTTTTTAATTAATAATGAGAAATATTTTTACAACTCAGCTCAATAGGAGCACCAGAGGAAAGAGGTGAGGAGAGAAAACCTTCCATTATTGCCCCAAAAAATAGAAGAGAAAGGTTGTCATTAAATCTTACAAACTTCCCGTTATACATACGGGGTAATGCATGAGCAATTTAGAGTCCACCCAATTTACAGTGCTATATAAATTTGACATGTTACGATATTTTTTATCTCCATTTAGTCCAATGAACTAATTGGGTCTTCCCTACCCTTGATTGTCTCAAGTATTGCCTCGTGGTCTGACTCACAAACCTTCCAAAGAGTTTTATTATGCAGTCTTCCCCCATATTTGATCAAGTGGACATTTGATGCAACGATGAGGTTTGAATAATGAAGAATCTTTTTGTGTATCTCCCAATCCTCTAACAACCACAACCTAGGGTTCTTCATAGCATATCATCTAATCCATGTACCAGTTACAACCACTGCTCCTATAGGGTATTCTAATTCTTCACCATCAATAACCGTGTGATTCAATTTATTTTTTTCCTTAACATAATGACACAAATAATAATGTCCCTTCTTCATTGTATTCAGGTGCAATAATAGTAAAAACATGCCATGTAATGATATAAACATAATGAGGACATTAGTTTACTGAATATTTATGATAAAGTACTAAATTTGAGATTATTTGTATATGGAAAATTTTACCTAGTTGTACTAGATCAAATAAGCGATCAAAGTCAATGGATGATTCCATTTCTGTTAGTTGTATTGATTCATAGGGATGATAGGAGGCAAGTGGACTACAAATACATGTATACCATTCATCAACCCATTTCTTTGACTCACACCCATCCCAATCTTCATCTACACATGATGAACAAAAGAATGCCATATGTCATGTGTGGATACTCTGTGAACCAACATTACAACTTCTAAAAGAGTGTAGCTCACTCGATCATGTCTATGCACAACAATCCTCATATGGTGCAATGTTAGTTTCATCCATCAACCAAAAAAATCTATGAACCGTAGACTAACCTTCATTACCTAGACCCATTTTAGCATTACACCATTGGACAATACATCCTGCATCTGACAATGTTGCTTTCTCTTTGTACTTTAATTCTTCACGTGCTAAGGCTCTTTTAATACATGCACCTATTGCATTGTGCTCTCCCTTTCCATGAACGGCCTCTATGAAATTCCACATATATTGAATTCCAGTAATCTTATGCATCCCGTACAATCAATAAAACATCTAAGAATTCTTGAATTGTGATGAACAATTATCTGACCAAGTGATATATGTCGATGATATTTTATGCCCCTATTTGTCAAATGACCATAAAATAGTTGAAGGCAACCATGTACAAACTCTATAGAATGTGAGCGATCATCACTGATATAAAAATGATACTCCCTCAATATTTTCCTGTTCTCCTCTGTACTGTCTGATGCATGCATGAATGCTATATGAAAAAATATAGCAACATGTTGAGAGCTGTAATACTTTGCTTGCACCTCATTTTGTGGTTGTAGTGTGTATTTCTCTGCAAAGTCCACAACTGAAACAATGGTATCAAGTGGTAATGTGTCCTTGTACAACTTGAATTTCATATCCAACCATCACACTCTATGTGTATGCCTTGTATACTCATAAATAATTTTTTTACAAAAAATGTCCATGAGCTGATACACTAGAATTTTTTCAATTACTAAATCACATCTTTTAGCTTTTTTTTCCATCTTTTAGATTGTATGTCACGGTCTTATATTTTCCAAATTCCACTATTTCATTACCAATTGCATGTGTACTCTCCATATGTTGACAAATTGGAAAACATCACAAACCTCCACAATCTATGAATGTACCATTCAAGCATGAGAGCTTGTAAAATTGTTGACCATCCACTCTTTCACATAAAATGGTAGATATTAATTCCCTTGAAGATCTAGGTGGGACATTTATGTTACAATCCTGCAAAACATTGTTAGAGTGCAAACTACACATATATTCCTATAAACTTCAAAATGGTTAGAAAATTCAATATGTACCCTACAACAACAAGTTGTGCATGTGTGATTTATCTTCACATAAAAAGGTTTACACATTTCAAAATATCTCTAACTAATTTTAATTTGAGGATACATATGCATAAATTTTGTAAAGAATTATGTCTAAGTTGAATCCAAAAAATATTTTAGATGTGTAACATGAATTTGGCTACCAATCCTCCTTCTTACAACATCTCTTTGATTAGGAGATACCTGTGTATTATTCTTTCAAAATTCTTCAATCAAGGATTTCAAAGCTTCAACAATTGTTTTATCTTTTCATGGTAGTCTACCGAAAAATGCCCACAACTCATTTCTATTTGGATCTTCCACTCTTTGACACCTTCCCAAGGCTCTCATTAGTGACTTTCTACTTATTTTCAATGTTTTGCTTGTCTTTCTAATGAGTCAAGATTTCTTCATTCGAGTGCTTACTATCATTGATGTAAGTACATGTCATGTGACATTACTCTCTTTTGTGCGTGATGTAGAACCCACACTCTCATATGCAATCATTAGATTCTTTACAATAGATCTTTCACTTGACTCATCCATCGTTCTTAGCCCAATAATCTTCATGATGGGCCTTAATTTTAGATTTCTCATTATTTCAACAAATAGTTGACATCTTCCTATCATGTTTAAATTCTCAAAAAATGATCTCCAAATATTATTAGCGTTTCTTTGACAAGTATGCTTGGGAATCTTGTTAGGCATTGCTTGAAAAATGTTAGTATCAATATCAATCAAATATTTTGACTTTCTATAAATAATTATAGGAGCATCAAAAACATTATGTGTGAATTGTGTACCATCTTGACTGCCTTCAACATGAGACGATGTTGTGCCTACACCTTGGGATGTAGATAATGGTGTGCCTTCAACATGAGATGATGTTGTTGTTGGAATGTTTGCCGTTGCGCCAAAAGCTCAAACTGTCAACGAACGTCACAAACACCAGATTTACCCAGATCCACGGTAACCCCAAAGGAGGTGCTGACCACCAAGTCAACAATCTCCCCCTCAGCACCGACTGAGAGTTCCGCACCAACGGAATGAAGGAGACTCTCTCCCCCTCAGCACCGACCAAGGGTTCCGCACCAACAGAATAAAGGAGACCTCTTGGGATTTGAACCCGTGACCCAAGGCTCTGATACCAATTGTTGGAATGTTTGCCGTTGCGCCAAAAGCTCGAACTGTCAATGAACGTCACAAACACCAGATTTACCCAGATCCACGGTAACCCCAAAGGAGGTGCTGACCACCAAGTCAACAGTTGTGCCTACACCTTGGGATGTAGATAATGGTGTGCCTTCAATATGATACAATTGTGTACCCCCACTTTGGGATGTAGACAATGGTGTGCCTTAAACATGATACAAGGGTGTGCCCACACCTTCAAAAGTAGACAATGGTGTGCCTTCAACATGATACATTGGTTTTCCTCCACCATCGGAAGTAGACAATGGTGTGCCTTCAATATGATACATTGGTGTCTCCAACATTGGATGATGATGTCTCTTGAACTTGGGAACTCATAGATGATGTCCGCACATCTTCATAATTCAATTGTCCTGTTGCACGCAAGTTTCTCATTCATTGTCCTTTTTTTCCCAATTCCAATTCTCTCTTACTTTGTATTGATGTTTCATGTTCCTCATCCAAAGAAAAATCTTCTTGTATGGTATCTAATATTTTTGTTCACGAAGTTGTCTCATTGTTTCCCTTTTCTTCTCTTTGTCTCTTTCATGCTCTTTTGGTGTTAAATTCTTTTCTCGTTTCCTTGGCATGATGATGATTTCTACATATAATATAAACCTCTTACAACATGAAAAATTATAATATAAGTTTATTACAATTATATCAAATTATGTATTGAACAAGTCTATATCATACCAATTATAAACCAAAACTCTTTATTCACATTTGACATGTAAAAAATAAAAAACTTACCTCAATTGATAAATTTTGGTGATAATAATTGACTTTCACAATTTGATGTTGATTTTTAAACAAAAAGATGGTGCAAATTAATATAATATGTTTCTTTGTCACTATCAACACCATGAAAAGATAATACTTGTTGGATAACATGCAGAACTCAGACAACATACAGAAAAAGTGGGCCTCTTTCATGAGATCCTTGGCAAAGATGACTGTTTGTTTTAGTTTTGTATAGCACGAGCATTCTATAGGGCATGCACCCTATACAAAACAAAAAAGTGTTATGCATACTCTATAGGGTGCACACCGTATGCAAAACAAGAAAAAGGGAGGAGAGAGAGAGAGAGAGAGAGAGAGGAGGGGTGAAAGAAGGTAATAAGGGAAAATATATAGGGTAGGAAGGTGGGAGAGAGAAAATATGTGTGTGAGAGAGAGGGGGTGAAAGAGGGCAATAAGGGAAAATATAGAGGGTACAAAGGTGGAGAGAGAGAGAGAGGGGGGGAATATAGAAGGTAGGAAGGTGGGAGAGAGAATATGTGTGTGTGTGAGAGAGAGAGGGGGTGAAAGATGGTAAGAAGGGAAAATATAGAGGATAGGAAGGTGTAGAGAGAGAGAGAGTATGGAGAGCTCTCTCTCTCTCTCTATCTCTCTCTCTCTCTGACTATTTCTCATCACTATTTAAATCTATGTCTTAAATAGGGCACATGCCCTATAGGGGGAGTGCACTATTGAAATTTATGACTTTCATAGGACACATGCCCTATGAAAGTCATAGATTTCAATAGTGGGCTTGCCCTATAGGGCATGTGCCATATAGGATGCACGCGGTTTGTTAGGAATTGGAATTTACCAATAATAAGGCTTGGATTTTCCTTGGAGATCCAACCCAAAGGCTTGGATGATTTAAATATGCCTGAGACATGTTTTCCAGCAGACATACAAAAAAATAACATCATTTTTTGTGTGCTCCTCATCAGGTTTACTTGTGGCTCAAGAATGTAAAAATCAAATGATGTGATATTGTAGATCTCTTAGTTTGCTATCTAAGCATATAATTTATTTTGAATTTTGATTATGTTAAGTTTTTCAACTCTAAATTCTTTTGTGTGTATGTCCATTTTTTGTAAAAAACCAACATGTAGTATTTTGGGCATAGATTTTGGCTCGTTCATCGAATTTTGCAACAAGTTACATTTTTAGAAACTAGAATCCATTCTACACACTTTTTAAAAAAAATAATAATTTGATTTTCGATTAGTTTTAAATGATTTCTAGGGGGAGCACACAGAAATTTCATATTTTCAGGATGTGTGCACTTTGTAAATTCATCAAAAATTATACATTCATCAAAAAATTACGAAAAAATTTTGCGATAAACTACATGGTGTTAGCTAACTTCTCACTTGAGTGATTATAAAAATTCAAAAAAAAGTTAACATTTTAGGGGGAGCACACCAGATGCTATGTTATTTTTTTTGACAAAAAATGGGACCATTTTTTGTGCTCCCCCTTTTTGAGGGCCTTAATCTGCACCATTTTCAAAATAAGTTAGTAGTTTAGGAACTAGATTCAGAGTATTAAAACTCTTGCTTTTATCGTATCTTAAAATTTTGAGTCTAACTATCTTCAATTTCTTGTTGAAGTTCAGAGTTTGTTGATTTCAGGAAAAAAGTGGCATCTTATACCCCCTTTTTGGTCCCCCATCTTTGTGCACTTACCCTAAGATATAACTACAGATAACAAAAATTTAATGATTAATATGCTAAATTATGGATTAGATCATGTAGATTTTTGATGTCAATGTTTTGGATCAAACTCTATGACCTATCATTAGAATAGATAGCAAAAGAAGAGAACCTATCATTAGAATGGATACCAGAAGAAGAGAATCGATGGATCATATAGTTTGATTTGAAACATTGACAAAGAAAATCTATATGATTTAAGTCAAAACTTCATGCATTTAATTGTAACAACTTAAAGTACTAAATATTTAAAAAATCCATATAATAAAAGAACTCAAAGTAAATGAGAGGTTCAGGTGGTAGCCATGGTATATGTTGAATTTTAAGTTTCATTAAGTCATTTACATCATGTGGAAGATCATTTTCTTATTTATCTTGTACATTATATTATTTACATGGCTATCCCCTTACATGTCATGGGATAGGTAACCTCTCATATTAGTTGAGTTGATCTCCATCAATCTTTTTCCTCAATGGTTGAGTTGAAAAGATCAAAGATAGATTGACTATTGAGTAAGAAAATGACCCATTTCTGTGGTGATCTGTTGACCTCAACCACTTCCTTCTTTTCTTCTCTTCTAAAAATTTAAAAAGTAGAGGAAAATTCTTATGTTCGTTGAGAGTTAGTGGAGACCTAAAATAGGGGATACTACCAACCTGTGAGGATTTATTCCACAAGGATACTACAAATAAGGATAGTAGGTATATGACTAAGGTTGATGGATGTGGGAGAGGTTGTATGGATAAGGAACATATGCTACTAAAAGGGTGAAGAGGTGTACATATTTGCCACTTCATGAATGGCTAAAATAATGTTGGCTGAAAGGAAATTGAGGATTGAATTCATATGTGATATATTGTATGTGTTCCTTGGATCTATTTGATCTCATTGCCCTTATATTTTAGTTATGGCTAATTTGGGTCTCTTATATTTTGGAGTTGGTGTGTCAACCAAAAGAACATGAGATGCACATATTTCCAAATCTGTATTCATGACTGATATAAAAAAGATTGGTCAAATATAAATTGATCGTTCGAATTCAAGTTTGATTTATTGTGTGTGTTGTTAAGGTCTAATTAACTCCATACAACTAGGATTTTTGGTATTTGGGTCTTTGATGGAAACTTACTATTTTTAGTAAGTTGGTTATACGAGCTCAAAATGTTCTAATTTCATAGGTGGAGGTTCATCTTAGTCATATCAGCTTACTAGTTGAGTTTCATTGTCATATCATCTGTATCAGTGAAGTTATTGAGGTTTTTGGGTATAAAATATTTGAGCTCAATTTTGAAGGCCTTAGAGGCTCCGAATTGTGATTGACCCTTGGCTGATTGGAGCTTGTGTGAGTCAAGTACTGTAGATTAGGTCCAAACATTTCTTAAAAGTGGTTATAATAGAAAAACGGAGCTACAGTTAGAAATTTATGGCCTCTAGAAGTTGGGGTACCTAAAAACATATTTTGTAATTATTTTGAGCTGACCCTATGTAAAAAAAATAAAAATAAAATAAATCTTAGGGTAGTCGTCCTTAAGGGCTAAATTTTTGGAACCTTCTCGAGTGGTGGAAATTTTCCTATATAAGGAAGGCTCGTAGTGTTGTCTAGGAAATTTTGGGTAGATCTGGGTAATGATTTGAGGCTTTGTCCTATAGAATATTGTAACGGAAAATGCCCATGTGGCTTTGCATATTATAATTATGAAATTTGTAATTCCACACTTGTGGGGATAATGAGAAGCCCATTTTCTATTCTTGCAAATTGTTGTTGTTTCTATGTTTCTATTATGTGTTTGTAGTATTAAGGGGACCACCCTTCATCAGTCTTTTATTTTTTATTTGGTATACCTGCCAAAAGGATTTAAGGTGCACAAATTTGCTACTATGTCCCCATAATTGGCCCATACAACATTGATTGAAAAGAACTGACATTTGCACACACATTTGATTTAGTTGGTGGGTCTAATTAATCTCATAAGTGATATGGTTATATGGTCTTGTAACATGGATTTGGTATATAAGCCAAAAGGGTAGAAGTTGCCCAGATTTTCCACTCTATCCTCGTGATTGGTTCAAACATTATTGTTTACAAAAAATTGATGATTGGATTTATATTTTGATGTATTATTTGAGTTACTGAGTCTAATTAATCTCACAACACCACATCTTTGGGTTATTGGTTTTGTGTATTTTGGACACTAAATGACATTTTTTCAAAAAGGTCCTTGTAATAAACAAAGGTGGTAGTAAAATTAAAACCTAGAAAAGATATATATTCAACATAATATTTGACAAATCTCCATTATGTTTTACTTAACATGAATGCACTTTTCCTCTATAATGTCTTATATATGGTAATTTTATAGATAAAGAAGTTAGATTTCCATTAGGATATGCATGATTTTCAGCTTCTTACCTGACAATTTTATCTGTCGAGTTGCCAAAGTCATGTCTGGACAAAAGTGTAAGTGCATACTTGGTAAAATCTATTTAATTGTACATTGAAGATTCGAAAATCCTCAATTCAATTGTAGATATGAATGGATAAAAAATGGTGTTTCCATTTCTTGCAAGGTAGATACTCATCAATTTTCCTATGGATCTTATAAAAACCTCATAGTAAGTATAGAGTCCTTTTGAACTAATCCGTTGTGGTATTCATATTTGTCCACAATGTTCCTTCAATTAGTTGTTCAGAAAAGGTGGTGGATTTGTCCCATCATAATCTCCATATTAATAAGTAGTTCTCACCAAATAACTTATGTTTCTCTTGTATTTGAATCCTAGCAAAAAATCCTTTTGATAATCCAAAGAAGCCGAATCAATTGTCACCACTTTCCCTATGCTACTCTCAAGATTTTTAAAAAAATTATATCTATCTTGTTAAAGGATGTATATACGTCTTAACCTATACTATTGATATGCGAGCTTGACTAGGAGAAAAAACTATATGCGACTATTGAATATTTATAATTATTTTAAAACCACCAAGACAAATAGGACACCAGACCTACATTTCAAGGGTGGGATGCAAACTTTAGGACAAAAAAGAACTTAGGGAGGAAGCTAATAGAGATAACTGAGAGGGGGGGGGTGAATAAGTTATCTGACAATTTAACCATTCAACTACTTTAAATAATATAATTAATGTACTAATCAACCATAGAAAGATAACCATACATAATTGCACAATAACACAAGATATGTTGACTAGGGAACCTCTTGAAAAGAGTAAACCCTGGTGGGAATGATGCCCACAAAATGATGCACTAATATGAAAGTTCCTTGTTAGAGGATGGACCCTGTTAGGAGTCTTATGAAATACATCCAGTACATATAAATCCCTGTTAGGAGATCTTGAATCCAAAAGATTCTAACCCAGTTAAGAGTTTATGGAAGATAGAAGGACCCATTGCCCAAACAGCTTCAAGGCAAGATCTCTGAACCCACTGTCCAAAAGATCTTAGAATTATTCAATAGAATAATATGAAATATATTACCTCCTTCACACTATGCCAAAACTGCACTCTCTGCTACACAAGCTCACAATTCCAGATCTCTGTACTCACAAGTCTTCCTTCATCACTAAATTAGCTCTTTTCTTCACTTCATGCATATATTTGCATCTCAACCTTCATAGTACATATTGCAACAAGGAAAAAATTCCTTCTTATATACCAAACTCAAATAATTACAAATGAGTCAGTCCTTAATTACAAAATAATAAATTCTACACGCTACACACAAAATTTCACATAAAACTATCAGCTTCCAGATACTGTAACTTTCTCCAAACATATCTTCAAATTTTTCACTATGAACCACATCATCATTAATTAGTCTCCAACATCCCTTTAACTACACAAAATCAGATTCCATCCTAGCTAAGAGATATCCTCCGATTTCTAAAAATCGCTTCACAGAAACACTGTCTAAACACTACTTTCACCAAAATGCTCATAACTCTCATAAATGAATGAATTTATTTTTGTGCTGTTAACCATAGGTTAATAACACACCAAAGAACATACCATCAACTGTGCAAAATCCAATCTACAATAAAACATGTGTGCAAAACAAAACTATACCTACTTTCCTGCTGATATCCAAAATATCACTATGTTGACATCAATGACAATCCAAGTCATGAATGCAACAACAACTGCTAAAAAATGACTACCAAAATACTTTGCATTCATTCCTAAAAATCTCCCCCATTGGCATTGATGGCAACATAGATGAAAAACATCCAATGTTCCAAAAATCCAATACTGCAACATCACTGCAAAATATCAAATTAAATCTGGCTTCGTTTTCCTATTCAGCTCTCTCATACAATCCACAATGTTATTCATGTATATCTCTCCCCCATTGACATCAATGACATAAATTCCATCACTAAGTCAACAACAACTTAATGTCAAAAGACACTTTTCAGAAAAATACAATAACAAGAGTCCTCATGACTCAGCTCATAAACTCCCCCATAGAGGAAGTTCCAACACCCAATCCAGAAGAAAGATAGGGCTCATATACCACTAGATGAATGCAATCATCTGCATCAATTCTCAAAAATAGGTTGGGGCATAACCCCAAGCATACCTCTTAGATACACAAATGTATCCTTAGGTAAAGGTTTTGTAAATATATCTGCTATCTGTTCGTTTGTGCTTATGTACTCCAATCTTACTTCTTTTTCTGCAACTTTCTCTCTTACAACATGATACTTGATCTCCATATGTTTAGTCTTAGAATGTAAAATAGGATTTTTTGACATACTCACTGTACTGGTGTTATCACAATGTATAACAACAGGCTCATCAAAATTTATTCCAATATCCTTCAACATCTGCTTCATCCAAATAATCTGATTACAATTATTTGTTGCTGCAACATATTCTACTTCTACTGTACTTTGTGAAGTACAATTTTGCTTCTTACTTAACCAAGAGACCAATTTTCTTCCAAGAAAAAAGGCTCCACCACTGGTGCTTTTCTTGTCATCAATGTTGCCTCCCCAATCTACATCAGTATAGGCACATAAAGTAAAATCATTAGAATTCTCATACCATAATCCATAATCCATTATTCCTTTCAGATATCTCAGTATCCTCTTTACTACTGCATAATGTGATTCTCTAGGTTCTACTTGAAATCTTGCTACAATCCCAACTGAATGTGCTATATCAGGTCTTGTATGTGTCAAGTACTACAATCCTCCAATCATAGATCAATATTTTTTTTGCTCAACTGCTGGTGTCTCATCTTTGCTCGATAACTTATGTCCAGTTACCATAGGTGTTCCAATAGGTTTAGAATCTTTCATTCCAAATCTTTTCAATAAGTCATTCAAATACTTAGTCTGACTTACAAATATACCTTCCTTGCTTTGTGTTATCTGTAATCCCAAAAAATATTTCATTTCTCCAATCATGCTCATCTCAAATTCAGTCTTCATTTCATCTGCAAATTTGTCACTAGCTTCATCTTCTCCTCCAAAGATAATATCATCAACAAATATAACTATAACCAACAAACCATTCTCAATTTCTTTTGTGTATAAGTTACTATCTACTGTTCCTTTTATAAATCCCAATTTCAATAAATACTTATCCAATCTTGCATACCAGGTTCTAGGTGCTTGTTTTAATCCATATAAAGCTTTTTTTAACTTACATACCATATCTCCTTCTTGTGTCAAAGGAAAACCTTCAGGCTGCTCAATGTAGACTTCTTCTTCCAATTCACCATTAAAAAATGCTGATTTCACATCCATCTGATACACTTTGAATTTCTTGTAAGCTGCATATGTTAGAAACATTCTCACTGCTTCAAGTCTGGCCATAGGTGCAAAGGTTTCTTCATAGTCAATTCCTTCTTGTTGTGAATATCCTTTACATACCAATCTTGCTTTGTTTCTTATCACTTCTCCTTGTTCATTCATCTTGTTTCTGAATACCCACTTTGTTCCAATCACATTCTTATCTTCAGGTCTAGGGACCAATTCCCATGTCTTTTTTTTTTCAATCTGCTCTAGTTCTTCTTTCATAGAAATAATCCAATGTTCATCTTCACAAGCTTCATTAGTAGTCTTAGGTTCAATTTGAGAAATAAAACATAAATGTACCTTATTTCAAGTCAAAACTCCTCTTTCTAAACTTCCAATAACTTGCTCAACAGGGTGATGTCTCGAAATATGCCTGTTAGGTGTCATAGTTACTGATCTTGTTCCAACTGTAGATTCTTCTCTACTTTCTTCTCTATTTTCTTCTCTGTTTTCTTCTCTGTTTTCTTCAGTATGACTTTCATTCAGCAAATCACTGTTAGCTTCAAAAAATAATTTTGCATTTTCAATGTTAGGCTGAGGTTGTGCTTCTCCATCAGATTCATAATCAAGCATTCTTTCCTGAATTTTAAACTTCTCATCAACTTTTACATTTGCACTTTCAACAATAGTCTTATTTCTTTTGTTATAACATCTATATGCTTTGCTTTTTAAAGAATATCCAAGAAATATTCCTTCATCACTTCTAGGATCAAACTTTCCTATATCATCATCTCTCTTTATATAACATTTACTTCCAAAAATTCTAAAATACTTAACTGAGGGTGCATGTCCAAACCATAATTCATAAGGTGTCTTTTTTGTATATGCTCTGATTTGTACTCTATTCATAGTGTATACTGTTGTGTTCACTGCTTCTCTCCAAAAAGTCTTAGCCAAATCATTTTCAAACAACATAGCTCTTGCTGCTTCAGTTATTGACCTGTTCCTTCTTTCTGCAATACCATTTTGTTCTGGTGTTCTAGGGGCTGAAAGTTGTCTCTTAATACCATTCATTTCACAAAAGGTGTTAAACTCTCTAGATGTAAATTCACCACCTCTATCAGATCTTAAACACTTAATCTTCATTCCAGATTCATTCTCAATTTTGCTTTTCATGATCTTAAATTTATCAAATGCTTCAGATTTTTCTTTCAAAAGTGCAATCCACATCATCCTTGTAAAATCATCAACAAGAATCATAAAATACCTTTCTCCATAGAATCCTCTAGTCCTAGTAGGACCACTCAAGTCTATATGAAAAATCTCCAGCTTCTCTGTCGATGTGAACTTCTTGTTGGGAAATGAACTCCTTTTCTACTTTTCCATCATACATTCTTTGCAAATCATGTTAGTAGGTTTCATAATTCTAGGTAAATCTCTTACCGCAAGTGTAGTGCTCACCTTGACAATATTATCAAAGTTAATATGACAAAACCTTTTATGCCATAACCAACTGTCATCAATCCCAATTATCAAACATGTAATCTTAGTAGGATTCAATTGAAATACATTACCTCTAGTTCTGGATCCTTTTCCAATTAGATTTCCATCTTTATCTTTTATCACACAAGTTTTCTCAGCAAACCAAACTTGATAACCCTTATCAACCAATTGTCCAACGCTTAGTAGATTATGTCTCAATCCATCAACAAAGTAAACATCATCAGTGTTAGTCTTTCCATCAAGAGTAATAGATCCTATACCCTTAATCAAACAAGGTGCATTATTACCAACCCTAACAATTCCTCCATCATAATTATCTAACTTAACAAACTTTCTTTTATCTCCAGTCATATGATGTGAACAACCACTATCTATAATCCAATCAGATTTCTTTTCAACTTGTGAAACTAATGCTTTTTCTTCCCTTTTATCAGATTCAGAACTTTCTTCTTTAATTGCTACAAATCCTATTTCCTCAAAGTTATCATTATCACTGTCACTTAAATGTTTTTCAATTCTTGCTTCAAGATCTTCATCATTTGCATAATAACATTCTTTAGATCTCCTAGGTTTAAAGTTGCTTCTATACTTCTTAACTCTTTTAGGACATTTAGATGCAAAATGACCATATTCTTGACAAGTCCAACATTTAAAGATTTTCTTACTATCTGGTTCTCTTTTTACAAGTAATGCAATACCTTCTTCAATCTTCTTATCTTTCTCAGATGTAGATCTACTACTGCTGGCATAATCTCCATTCACACTAGTACTTCTTGTAGGTCTAATGTTAAGAGCACTGAATGTTGTTTCCATTCTAGGTAGCTCTCCTGATAATCTCAAGTTCATCTCTGTTGTTTCTAATCTTCCAAGAAGAGTCTCTCTTGAAAATTTTGATGTACAAGGTATCACTTGTTCAATCATCTGTGTTGTCTTCTTGAATACTGGTGTCAAAGTTCTCAGAATTTTCCATATCACTTCATTCTCTATCTTATCACCTCCATAAGACTTTATTCCTGTTACAATCTCAGACATCCTACCAGTATAGCTTCTAATAGATTCATCTTCCATCATTCTGATATCTTCAAATGCACAAATCCAATTATGTAATCTAGCCTTCTTTGCATGTTCATCACCTTCAAAAGTAGAATGTAAAGCTTTCCAAATTGCATGAGATGTTTTCAAACATCTTACCTGACTATATTCATTCTCTGATAGTGCTGACAAAAGTGCTTCTCTTGCAAGTATGTTACACATGAATAGATCTAGTTCATCTTTAGTTCCTACCTCTAGATTGTCTTCCTCAATGATAGTCTTCTCATTCTTTGTAATCAACCAATAACTTGGTCTGAAACACAATAGATGAGTCTTCATCTTTTCTTTCCAGCTGTCAAAATTTACTCCATCAAACTTAGGGCTTTCTTTTCTAAAATTTTCCATGGATCTCCTTAAGTTGTTAAACTTTTCTTTCAAGGACCTGCTGCTCTGATACCAATTGTTAGAAAGTAAAGATCCCCAAGATAACTGAGAACGGGGGGGTGGGGGGGGGGGGTGAATCAGTTATCTGATAATTTAACCATTCAACTACTTTAAACAATATAATTAATGTACTAATCAAACATAGAAAGATAACCATACACAATTGCACAATAACACAAGATTTGTTGACTAGGGAACCTCTTGAAAAGAGTAAACCCCGGTGGGAATGATGCCCACAAAATGATGCACTAATATGAAATTTCCTTGTTGGAGGATGGACCCTGTTAGGAGTCTTTTGAAATACATTTAGTACATATAAATCCCTGTTAGGAGATTTTGAATCCCTGTTAAAAGATTCTAACCCGGTTAAGAGTTTATGGAAGACAGAAGGACCCACTGCCCAAACAGCTTCAAGGCAAGATCTCTGAACCCACTGTCCAAAAGATCTTAGAATTATTCAATAGAATAATATGAAATATATTACCTCCTTCAAACTGTGCCAAAACCACACTCTCTGCTACACAAGATCACAATTCCAGATCTCTGTACTCACAAGTCTTCCTTCATCACTAAATTAGCTCTTTTCTTCACTTCATGCATATATTCGCATCTCAACCTTCATAGTACATATTACAACAAGGAAAAAATTCCTTCTTATATACCAAACTCAAATAATTACAAATGAGTCGGTCCTCAATTACAAAATAATAAATTCTACACGCTACACACAAAATTTCACATAAAACTGTCGGCTTCCAAATACTGTAACTTTCTCCAAACATATCTTCAAAGTTTTCACTATGAACCACATCATCATTAATGAGTCTCTGACATCCCTTTAACTATGCAAAATTATATTCCATCCCAGCTAAGAGATATCCTCCGATTTTTGAAAATCACTTCACAGAAACACTGTCTAAACACTGCTTTCACCAAAATGCTCATAACTCTCATAAATGAATGAATTTCTTTTTGTCCTATTAACCATAGGTTATTAACACACCAAAGAACATACCATCAATTGTGCAAAATCCAATCTACAATACAACATGTGTGCAAAACAAAATTGTACCTACTTTCCTGCTGATATCCAGAATATCACTGTGTTGACATCAATGACAATCCAAGTCATGAATGCAACAACAACTGCTATAGAATGACTACCAAAATACTTTACATTCATTCCTAATAGAAGCCAACCAAGGAATGAAATATCCTCTTCAACTTCCTATACCAAGCTATAGTGACCAACCCTTAGAACCTCACTTTCACATTGGCATAATTACAATAGGAAAAAAAAATTAATACTCCATTACTATCTCCAAATCACTTATTAAGTTCAAACTCACAAGTTAAAATCCAATACTTTCACCACTAGCATATCAATCAAGGAGGTTAGGGCATTGGAAATGAGCATTGAGTTAGCTTATGGATTGACTTGGTTGTTATCTTCTGCCTCCAACAAGTCAAAAAAGGACCTCCCTAATTGACTAAGTGACAAGAAAAATTCTAGCAATAAATCAAGAGGACTAATGTTGTCTTTTAAATAGTCTAGAAATTTACACCTTCACCCATGTTTTATGGCCATACCATGTATGAAAAAATCCTTCAATAAATTCAGAATAAAAGGACCTCCAAAATGTCTACAAATAATTTATCTAGATAGTGATAAATGATGGAGCTTTCTCTGCCATTTTATGGAAAGACAATATTATAGAAGTCATCAATAGACACAGGCATGAGAAAGACATATCGAATGTATAGAATCTAGGTATAATTTATTTACATGTATTGATATGTTCCTCCTATAATTAGAAATATTAACACATACATGTATTTGCATTTCCACACATATATAGTTATTTATCACGAGCACAATTTGTTAGCTAAAAAATCAGTTCTAATTTTCAAACAAGATTTTCATTTTAAAGAATATATGTAAAAGAAGAAATTTTAGAACACTATATGATAAATATAAAACATATCCAAATACAACTATTTTCTTACCTTGGGTCTATTTTCTAACAAAAAATCAGCTAGAACTAATTTAGAACGCGTGTTATAATAATATTTTGATCTTTTACATCTTTAAATAAGCCACGCATGCTCTCTTGCAGGGATCAAAACACTTTCATGGTGGTACATGATGAGTCTTACAACTTAATTTGGTTACCATATATTTTTAAAAGAAGGTATAAGACTATCAATCCATCATTATACTAAATTTGTAGATCGAATCCCACAACAATGTTACAACTAAGAATCTGAATCATCTTTGTCATTTTACAAAGACTTCTCTAAGAGGTATTCATAGTTGTATCCAAATTTCACTTTGGCTCTATTTCCACTAGAAGATCATTTGATTAATCATGCTCAACAATATTTGATACAAAAGGTATATCATCATTTTTCTCTGAAAAGTTATAGTTCTCACTAATGGCTCTTAGTATATGGTAAACCTCATACATAGAAGGCCTCTCATTATGTGGAGAAACAACACAGTTAGTAGCCACCTTCAAAACATGTATAAGATCTTCATCATATCCCTTTTCAATCAAAGATTTGTTGATGTTTCTCTAAACATTAATGTCTTGAAATATTACTCATTCAATCTACTAAATTACCCTTGAACTTTCATTAACATTTTCAACTTCAACAGGTGTATGCCTAGTAACCAACTCTATAAGAACAAACACAAAACTAAATACACCCCCCTTCAAAGTGAAAATCAAGGTGTGCATGTATTCTAGTGCTACATAGCCCAAATCCCCAAAATCACCATTGTAAATGTGCTAAGATGGGTATCTACAAGATTCATCAACCAAGAAATCCCAAAGTCTGTTATCCTCAGTTTATAATCTTCATTCATTAATATACAGTTAGAACTTATAGTTCAATGAATAACCCTAGGATTTTAGCTATGGTGAAGCCAAGCCAATCATATCCCATTTTGTCTAATAGAGATGATTTCCAATCTTTCATCCAAAATTGATGCATAAAATGCCATCTCTTAATATTTATGTGTGTATGTAAGAGAACTTGGGCTCCTTATATAGATTTTCCAAAATGTTCTATATGACACAAAATCAATTTCATTTATCTTTTTATTGATTTCATTTATCCATGAGAAATGATCAAAGGTTATGTGGTCTACTACATGTGGATTCACGTAGCCCACTACTGTCATTTGACTCACACTATATTGACCTATCTTAAGAATGTTTAGCACTTTATGATTTAGTTTTGGATTTTGGTTCCTAGATATTTTAAAGGCCCACCTAATGATCTTTATTTTATTAACGGTCTACGTCTCTTGGAAATTGACTCTAAAATTAAAAGGAAGTCTTCTATCTTTTTTGAGTGAGTAGCTTTTAAAGGTGTCCAATAATGACACTGAAAAATTTATTATATTTTTTAGTTTCTAGTTGGGTAACCCTCCTATCATTGACCAAACTTGGAAACTCATAAAAAGAGGTATCAAAATGATGAAATGAATATAGATACAAAACTAGTCAAAGGCATTCTCATGAAACAATAAATCCTCTTCAAGAAAAGTGGTTGTCACTAAGAATCAAAGGTTCTCCTCAAGAATAAAGAGAAAGAATAAACCAAAAAAAGTAAGGAATCTTCTAAGAGAGAGGGATTGAATACACTAGCACAACAATGATCACAAATTTCTAATAATACTAGAGAACAATGTTCCTCAAAAAATAGAAAAATCCCTTCAACAATGCATCAATAGAAAAATAATCATAATAATGCATTAGGTCTGGCATGGAACCCTACCTCCTCCTACAATGAACTATGATGCTTTACTTTTCCTTCTACCTTTTCCTCTGACAAATAACTATGTTCATCTTTCGGTATCTTCTTTTTCCCTAAATAAATGTTCAAAATATTAGAGAAATTCTTATTTTACATGGATAGTTTTTCATTTTCACTCTTAAAATTATTGTTCTTTCTACATAGGTTTCTGTTACTCGTGATAGCCCGAGTTTAGATTGCTAGGATATGCGTATTATTTGTTGTTTCCTCCATTTTTTGGGAAATCTTTCTGAGATCTATTGTTTCCTCCTCCATAAGGTCATGATAAGGCACTTTCTCTTCAGAATCAAATTTGTTAGACTTAACAACAAATTCTAATTTTATTTTCCCTCCAAACATGAAAGATGTAACTTAATCAATATGGGGAATACATGACCAAGTAAACCTTTTTTGGGAACTTTTAGAATGTAAAATAAATGATATTTTCCTCCTTTTTCCTTTGTAAAACTTTGACAACATACTCTAAATTGTTTAAAATCATTGTTGTCATTTTTAGGCTCATAAAACTCCATAAAGGGACATAGGAATCAATTTAAGTCAAATTTTATTCAAGCCCCAAAAATTAATCTAAAGGTGGAAAATAGGCTAGGACTAACTTGCAAAATGACAGACAACTTCTATCTAATAGATAAATTATTTGGTATGAGCTTGGATTCGTGTTATTTTGTTAGGATTTCTTTTTACTTGGGCAAGAGACAAAAATAATAATTATATACTCTACTTTTATGGGGCCTTTGAGGGAAATCTTCCATAAAGAATTGGGGGGATAGTTAAAAATGCAAAAGGCTCAACCATCATGTCCTTTGCATGGGGATAGGTCTAAATAAAAATTGGAAAATTTTAATACATAAAGAAAAGAAGACTTTGGGGTGTTTGTATAATATTTATTTTCATTTAAAATTCACCTAATAAAAATATACTGTGAATTTTGTTCGAGTTATTTTTTATTCAATTTTGTGTATAATAAGTTAACTTATTAAACTAGCATGTTGTTCTCTAAACTATCAGTTTGATTCAGATCATAAGGATTGATGTAATTTGGAGGTACATCATTGACAGGTTTGATGACATTCTCTCCAATTTTGGGTTATATGTTGCACTAATCTTCTGTGCAGGAATCACTTGAAAAATGTGACCTCATATAGAGACCTTATGTGATATGCAAAATATAGAATAATAAAGCCAACAGATAAATCTTTTGACAAAGAAGTTACATGTGATAGCCAATCATAGGTAAATTATCCTCTTTATATTTTTATGACTTCTCTATCCATTCTATGCTCTTTTTTTCAAAGGATTTATTGTATAGAATATTTATTGTGCTAATAAAATGAATGAAAGGTATTGGTAAGAAACTAAGTTATTGATTGTGTTTCTTTAATCCTCTTTGTGACCATTATGTTATTTTTTTTTCTAGGGCTACTTATCACTGCATCTGCAATGCACCACAATGTGTGTAGAAATAGAGGGAAAATTGTTACTCTTTATTAATGTTCAATTAATTATGACCTAATGCATATTAAGAAGCTCATAGTAAGGACATAATAAATTATATGTTGAATGGTCATTTGACCATAATTTAATTGTATAGGTCTAGACTATTTCTCTCTCCAAATCATGGTAAGGCGGGTAATATCTTAGCATCTAAGTATATAAGTCTATGATATTATCAAATATTATTATTAACCATTCATTTCATAATTTTTTTTTGGGTGACTAATTATTTAGTCATTTATTTGGTCATCTATTTAGTCATTTTTTTTCTCTAACCTTGTGATTTTACCAGATGACCAAATTATTCATTTATTTAGTCATTTATACTTGTGAATTACAAAATATTAGTAGAATTTGATCAATTTTAGTCACATGAATAAAATATTTAGTTGTATGACTAAGAGGTTTAGTCACGTACATGCATATATTTGCCAAATTCTACTAGTGATTATTAAGACAATGCAATTTTAATGGTAAAGACCTTGAATTTTCCTAATCGATGAAACTCTCAAGATACTCTTTAGAAATTTTTTTTTAGGGAACAATTCGCTAGCCTAGATTTTTTGTCCCTAAATTTGATTTGTTTAATAATTCTTAGGATATATTCAAAAGCAGCCTACATAACATATGTTGAAACTAAAAGAGAACTTGAAACCTTCAAAACCCCTATGTTACAGGTAAAATTGGAGGATATTACTATAAAATATGGAAATGGGAGATAAATGTAACATATAATGTACTAAGTGAATTAATTCCCCATTTCATTGGTTGCATGTTAAAAAGGAATAATATTGTATTCCCCCACCAAGGAACACTTAGCAACATAGGGTAAATTAAGCACTAACAATTTTTTTTTTTAAAAGAGAAGATATGGCATCCATGTAGTGCATCATTAACCAAACAACATAAGAAAAAGACAAGAACAACAATGATGATCCTCAATAATCATGCACAATCAAAAGACTAAACCACTTCCAAGGATTCCATGACTAACCAAACATATAGAATTAAGAATGGAAATAACATGCTCAAGCCATCACATGAGAGTCTGGAAAACGTACACAAACCTCATAGATCAAGAACTAACCATTGTCAATGGTTTCCAATTGAAGAGGTTAATCATTCCTCATATAAAATTAATGTGGAGTTATGATTGAAGCCTAAAATAAGGAGAGTACTCAAAATATCATCATTATGAATCTAAATAATAACTATGAATATATGGAAGGCATACTAGGAAAAAGGGTATCCAAATAAGTAATTACATTTTTAACAGACCCTTGAGAAGTACCAACTATTTTGTATGCACTAAAAGATTAGGTGTATGTGCTAAAATATTAGGTGTATGTGCTAAAACATTTGGTGTATGCACTAAAAGATAAGGTGTATGCACTAAATTGTGAGGTGTATGCACTAATATAAAGGGCATATGTACTAAACTATGAAGAATATATGCTAAACTATAAGGCATATGTACTACTCTACCCCTCCAAGGTGCAATTTGGCCTAGAATAAGAAAAGATGAGATTTTCTCAATTTAATAACTGGGTAGGCTTGTTGAAACCAATGTACGACTTAAGATGCATGCTTTCTCTACACTAGGAGTACCAAATACACACAAATCAAGGCAATACTCACTTGATTACAATAAATTATCACATAGATAAACTACATTATGAGCATAAGAATCCACACATATATAAAGATCAAGTTCATGTACATAAAGGAAATTACTCTAAGTAAGTAACTAACAATAGCATAAATGTAAATGAAACCATGAGCTAGGTGAAGCATAACATGGAGCACTCAATGCTTGAAGTATCTAACTTTGGAGGAAGCATGTCACCTATACATTGGTCCCTAGTAGTGGTATAATGCAATACCACCCTACCATGTGGAACCCTGAGGCCAAACCCACTACGCTTGTGGAGATAGAGCTTGACCACAAACATAAAGAAAACATGCAAGAAAGGAGTGGAAAATACATGCACTCCAAGTAGATGTATAGTTTCATAAGAAAGGTACAGTGGTATAATGAAATACAAAAATATGTAGAGCACAAGGACACATGGAGAACTCTCAACATGTGGATTAATGTCCAAAGTGCATACCAAGAAACACTCAACATACAAAAGGCTCACTAATTAGTACCAACAAAGTTTGGTGCAAGGATCAAGAGTGGGAGTTTCATCACATGGCACATGGTAGCCCTTGTGGATTTGAGAAGTCCTTCTCTCAACGAGGAAGCTCTACTGAGACATATCAACATTTGTAGGTGACCTCATATTATGTCATATCAACATCCTCAAATGATGATAAGGTAGTCACATTATTTCATCTTATTATATTTTAATCCAATTCATTTATTTAGTTATCACTTAATATTAAAGCTACCAAGGGATATCCTTGGACCCCTATGTGTCCCAACCCACCTTAGAGAGCCACTCCAATCCACCACTCAAACACCAAAAAATTTCATCTTATGTCAACTATGAGGAACAAAGCACAATAAGTATGTAATTAAAATGCAAAGCAAGACTCTCAAATCGATAAGGCCAAAAGGAAAATGGTAAGCTCTATTAGTCTCGATACAAAGAGCATAGGTCACTCAGACTTCAACATAGGAGCATAGCTAAACTAGATTCCTAAATGTGGTTTCAACACACTGCATCTATATATCACATGTGATCTCAATCTCAATCATGGAAGGTGTCAGTACCATCGGCTACCACAATAAAAATTAAAGAAATAAAAAGAGGATATCTCAACTCCCAAAACACTTAAGGTAAGAACTGAGAAAATGAAAAATCAAGCCAAAAATCTAGTTATTTGATTGGTCACTTTTCCAAGAGTATATATTCCCATGGAATCCATAAATCATCTCATTAGAACATGAGGAAGGCTCAAAATTCTCAAAAGCACAAAATACTCAAATTCTAACAAAATCTAGCAAAGTATGAAAATCAACATTTTAACATCAAGGGCCAAGTTCAAATTTACATAACAAATGTGTGTGAAAATTGTACCTGATCTATAGACACAACACTTCAGTAAAACATTAGAGGTTAGCTATAATCAAAATTGTGCAAAATTGAAATCTAATCTAACCAAGTGATCTACTACCTTCTAATAGGTGCGAGATTGATGTTCTCAGATTGTAATCAAGATCAGTGACCTAGACGACACCTAAACAAAAGATTTGAATGCAAAACTGATATGAAATATGAATGCAATTAATCTATTTTTTTTTATAGATATTTTCTATGCAATGATATGAAAACTTGATATGAATCTATGCTAATATGAAAATTGATCTATGATATGCTAAATGATCTAACAATGATATGAAAATGAATCTAAATGAATGTAAAAAAAAAAACAAATTGATCTCACAATAGCCTTGATTCGCAATAAGCTTTGATTCTCCAAATTCCAATTCTCCAAAATAGTTGTGCAATTCATAGACAACTTTGGCAAAGTAAGCTTGCAAAATTATGAGATGATATATGAAGAGCTGAGCCTTGATTTTGTAGAAATCCAAGGCTTTGGAGGTGCATGGAAGAAAACCATAAATCACTCAGATTAACTCAGCTTGATTTTTGAGTTATCTGATAATAAAGATAATTTAATTCACAAAAACATGCAAATCATGCAAAAATAGCTTTTTAACTCAAATTAGAAGTTTAGATCAACTTTAAAACTCAAAAATGATGTTGAGTTCCAAAAAGTCAATAACTTGCATTGATTTTTTGATTTGGAGTTTAACTGCTCTTTGATTGTGCACATGGATAATTATGAATTAATAAATAAATAAAGTGATATATTCTCAACTTAATTGATTTTTGAAAATAAATAATTGATTTATGGGTTAATCAATCATTTAATCAAACTTTTATTAAAAACTATATTATTAAATAATGACAACTTGCTTTAATTAATTAAATAAGAATTTAATCAATTATTCATAGGATATTGGATTTATTGTCAAAATTAAATAATACAATTAATAATAGATAGAATTAAATTTAATTAAACAATTAAGTGGCAAATATTAAATCTAGTTAATTAAATATGAAAATATTCAATTAATCAAACTTTAGGATAAATGTGATTTATCGCCAAATAATCATTAAATTAAAGATAATTAAGATAATTAAGAATATTGCAAAGAATATTCCCCGATGCAGAATTTAAGATAATCAATTAGATTCGATGATGTGCAAATGTGCCTTAGGTTAGGACTTCTATGTCGATTTCATTCGATTTGAGGATGTAGGAGGTTAATGAACATATAGCCCATTTTTGGGATATTACATTTGGCCCCTCTTTGAATTGTTGTGCGAAGCGTAGTGATTCAAAGACAGTCTATGTTTGATAGAGATATGAAATGGATTTGAAATTGATAATTGATATGAGACAGAAGCTGATTGATATTGATTTGATATGAAGATAATAGGTCCTGAATGACCAAAGATAATGTTCACTGTAGCAGCGATGAACCAAGGATTGCAAAAAAAAAGTGTCAAAATGCCTGATTTTGAACCTTATGATTGTGAAGAAGTGAGTGACCAGTTCTAGACTCAATTGTCTTAGCAGAACTAGCAGGTATCACATCCGAACCCTTCAGTTGCTGAAGAACCAAGGAAAGAACACTATGATCCAATGGTTGCAAAAATTGATATAGTTTACAAGATTAGGAGAATACCAAATTGATATGGATCTTGATGAATCTGATATGCCCCAAGTGATGATAGATTTGCCCTGAGCGATGAGGTCTTTTTTGATGAATCAATAACTAGATGTGGTTGTTGTCTTGATTACTGAGGAAGATATGATTTTCATAAAGATATGATTTCAAATTTTATTACATACTTTGAATGATGCGTAAGACCATGCCCCCTTCGGGATTAAAATTGAAATCTGACAAGAAAAAGTCAGCGTTGATAGTTTAGAAGCATGCTAATTGATTTGAGACGTGGTTAAACACATTCGAGAATGCATTCTGCATCGTTTGGAGGTCAAAAAGACTAAGTTTGACTAGGTTTGACCATGAGTTGACCATAGTTGACCAAGTTGAAATTTTGATAGTTTGATGGAAGATAATCAATTAAGTTGAATTCTAGATTTTTGTTCATTTTTGTGATGATTGAAGGTCGATTATGCAAGTAGTTGACAATATGAATGATCTCAGATTTTGATTTTGATCTTGAAAAAGGATTCTACTTGCTGTTTCATTGGAGGAACCTTCGTGTGAGATTCAGCTCTTGTTAGATTTGAAGATGCGAGTGGAGAATTTTTTAAGCATTGAAGTTTGTTTAGCCATTGTGAGATCATGCAACATGCAAAATGCAAAGAGACATGCAAAATGAAATACCTAAGACCTAGGACCTAGTCACTGATCATGTGTCAATTTGTTATCATCATTGAACTTTTAGGTAATCAGATAAATCAATACAATGCCCACTAGCTATGAAACCATAAACATATGAATATCAATTTGTATGCGCAAGAATCAATACAACACCCATTGGTCAACAACCATGGATATATGAATATTGATTTTATTTTCGAAATGTTAGATTAGATATAAGCACCAAGGCATAAACACCAAGATGACCTGAATATCATGTCCATTTTGATATAGCAATTTGTATAAGCATCAAAACATAAACATTATGATGACCTGAATACGCCTTGCATGACAAACACATCAAATAGCCAAGAGATTATTCTAAATCCGATGTGAATTACCCGTAGTGACCCTTTATCATTCACATCCTTAGGTAAGATTGTGTTTCACAGTAGGAGAAAGAACTCACTCAAAAAGACAATAGTTAGATCAAACTTCCTTGAATTTTCTAGGTATCAATGGTCAAGGTACGCATGGCCATCCAATTCCAAAATTTCCAAAGTTGTTAGATTTTCACATACAAGAAGAAAACAAAGAAAAGATTATGCCCCCAGTCATCACTCTCTAAATCCTATAAAGGACATCATTGAAGAGCTCGAAGGGACACAATATGCAAAAATCTCAATGCGAATCAGTAAGCATACAAGGAGATAAAAGCATGTAAAAAAGCATAGATTGTTTTCAGTTTGATGTTTGATTGTGTTGTTGTAGATGTAAAATCCTTTCTGGAGACAAGACTGACTGACTGACTCACATGAAGCTTCAAAGGACTCTGACTGGATATGATACATCTATGATATACTGGAGGCCATAGGATATAACATTGATTGCCCCTAAGTGTTAAGCATTGATAGAATACAGACGTTTGAGCTAAGTGGTGTACAAACCAACTTGCTTGAAAATTGGAAATGCAAAAACAAACCAAGAGATATGTACAAACTAAAGCAAAATTGAAAGCTGGGAAAGACCAAGATTGTGTTGATAGATGGAGCATTTTGAAACAAGTGGCACCCATTTGCCAGGTTTTCACCATCTTGATAGAGATTCTATTTTTGCTACCAAGGCGCCTGTTTCCAGGTTTTCACCAAGGCACTTTTTCTTTTTCTCATTTTTTTTTTTTCATTTTTAAAATTTTTTTTGAATTTTTGATATTTTTTGATTTTTTTTGTTAATCATCAAGGCGCCTATTGCTAGGTTTCACCAAGATGTTCATTTTTTCAGGACATTTTTTAATTTTAAAGATTTTTTAGGATATTTTACCATAGACTGAATGCCTTAGGCATAGAATTTTTTCAAATGGAGAACGTTGATTGGTTCTCAGAGCTGTTCTCCTTCAGTCATTGAGAGTTGATAGGCACTAGAGCTAAAAGTAGTAGTGATTACAAAAGGACCCAGCCAGTTAGGTTCAAACTTCCTCTTGCATTCTTGATGGGATTGATTTTTAGGATTTTCTCTCAAAACTAGATCACCAACTTGAAATTCTATGTGTCTGACTTTCTTGTTGTAGCCTCTAGACATTCTCCTCTGATATACTCTAATATGATCATACGCTACTTGTCTGCACTCATCTAGTAGTTCAAGTTCTTGCAACCTAGACACTCTGTAGTCATCATCAGTTACTAGACCATGCATTCTAATTCTGAGTGATGGGATTTCAACCTCAATAGGTAGTACCGCTTCAGACCCATAAACTAAAGCAAAAGGTATAGCCCTAGTAGGTGTTCTGATACTTGATCTGATACTTTTTTTGATACTCATTCTGATACTTGTTCTGATGTTTGTTATGATACTTGTTCTGATACTAGTTCTGATACTGGTTTTGATACTTATTATGATACTGGTTCTGATATTTGTTTTGATACTTATTCTGATACTTGGTATACTTGATAGCATCTTTTTACATTGCAAACTCCCAAGCAAGATCATATCGTATAGTCCCAATGTCTAGCAAGGTGGAGAACAAGAGGGATTAGCAAGTTGGTGGATGAGATGGAAGACAAGAGAATGAAGGAGAATGAAGGGAAGAAATCCTCAAGGGAAAACTCCTCAAGAATACCCAAGCTAGGGAAAATTTTTCATGTAAAGCACATTTGGACAAGCAATAAAAGGCTAGCGTAGGATAAGTCACAAAAGTGTAATGCCAAAGAAGGACAGGATGTAGTCCAAAAGAGTAGACATGTCAAAAGGCTTCATAGCATCGTGTTTTACTTTTTCTTTCCTTTTTTTTTATTAGATCAAGACCAAAGGGGAAATGATAGTGAAAGACTAGAATGAATGGAGGAAAATAAATATGAAGGCTAAATAGGAAGGGAATGAAAGCAAGATCATCGTAAGATAGCTCACAAAATAGCCAAATGTTCATGTATAGATCAACATTGTTAAGATCAAAGAGAGAAAATGGAATGGATGAAATATGTAGAAGAACTACGCATGATGCCTGATTGCCAAGTTTTTATCATGGTACTTATCCAAGGTGCCACAAGGGAGTGATTTTCACCATAGGATGAATTTATTTCTCTTTACTTTTGCTACCAAGGTGCCTGTTTCCAAGTTTTCACCAAGGCACATTTTCAATTTTTATTTTTATTTTCATTTTATTTTTTTGGAAGAAGGCAAGCTTTTTAGATAATACTCCTTGAAAGGATAAACCATGATATACCAAGGATTCAAATGATATGCTCAAATATACTGATAGGGAAAGGAATATGGAAGAAAAAAATGGATGATAGGGTTTTATGTAAAGCGAGTGAGATTGGAAGATAGGAGGAATAGGAAAATGAGGAAAAATGATAGAAGGTAGAAGGATAATGAATGGAAGGATCATGAAAGGGTAAATGGAAAGGAAGGCAAGATCAACATCAACACACACCTTGAAGGGTGGGGAGACGATGGAGGAAATGTGAATGAAGGAATACGTGAAGAAATATGGTGAATGGATAGCAGAGGTTGTGGTTTAGGCACATGGAACGGAGGAATGCTTTTGGAAGAAGATGAAGTGGAAGTCTTTGGAAGCTTGAATGTCAACTTAACTTTTTGCTCAACACCAGACTCTTTCAAGAGAGACTTTGGAATCCATATAGCCATAGGCTTTTCATTTCTTTTTGATGATCTAGAGAGAATATCTTTAATGATGGATTTTGGAACCCATACTTGTCTTGTAGTTTTTTTCTTAGATATCTCTTTTGACTTTATGTTTCCATGTCTATTAGAGGAGACATGGTGATCTTCTTTTTTTGAAGGATTCTTGTATTGCTTTTTTTTCTTGTATTGAACATTCAAGTTACTTCCAAAGGACTTGGGACTTGTGGAAGAAGAAGGAGGATATGACTGGTTTAGATGGGTGGGTGGATGAAAAGGATTCAAGGGTATGCATCTATGTTGATCTTGAGGAAGGATAGGAGATGGAGGTATGTAAGGACCCAAGATGGATGGTGAATTAGGAGAGTTAGGAGGGGAAAGTAAAGGGACATAAGGACTCAAGATGGATGGTGAATTAGGAGAGTTAGGAGGGGAAAGTAAAGGGACATAAGGACCCAAGATGGAAGGCAAACATGAAGCCCTTAGTAGTGGTGGAAGAGGTCTAAGGATGGAAGTGGAAGACACAAAAGGATAATCAATAAGTTCATCAGCATCTATATGACAACCAAGGATATCAGCATCTTTAGAGTGAGCATTAAAATTTTCAATAGAATCAAGTACATCTTGAATATGAGCACCTTCTTTGATAGGATTGTTCAAAGCTTGCAAAGACTTAGGAAGAGTAGAAAGTGGAAGTGAACATGGAGTGGTAGAATAAGAAGATGGAAGACTTTGATCTTGATAAGGATCTTTGGATAGCATAAGTGTATAATTTTTCTCTTGATTTTCAATAGGCTTAACATTGGAAGGAAAAACACCATTTTTACCAACCTTAATGGAAGTATCATCTTTGGAAAGTGAAAGTGTAGTAAGGTTATTTTGATTGTCAATAAGCTCAACAGTGTAAGTAGTAGCTTGATCTTGCTTAGGAGAAGACTTAATATATGGTGGAATGCATGAAAAAGGGTGTGCAGGATCAAAAGAACCTTGAAATGGATAAGAGACATCATGAAAAGGATTGGATGACATGGAGGGTTCTTGATCTTGATCTTTCTTTATGTTCTTTTCTTTATGATTTGTGGAATCCTCTTGACATGGAGCCACTTCTAAGGACAAGGAAGCATGTTGGCATTGTATGGAAGACTTTGGAAGGGATGGTGGAGGACTAGCTGAAGTAGGCATTGTAGCATATAAAGACTTAGGCTCTTTAGGTATAGCATTATTGAAAGTATTTGCGGCCAAGTGAAGGTTAGCTTGAGTTTCTTTAAGAGGTAGCCTTGGAGGATAACTATAGGAAACCGCATGAAAAGTATCAGGGCTTGTGTTGAATGAAGGTTCTGTGAAAGATTTGAAAGACTCGAAAGCTTTAGGAAATGTATAGGTATTGGAGGAAGTAGGGGATGGAAGGGAACCATCACAAGACAAAGGTCCAACATTAACATGATCTTGCTTGAGAGTGTAATCTTTATTTTCATCCTGAGAGTTCTTAGAGGAGAGATCCTTATAGTATTGATGTTTCAAATTAGCACAGTACATTTTATATTCCTCAATAGAAGTAGATGTATCATCTAGATATTGTCCACAAAAGCCATCAAAGTCTCTTTCAAAATCAAAATCATATGGATCACCATCACGATCTATCCAATGTGATGGCCCATTTTTAGTAAGTAGGAACACATGATGAGGAGGACTATTAGGAACAGAGGTGTCATAGGTATCATTACATTGTCTGTCATCATAGTCATCATAGTCTCCAAAGCTGGATGTGTCACTCTCCATGGAAGAGGTATCATAAGGGTTATCACATTGCTAAAATTCTATCTGGGGGCATGGTGACATGTACAAGTCCTTATCAAATGGAAAAGGGCATAGAGCTTCCATGGAGAACTCCTTGGGTTCCTTCTCTTTCTTAAGATTGTTAAGTTCAGCTTGCATAGTATGCATCTATTTCATCATAGTGGTGATTAAAATTTCTTCCTCATGTGTACTGATTCTTTGAGACATGTATACTGATTCTCAATGGCTACTACTCTATTCTTGACACAATGATTTGTTTGACAGATTCTGGAATTAGGCTGAAAAAGATAAGTATTTGGCAATTCTGACAATTTTTTGACAACTTTTCAAAATTTTTGCAAATGACTTTCTGCAGACTCGTACGACAGTTGGTAGGCAATGAAACAATAGTTGAAAACTCATACGATAGTTGCAAGTAGGATTTTGACTTTTAGAATTCACTGGCATGAAAACTCATATGACACTGGGTACTCAATCATACAACAAATGGGCAGTAATGAAATGACACTTGGCAAAAACTCGTACGACTTTTGACCTCCTGAAATGACTTTTGACTCCAGAAAGGATTTCACATCAAATTTTAGTTTTGCAAATTTTAGGGTTTTTAGTTTCAGATTGTTTGCAAATTGTACTGTCTAGATTTGAAGATTATACTAGGTTTGATCATTCTTAATAGCCAAGTAGATAAACAAGCACACAGAACAGCAAGTAAGTGATTTCAAGCACGGCTGAAAACAATGAACAAGGGAAAAAGTAACCTTACACATGAACAATCAAGTGACTGAGTTTGTGCTAATCCCTAAGAGAGATAATTGTGTATGTTCCAAAAAGTTTTGCAATAATGCACATATTCCTAGAAAATAAAAATTTGGCCTCACTAGGTTTTTTAGTAATGGTATGACTCTGCAACTTTTATGATCCAAAGGGGTGAACTCTAATCTTGATGCACTAGGGTTTTGAAATAGTCTGAGAACTTAATCTTCAGGAGCTACTAGGGAGATCTAACAACCCACAATGAAGCATACCCTGTGAAGATTTCTTCCACAAGGACATTTATATAGTGGCTGTCACTACCACGATGAAAATGGCTATTACCACTTGAGGTTCCATCAACGCAGTTTACCCTGTGAAGGGATTGTCTGCTACGGTTAACCCTCTCTAAAGGTGACTCACAATAGTATACCACAAGGGGACTTGGCTCCAGATTCAAGGGTTTTGACACCTTTTCACTTTTAACCCAAACAAAGTAGGCAGATAAATCTAACACACTAAGACAAAGTTTTGCTTCACCAAGGTCTATGATGTCAACTCCACATGATCTAACAACCTCTCCGGGGAGAGAATGTATCGATCAATAAGAGAAGGTGCACTAACCAATTTTGATTCACCAAAGCTTGTGATGTTAACCCCATGTGATCTATCAACCTCTCCTGGGAGAGAATGTATCGATCAATAAGAGAAGATGCACTAACCAAGTTGAATGTGAAATGCACTAAGTATCCTCCCTACCTACAAGGATTCTATCATCAAGAATGATTTCACTGAGAATCCAATCTCTCAAGAATCATGAATAGTGTTCATAGGGCCTAATTACTATGTGAGCACAGATGTATATTTCCAAAAAGCAAATCTACCAAAAATACCCAAAAAGTAGAAAGAGGAACACTTAACACTTAAAGTGAATATGAGATGAGTCCACAAGGTGGAACACTTAACACCTCACACAAGCTAAAAATGAGTCCCCAACTTAGAAAACAAGTGAGTTCCTAAAAGCATAAATGGGTTGCCAAGTGGAACACTTAATGCTTATGTCCTGTTGACCCCTCCCCTTTAATGCGGTGTTGAGCTTGCAACCATGGGGTGGAATGAGGGGTCAGTGGATTAGTGAGTCCAATAACCCAAGATAGCAATCAAGAATAATCACAAGTATCTAAGACTACTTAATGAATCCTTAAGGGGTCACAACCTAGTATCAATTATGCAAGTGTGTAGAAATAGACAAAAGCATGAAAAGATGCACACAAGCCAGACACATAAGAGATTTATTTTAAGTCCAAATTGAAATATTATTAGATGAAGGAGAATACCTAGGATCCTCGCAATGTGCTTAGTATATTTTACCTAATTTTTAGCAATTCTTGTTGAGCTTTTCCATGCAAGCAAGTGACGAACTCTCCAACAAGCAAACAAGCAAACAAGATATGCAACATATATTCAACTTATGAAAACCATAGGGTTAGCTCTAAAAATCAATTATTATCAGAAATAATAACCAGCAATTAACTCAAATGACAACTCATATCATTCATTGAACCATGTAAAAAAAATAAGTGCATACCCATCACAAAACTTTTTTTTTTTTTGCTGCATTTGACCTAGCCAACAAGATCTAATTTTTTTTTAATGATTTTGGCCACAAAAAAAGAAATTCAAAATAGAGACCCCTACTAAAAAATAGATATTTTTCCAAAAATGTAAAATTTTTAGAAAAATCTCTTCATTTGTGCCCTAGAGACCCATTTTATCAAAATAGACCATTTTTTATAAATTGACTATTTGAGCTATTATATTGTGTCCAAATTTAAAACACAAAGAATGGACCCCCTATATAATTTAAAGATATTTCCAAAAATATAAAAATTTCTAAAAAATATGCTGATTTGCGTTAGATATTAATTTTTTTTGGAATTTTAAGAAAAATTTATTAAAAATTCAAAACATCTCAAAAAATTCTAAATTTTTTACTGTAGCTTTTTTGATATGTGTCCAATCTACAAAAAACATTTTAGAGCAAAAATCTAAGCCATTTGGGAGATAAAATTAAATCTTTAAAACTTTAGGGTTTTAGCTCCCCAAAAAAATCAAAACTAGCATGTAAAGGTGGGTTGCCCCATGGTGGGTGCCAGAAATGTGTGTGTGAAAATTGCACCTGATCTATAGACACAACACTTTAGTAAAATATTAGAGGTTAGCTATAATCAAAATCATGCAAAATTGAAATCTAATCTAACCAAGCGATCTACTACCTTCTAATAGGTGCGAGATTGATGTTCTCAAATTGTAATCGAGATCAGTGACCTAGATGACACCTAAACAAAGGATTTGAATGCAAAACTGATATGAAATATGAATGCAATTAATCTATTTTTTTTTTATAGATATTTTCTATGCAATGATATGAAAACTTGATATGAATCTATGCTAATATGAAAATTGATCTATGATATGCTAAATGATCTAACAATGATATGAAAATGAATCTAAATGAATGTAAAAAAAAAAACAAATTGATCTCACAATAGCCTTGATTCGCAATAAGCTTTGATTCTCCAAATTCCAATTCTCCAAAATAGTTGTGCAATTTGTAGATGACTTTGGCAAAGTAAGCTTGCAAAATTATGAGATGAGATATGAAGAGCTGAGCCTTGATTTTATAGAAATCCAAGGCTTTGGAGGTGCATGGAAGAAAGCCATAAATCACTCAGATTAACTCAGCTTGATTTTTGAGTTATCTGATAATAAAGATAATTTAATTCACAAAAATATGCAAATCATGCAAAAATAGCTTTTTAACTCAATTTAGAAGTTTAGATCAACTTTAAAACTCAAAAATGATGTTGAGTTCTAAAAAGTCAATAACTTGCATTGATTTTCTGATTTGGAGTTTAACTGCTCTTTGATTGTGCACATGGATAATTGTGAATTAATAAATAAATAAAGTGATTTATTCTCAACTTAACTAATTTTTGAAAATAAATAATTGATTTATGGTCTAATCAATCATTTAATCAAACTTTTATTAAAAACTATATTATTAAATAATGACAACTTGCTTTAATTAATTAAATAAGAATTTAATCAATTATTCATAAGATATTGGATTTATTGTCAAAATTAAATAATACAATTAATAATAGATAGAATTAAATTTAATTAAACAATTAAGTGGCAAATATTAAATCTAATTAATTAAATATAAAAATATTCAATTAATCAAACTTTAGGATAAATGTGATTTATCGCCAAATAATCATTAAATTAAAGATAATTAAGATAATTAAGAATATTGCTAGGAATATTTCCCAATGCAAAATTTAAGATAATCAATTAGAGTCGATGATGTGCAGATGTGCCTTAGGTTAGGACTTCTATGTCAATTTCGTTCGATTTGAGGATGTAGGAGGTTAATGAACATATAGCCCATTTTTGGGGTATTACAACAAATACCTAAAATTCCTCTATCCATTCTAATGGAACAATCCTCAAATAGTGATGGGATACTACTTAAATAAAAATCCAATCACACCAAACATAGTGACACACAAAACTAGAAGGCACACAAAATGATGCGCCCACAAACAACCCAGACATGAAACTTATAATTTCACCATGAAATTAAAACCCATTGGCCTAAATCCACCCAAAAATACAAATATCAAATAAAATTCTTATTCTAGACACACAAAAAAATGGAAAACATAACAGTGCAAAACTAAAAATGCAAACACTAGTTGCTTGTAAAGAGCCAACCAGGAAACTAAAACCTATAGAACTACGGGGGAGTACTAATTCTTATCCCATGAAGAAAATACAAACAAGAGACATAAAAAATAACTAAGAAGCAAATAAAATAGAAAAGGCCCTACCTTGAAAATGAGGGGAATAAAAGAAATCCCATGCAAATTCTGAAATGATTCCACACAAATAAGAGTATTCATGACACAAATCCAACCTAGTCATCAAACATCAGATTCTGATAACCCAGTCAATCATAATAAATAAAAGACTGAATGTCTCCAAAATAATTTAGAGCAAATTCCAAATTTTCCACTAACCATCAAAGTGAAAAGTGAGTAAAAGATATCTCTTTTTCTAATTAAATAATTCTTTTTGAAACAAAAGGCCCAAAAAATAAATTAAAACAAATCACTTAAATAAATTAAATAAACTATTGATTTTCTCAAGATAAACCAAATCAATTACAATTAAATGGAATTCAATTATGGAAAATTAGTTGATAAATAAATATTAAATTCTCCAACACAATAAATCTAGTACGTTGTAATTTAAATTTCATCCATGATAATTGCAGGGACTCTAAATGCACAAACATACTCACTAGTCTAACACAATATGCATATGCAATTTGGATTTACCAACTCGTACCAGAGGGAATAATATATCAATAACAAATACAACATCCATATAGGGATGATAATTAGCTCAAATGTGAAAGGTCGGTGAAACCATCTGTTGTGCCACTATTGGGGATATAGACACTCAAATCTTGTAGCTCAAGAAGAATGTGTTTGGTACCTATTCACTAAAACACACAAACATCAAGTGTAGCTTATCACATTATAGATAGCTAAAGCACATGGACATACATGATACAAACAATGAAGGAGAACAACAATATCATGTGGATCTCATGAATGAGTAACTACAAATTCATCTCTCTTTGTACAATCACATTAGGAATAAACCATAATAATTATATGAGCATAGTAGTGAACATCATATCATTTAAATTAACATTTCATTTAAATATAAAAACATTAATTAATTACTTCTAGCTAGTAATATGATTATATATCGATGCAAAACTCCATAAAAATACCCAACAACATATAAGGCACCATATAATAGGAATCCATGATAATCATCACATAGATTTAATCAAAATAATAATAAAAACATAATCTAACATTTAAATCATAAATGATACAATAACCAAAATAAAGTATGATAATCAAATGCATCACACAATGCAACCACTAATCACATTACATGGATAATCTCATAATAACATCATGATATAATCATAATCCAATAGTCATTGGTACATATATTAGTGGAACCACCACTCACACGATAAGCCACATACCATCATGACCACAATAGTATGAGCATAAGAAAAAACTAAACTAGGTGCATCTCATAATGCTAGTATAAAATTATAACACGGGAATGGTCACCAAAACATAAGATCATCTTAATTAGTCACATATGAGAAATAATAAGCATCCAGACCCAAATCAAGGGATCACCAAATATCTCATCCAACTACACATAAGTATACATAAATTCAAAGGCACATCCATCAAGTTGTCATGCAAAATGGAAATGGGAGAGGTATTACACATATCCCCAATAGGATTAAGAGGTGACTCTGTTGGAATGGAGAGATAGGGTACTGAGAGGGGAGGGGTGAATCAGTGCCCTCAAAAACTTTTAACTTCAAACTTAATTAGAAAACATTAGTAAACTAGTCTATCCAATTGAATCCATTATATGCATCATTCATTCAATTAACTTGTAAATGTAAATTGCAAGATAAACAAACAAAAATTCAATCACATAACACAAGTATTTTGGTTATGCAAAAACCTTTGTTAGAAGGTAAAAATTGTGGTGGATGACACCCACAAATTCTTCACTACTGCAGATAATAAAGTATGTCGGCTAAAGATATAAGTTGTGATCACTTCGAATGGTCCTACCCTATTAGGAGTAACAATAAGATCAGCTAGATCTACCTGGTTAAAGGATTTTAACAAAACTGCTTGAGTGTGTACTTGGTTAAGAGATTTACAACAAGACTGTTAAGTCTACTCTATTAAGAGATTTTGCGAAATCTATTACAATGATTAGAGAATAATAGAAAGTATCTATAATTGACAACATAAATTTGTCTAAATCAAATCTATGAAGTATCAAATATATCACCTCAATGTTTGGATATCTTGCCTCTACACTTCTCGGTAGCCTTGACCGATTGTGAGTAATCTGAATATCTCTGATTTCTGCTCAACCTTGTCTGAAAAAATGATGTCTTGAAAGTGGTTTCTTGCTTCAAGATCTCCTTCTTGTCATTTTCATACATATGTCAAAATGGCATGAATTACAAATATATAACATACTGCTATGACCTATGAACCTTCATGACCTAATTAGGTTTACATCATCTTAGGAAAACCATAAGATATACAGTATAGAAAAATAACCTAGAGCTAACCATTACATAGAGATCATCATCACATTTAATGATTACATATACAATAAATGATCCTCGATCTTGGTAAAATGTTTTGTGATTATGTTGTAATAGTTTACATAGATAAATGTGCCAAAACTAATTACTATGTCATTTCCTAGATTGCTCGATAAACACTATTAATACTACTTGGTGAATACACTATTGCTCGATGTCTAGTCTACCTAGTATTTACTGGCACTCGGTATCGATATACACTAATGCTCAGTAAAACTACTCCGGTGCTCGGTTAAAACTATTTCCTTTTAGTTCTTGGTTCTTCCTTGAGACTACTCAGTATGAAGTCTTATATAGTTAATCGACTTGCATATGTAGCTTATAGTTCTTCCTTTCACCGACTGAAATAGCATAGGTAACCAACTGATCTTCTTTGATACTAATGATAATACTTAATGCACAAATAGAAATAACAATCTCCCTCTTTGGCATTAGTATCAAAACTTTGTAATGTATATAGACCTGATATCTAAAAAATGTTCTAACTTCTCCATATATACATAGATAACTTATCTTATCAAAAAAATTTCACCCCTCGGTGCATGTTCCTGGTATATGTGTAGTACACTTATCATATAATTACACAATTTGGCATATACATTATATTTTCCACCTTTTTGATAATAATACCAAACTCAAAATTATGTACTTACAGTTTATCAAATATGTGCTGGTGGGTTTTCTTCAAAGATTCTAAGAGGTTCGCCCATTCCTCTTTCAATTTGGTTAGAGGAATGTGCTCAAGACTGACTTGTGCATGCATGTCAAAGATGTTTTCCAACACAAAAATTTTTGGTGTTGCAACTAAAGCTTGTGCTTTGACTATATGCTTCTCAAGTATTTTAAGGTGGGGAAGCAACTCTATTTGTAGTTCGGTGACTTGGTCACTTATCTTGTCTTCCTTCCTCAAATCTACTCTTAACCACCTAAGTTCTTGAACTCTGAGTATGTGCTTATTAAAAGCATTTTTCTTAGTTAAGGCTTCTTAGGCACTGGCTTGGATTTCGGTATCTATTTGTTTTATCTTTTCACTAATCTCAGTAGTGAAGTTCTCCATAGTGAAAAGCTTTACCAACATTTGAATAATTGTCTAATTAATAGATTGAATGTTGGTTATTACCTCAGATAACTTTACCTTATTTATTTCCACTTCCTGGCTGATTTTCTCTACTAGTTTGTTCTATATTTTGGATTATGCCCTCTCTTCAATTCTCTTTTCCACTTTGATGTCTGAGGCATTGATTTCTTTTGAAAGTGTAGCAAGTTGGTCCATAATTGGTGTATCTTCATTGATTTGTACCTCAGGTACAACTTGTTGTAAGATTTCTCTTACATTCTCTAAAATGCCCTTGTTCTTGCATTCCTTCCTCAACTTCTCCTGAGCTGCTTTTCTTATACAAAGCCCCCATATTTTCTCAATTCTTTGGGGTCTAGGGTCCTCCAGTCACATTCTAGTATAAAAATGACTTCTTCAAGTGTGACCAACCCTTTTTCATGTTTCTTCTTCTTCTTCTTCTTCTTCTTCTTCAGCTCTTGAGGTGAGCTCTTAACAAATGGAACAATTGCTTACTCCTCAACATTTGGCATTTCATCCACATTGGACACATTATCCTCCTTTTTCTACTCCTTGGTAACCTATGTGCTGGTTGACTGAGATGGAGTTTCTAATGTAGTTTAAGATGGGGTTTCCTTGGTTTCCTTAGGGTAATCTTAGCCCTATATTTCCACCTCTTTTTCCTCATGCTCATTTGTCTCTACTAGTGTGCTAGCTCCTTGAATCCCTAATGTATCCATTGGTTGCTTAGGGATCGAGCCTTTGAATTTCTCCTTAGAGACAATTTCAACTACTTCCATCAAAATAGGAAGTTCACCCGGTAAAGATGTTATTGATGGCTCGGTAAGTGTACCTTCATCTTGTGTTTTGGCTCCAGCAATAGTCATATCTTCATCAACATCTTAGTCATTAGGATCACCATTTGTGATGTCCTCAATGAATACATCAAGTGCGGTGTTATCTATGATTTGGATCTAAGCTTGATCCAGTGCATTCTATGTAAATCTCAACTCCTCGGTGGTAACTATAGTATCAGGTACCTTGGTATCTGATATATCTATCTTGTATTGTTTTAGTGCTAGGTTGCATCATCAATGTGAAGTCCCTTTCCTTTTGACTTTAGCTTCTTTTGAGAAATTTTGGCCAATGCCATTTTTTCTTCTTGCTCTCGAGCTTGAACTATTGAGGTCTAGATGATTTGACTATTCTCATCTATGTTTGCTAGATTTCATCAAGTATCTATAGTGCCCAATTCTTCACTCTAAACCTCTTTGAGTATCTACTCATGTTCCCTCATTCTCTTCTCGGTATCTAAGGCATAGGACCATTTTTGTGAAATTCTTTCCTCTAGTGCCTTAGGTAAATGTTTGGAAAATTCAATGGGAACTCTTTTGAACCAAATCATCATCTAGATGATTACCTCTTCAAGTTTATTTTGATCCTCAATTGATAGGTGCTCAAACCGACTAATTTTAGGATCACTAAGTTCACCATTCTCAATTATGTCTTCTATAACTTCATTAATTGATCTACTCTTATTACTAACAACTTTAAATTGATTATTATCATCTTCTTCATCATCTAAATCATCCTTACCCCTAATCAACTTTCTTCTTTTACTTGGGGCATAAGCATTAGTTTTAGTGCCTCTTTGTGTGTATGTCTTGGTCGGTGTTGCTACCTTTGGTCTTGAAAACTTCACAACTACTTTCTTCAGTGGTGGTGAGGTTGCAGTTGTAGACCTTGTGCATGCCCTTGTTTGCACATCTAATTGTTTCTTCTTTGGATTTGGTGAAGGAGAAACTGGAGTAGATTTTATACCTTTATCTGACTTGGTTTCTTCACTATCACAAGGCTTTTTAGTTAGCATTAACTGACCTTCATTTGCAACTTCAACCGGTGTACTATCTAGTGATCCAGTATCATCTCCAAACTTTTCTACTAGATTCTTCATCATTTTCCTTGATTTCTTTGTTATCTTACCGATAACCAGGCCTATTTTAATTCTTGTCTTGGCCTCCTTATATGTTCCAAACCTTTTTGCATTAACATCCTTTGGTGTAGCCAATAGAGCCTTAATTGATTTAGAAGCAAAATCAATATCTATTTCATAACCCATGGGGGCTAGCCATTTAGTCATAGGGTCCATAGCCTTTATCAATGTGTGGTTAGTATCCACAAGAAAGGATATCTCCTTCTCATAGTCTTCTACTAGTTGACTAAGAATTCTACTCTGAGAATTCATTCTACTCTTGAATTGTTCAAAGTAATTATCTAGGACATTGTTAAGATTATTTCTCAAGCCCTTAATCAATTCTAAAATTTGTGTTATCACTGGCTTGTTAGTCGTCCACTCTATATTACCAACAAAAGGTAAAAATCTTTGCACATAGATAAATATGAAAACTAGTAGGGATTCAAAATTGCATGTGTTGGACTTCACCGACTGGATTGTTTTCATGTTCTCTTCAACTTGATTCAACAAAAGCTTGGCTAGGTCCAACTGATGACCTTTCTTGACATTCAATAAGAAATGTAAACTACTCCACAAGGCACACTATTTTGTCTACTTGACTGATAGATTTTATAGCCAATGACATGCATTGCATATTTCACCTCTGGGTCTTTGATTGTACTGATCTTTAATGCTCGGTCATCCCACTCGGCTTTGATGTTTTTCTCAATCTCTGCTCTTGGTGCATTGTAAATTACCTTTTCTTTATCTGTGGTAGGATAACTAATCAAATGTGTCATCTTCTCAGTAATCTCTATTGGCTCATCCAACCATAACCTTCCATCATGAAATTGACTAAGCACAACCCTAATCCATTCACTCTTAAATTCCCTCAAAACATTTAGGGCATTTGTCAAACCAATTACTTCCAGTTGTTTGTGTTCAAGTTTTAGTCTACCATCTTCTCTACAAATCTTATGATAAGCTACATACATATCAAAGTCTCCTATTTCACCTATCTTGCAATGAATGTATGATCTTACATCTTCAACTAACAAAACCCTAGTGGGTATGCTTGAAAAAGCTCCCGCTAGATCAATTTTGGATGCAACTTTAGGGTGAAGTTTGTATTAGGGTTCATTACAGGTTGCAAACACTATCAAATTTACTTCATCCTCCTCTGTAAACTTAGTTTTTGATTTGGATTCCATTTTACTTAAATTTAGGGTTTCGGTAAGTGTTATGAATCAGTTCGGTAGTAGCTGTGCTTACTCAAAAATAATGATGAACTTTCTCAGAAGATTCTAAAACTGCTCTGGAATGCTCCTAAAAATATTTTCTCTTAAATCGCTCTTTGAAATTTCTCTCTTTGAAATTGCATGGTGAATAAATATACTAAGTTCTCCATCTATTTACAACTTTTTCAAATTCCCACTCAAAACACTTGTAATAAATTCTCGATCTATTTACAGCTCGGCAATAACTATCAATTTGTTGATTACTACAAAATATCAACATCTAGGTTAACACATAAATTTTTTATGTAGGGGCAGAGTAGATACAAGCAAAATCAAGTAGAATTGAGTCCACTTGAATCAACCATCAAGCGCTACTCAAAGTTACACAATAGAGGTAATATAATATAACATGAAAGCAATGAAATCAAAATGGATATGAGACAAGCAACTGGCAGCAACAACAGAGAAATTATATTATATCTTTTAACTTTGTGATTGCTATCTTAACCTTCTTGTTATCAGGAGTACCTTCATACTTAAAGTATTTATCCATCTCAGAGATCCAATCCAAAATTGCATCAGTCTCAAGTCTTCCATCATAGAAATCAACTTCAATTGCAGGTCTAGAGTTAGCCTTAGAAAAAACTCTCAAAATTCTTTCCTCATCTTGTTCAACTTCAAGTTCAGGATTAGGTGCTACTTCTTCTTCATCACTAACATCTTCAAGATGTGCACCTCTTCTCTGGACTGTCTCTATAGCTTCAAGCCTAGATGCAATCTGCCTCAACATATCCATGATAGCACTATCATTTCCTATACCATGAACCATCTTGACAATCAAGTTCCAACAAGATCACAACCTTTTTCAAGTTATAGGTTAGATCTTAGATCTGCCACCCTACAACCAATCCAACAAGGCTCTCCACAATCTAATCCACAATAAAGAACTCACTATGATACCATGACTTGACATAGGGCATGGATGGAGGGTCCAATAATAGATTGTCCAAACCTACACTACCAATCATAAAAACAACAAGCACAGTAGAATTCAACACTATAATGTTTCAAAATAGATTTTCCATTAACATGCCCAGCTGTAAGGCCTTCTGGGTTTTAGCCTATTACAATGAAATTAAAAAGTATTAGCAAGATCTTGCAAGATCTAATGAACCAATAGCTAGTTTAGATCTACAACAAGAAGCCTCTGGTAGGAACAACCAAGACAGGGTCTAAACTTGTGCTCGCAAGCCACCAAGAAACCTCTTGTTGTCCTAAGCCCTCAAGCCACTAGTTGTGCTACAACTCCCAGATTCACAAATCTAATTCTAGTACATGATCTCTACTACTCTACCATCATATCACTACACACTCTACATCTTCCCTCCCACTCTACATCAACCCAACCTCTCAATATCTAGCTAGCTAAGCCACAAGTTGACCAATCAGGCATTTAATTACATTATAGGTCTAGTCTGGAAGATTAAATCAAAACTAATGCAAGAATGACCAAAATTTAATGTAACTTTAAATTTAGGTCCAAACATGACCCAAGAACATTTCCTTAACTACACAAGGCCCCATTTCATCACACGGAACCATGCAAGATAAAATACTCTATGTTTCACATGAAAATTGGCTAAAAATAGGTACCCGAGAAAAATGGTCATAACATTTTACTCATAATGAATTAAGACTTGTGGTATTAGGAGAAGATATTAATTGAGATCTTATTAAAGTCCCTAAGAGTGAAAAGGATGATTCATTAAGGATCAACAGCTACATGCCGCCCAATCAACACCTAGAATGCAGGAAATATAGCTTCGATGGCAAGGAAAATAGCTCCAACTTTGAAATGGTATATCCAAGTTCTCCCAAACCACGCCACCTCAAGAGATGAATTCTTATACATAGCCTCCATAAAAATAAAGGAACAAACCCCTTTCATCACACAAGCCAAAGATCTCCATAGATCATCACAACACAAAAACTCAGAAAGTTGACAAAAAAAAGTATTGTATCCCTCTGACAGGGAATTCCTTGAAGACTAAGAAAGATATTCAGGAACCCAAAATTCTCCTACATCATTTTTTCACTTGGTTAATACTGATACTCAGTTACCTTACATAATAGTCACAGATGGGTAACTCCTTACTCCGTCTTGCATATATCGACTATATGACTTTGTAAGCTCAAACTTATAAACCATAATACATCTCAATTTATGCAGATTTTGTGTGTGTACACCAAATATAAGGAACTGTATGTAAAGTAAGATCAATTTGGAATATCAGTTCCATAAATACCTTTTTCACCTTAGGTGGAGGTGTCGATGTCACCCAATCCAATGGATGAGGTTTCTCCGACTGCATTTATTGAACCGGCATTATAATTTCATGCCATTCTCCACATAGTTTTTCTAATATTCATGATATCTGCAATTGTGAACTACCATTCTCAAAAATTTGTTCTTCTGGTGCTTGGTCTCTACAATCCTTACTTAGGTGACCAACTTTTTGACAATGTAAACATGCCATAGTAGTACCTATCCAACTTCGTAATTTTCTATCCCATCTCTTCCTCATACAATTAGCTACTATATGTCCATACCTTCCACATACTATACAATTAATCCATGTGTTATAATCCCAAGTGTAAGCATTACATTTTCTTTTCAGTTGATAGGATTTGTTCTTTCCTTTCGGTGTCTAGACTTGCTTCATCTTTGTTCTACATTCTTGTGAAGTGTGTCCATGCTTGTTGCAAGTATAACATAGTTTCTCCATGTGGGATTTGTTAGGAGTCCTATTAAACTTAGATCTACACTCATATGCTTGATTTCCAAACTTATTACAATTATAATAGTGACTATTGAACTTAGGTGTGGTTTTAGGTTTACCTTGTGCTTTACTCCTACAAGCATTTGAAGTATGTCCAGGTTTGCCACAGTGATAGCATGTCAATGTCTTAGGTCTATGATTTTGATTGTTATTCACCTGTTCAGCTTGCTTGTATGATTCTCTTTGCTTGGTGTAGCCTAATCCAGTGGTGCTTCCAAGTCCTCTTTGACTAATTAGAAAATCATCAATTTTCTTTGATTTGTTTTCATCCTTTTTCATCATCTCATTGTGTTGTTGCTGCATCTTTACTTTATTTCTTAGTTTTCCATTCTCTTCCCTAATTACTTCAATATATTCAAGTTTTCTTGAAAACTCACCATTTAGTTAGTTGATCTCCTGACTTACAATAATCATCTGATTGGATATTTCAAAGTGATGCTTGGTAAGTCTCAGTATCTCAGTTTCTTTTACTTGTAGTTGTTCAATCATCTATCTTCTATCTTCAACAGCCAAATTCCTATCTTATTCAACTTGTCTAGCATTGTTCATTACATCAAACATTCTCACCATTTATGTCTCTTGACTGATCTATAGGGCTTTCACTTGTTCAGTCAAATGGAGATTTTTTTCAGATAAATCAGATATTGCACTTTCAGAAATGTCAAAAATACTACCTAAACTAGATCCTAAATTCTCAAATGGGTCATCAATCTCTTCTTCATGGTGGTTAGTCTCACACTCCCTAATAGCCATGTTCTTTCTCTGCACTAGTAACTTTTTCAATTCATCCTTAGCTTGTTTGTATTGCTCAATAAATATCTGCATCTAAATCTTTTGATTCTCTATTGTTTTGTCCAACTTGTATCTCTCCATGATTAGATCTTTACTCTTCAGTGGTTAAATCATACAATAAGAATTTTGAGCTCTAACACCAATTTTTGGAATGGAGAGATAGGGTATTGAGAGGGGAGGGGTGAATCAGTGCCCTCAAAAACTTTTAACTCCAAAATTAATCAGAAAATAGTAGTAAACTAGTCTATCCAACTGAATCCATTGTATGTATCATTCATTCAATTAACTTGTAAATGTAAATTTCATAATAAACAAACAATAATTCAATCACATAACACAAGTATTTTGGTTACGCAAAACCCTTGTTAGAAGGTAAAAGCTGCAGTGGGGATGACACCCACAAATTCTTCACTACTACAGATAATAAAGTATGTTGGTTAAGGCTACAAGTTGTGATCACTTTTGATGATCCTATCCTATTACGAGTAACAATAAGATTAGCTAGATCTAACTGGTTAAAGGATTTTAACAACACTACTTGAGTGTGTATTTGGTTAAGAGATTTACAACAAGACTATTAGGTCTACTCTGTTAAGAGATTTTGCTAACTCTGCTACAATGATTAGAGAATAACAGAAAGTATCTGTAATTGACAACTTAACTTTGTCTAAATCAGATCTATGAAGTATCAAATATATATCACCTCAATATGTGGATATCTTGCCTCTATACTACTTGGTAGCGTTGACTAATTCTGAGTAATCTGAATATCTCAGATTTCTACTCAACCTTGTCTGAAAAAATGATATCTTGAAGATGGTTGCTTGCTTCAAGATCTCCTTCTTGTCCTTTTCATACATATCTCAAAATGACATGAATTACTAATATATATCATACTTCTATGACCTATGAACCTTCATGACCAAATTAGGTTTACATAATCTTAGAAAACCCCTAAGATCTATGGTATACAAAAATAACCTAGATCTAACAATTACATAGAGATCATCATCACCTTTTTTTATTACATCTACAATAAATGATTCTCGATCTTGGTTAAAACATTTTGTGATTCTGTTATAACTATTTGCATAGATAAATGTGCCAAAAATGATTACTATATTATTTCCTAGATTGCTCGGTAAAAATTATCAATACTTCTCAGTGAATACACTAGTGCTTGGTGTCCAGTCTATTTGGTGTTTACTAACGCTCGATATCGATATACACTGATGCTTGGTAAAACTACTCTAGTTCTCAGTTGAAACTATTTTCTTTTACTTCTCGGTTCTTCCTTGAGACTACTCGGTATGAAGGCTTATATAGTTAACCGACTAGAATATGTAGCTTATAGTTCTTCCTTTTACTAACTGAAATAACATAGGTAACTAACCGATCTTCTTTGATACTAATGACAATACTTAATGCACAAATAGAGATAACAAACTCAAGCACTAATTAGGAATAAGATTTTTCCTTTAAGAGAGATTTATAGAATGGAATGAAAATGATTAATTAATTAAATAGATCTAATAAATAAGTCACTAAAAATATAATAAAAATAGGGTGATACAAACTGATGATGAGCTAAAACTGATAGAAACAAAAATCAAAAGATGAAACACACTTTCTCCATAAATATGAGCTGAAAATGGAAGGGACAGGTCCAAAATTGACATGTTCCTATGGATAGGGTGAAAGTGGTGACATGTTTGTAGGGACGGGGTAAAAGTAGTGATGTCTTCTTGATACTTCTGGTAGAAGTTTTCACAAAACCCACAACTGTTCCTATATTGTCCAGATCTAAATCTATAGGTTTGTAACCTATTCTTGCACATAGCATAATGAGGAAAAGGTTGGAAAAAGGGGTTTTCTTTGGTCAATACCTTATTTAGGAATCAACCTTGAAATATGATAGAAATTGCATAAAGTAAACAATGTGTAAAGGTAATTATTGATTTACCTTGCATAAACTCCGATGAATAGATGTAGAAATTGCTCAAATACATGAAGATGTTTGGGTGTTAGTATTATCAGGTTCAAGATTACTTATAGGAGTGGGGATGAATTAGTAATCTAATAATTAAAAGTTTTATAAACCATTCAACATCTTGCATCAATTGACATTCATTACATGAATAAACAAACCAATGAAGATAAACATCCACAACCATGCAACACAATAATAGCAATATTTTTCTCATGGAAACACAATTGGGAAAAACCATGTGTAGGGATGGCACCCACAAATAATTATTCACTCTTCTAAAGTACACCTAGTTAATATCTTAGCCATGTTAGGAGCCACCTGGTTAAGGGATTTACCTCTAGCCTTGTTAATAGATTTACCATATTAGGAGTAACCCATTTAAGGGGATTCAAACCCTAATTAAAGAGTCACCTAGTTAAATGATTTACAAATCATACCTATTATGGACTACCCAGTTAAGGAATTTTATCTTGTTGAAACTATTAGGAATCAACAAGTGAAAGTGATATGAGAAAATAGAACTCCTCCTCTGCTAGTACAGATCTAGTTCAAGGTCATTCTTTTCTTCACATGCAAGCCATCAAACCCTACAATCACGCAACTACATTCATGATATTTCTCTTCCACACACACACTTCTCATAATACATCAAAATGATATATAAAACATTTTACAACTTAAAGCAGAAAAAAATCCTTAATTACATATGATTTACATCTCATATCTTTCAAAAATGTATTACCAAAACCAAATCCATTGATAAAAAGATTTGTTTGATTGCCAATTTAAACCACACATTGATATGACAAAGAAAAGTAAAATCATATCACACTTTCTAATGTTATTGCACAACTTCAATAAATTTGATCATAATGATCATGAAAATGCCAACTCATCACTCCACATCCATCTTCCATATCATGACAATCCCTACAATATATAACAACTTACCAAAACACAATACAACATCGCCGATTCAAGATCTGACTAATTTTTCTAAGAACTTTTTTTAATTTTCACTATGTGATCTTTTGTCTATTAAAACACCTAGATCCAAACCTATTTGACACAATAATGAAATCATTCCTCCTTGGCTACATCAGGTTCTTCCTATTGACTTTTCAACCTGTAATCATTAATAAGTCACATTATACATAAGATAAAATTGTGTGGTCATAGATACAAAATCTATAGATATCACTTAGTCTTCCATTATGATTGTACACACCAACTCTTAGCACAGCTTTGAATCCAACCTTTTGAACATAAATCGACTTAATAGGATCACTATCAACCAATAAACACTAACTTGACATCAATGACAATATCATAACTGATCAACCTAACATCATATCTTCATCAAACACATACCATAACATACTCAACTTATCTTTGCATCAATTATGCCAATAATATCCCTCTTTCGAATTGATAGAAATACCATGAAAATAAATACTCTCTCTTAGCTGATACATATTTATAGTTATATATTTGTAATATATGGTTCTTAACCTCCTTTGTGTGTCCTAGTTTCTCTCTACCTTTACTAATTCTTCTCCTCCTTTGACAATAATGCTAAAGACACAATATGCCTGAGTCTTCATCAACTACAACTATCTTCATCTATTTTTGACTACTCCCCCTAAGGAGTAGTCCCCTAAAAATCAATCCATAGTGAAAGATATGGAAATAAATCCACTAAATTGATGCATTGACAAGATCTTAGTTTTGTTTTGGTAGGGGCACAATCCCTAGATTACCTCTAAGGTACTAAAAATTATCCTTAGGTAGCATCTTTGTGAAGATATCTTCTATCTTCTCCTTTGTCGGTACACATTCCAACTTTGCCTCCTTCTCCAACACTTTCTCTCTCAGAAAGTGATACTTAATTTCAATGTGGTTAGTCTTGGAATGCATTACTAGATTCTTAGAAATATTTATTTCACTTGTATTGTTACAAAACATAGTTACGAGTTTAGTCACCTTTTCTTTGATACCTTCAAGAATATGCTTCATGCATGTAATTTGTGTACAATTTATAGCTTCTACTACATACTTTGCTTCTACAATAGATTGTAAGATATGATTTTTCTTCTTGCATGTCCAAGATACAAGCCTTTTACCTAAAAAGAATGCACCACCAATTGTGATCTTTCTATCATCAACATTTCCTACCCAATTTGCATCAATAAATACACTCAAAGAGAAATCATCATCATGAGCATACCATAGATGTAGTTAATCATCCCTTTAAAATACTTGAATATCCTCTTGACTGTAACCATATGAGATTCTTTGGCATTTTCTTGAAATATGGCCACTATTCCAACCACTTGATCTATATCTGGTTTTCTATAAACAACATACTGCAACTTACTGATCTTAGACATATACAAAGTAGCATCCACAACATCAAATTGATCATCCTAAGACAATTTACATCCTATTACCATGGTGGTTCCAATCTTTTTGGAGTCATCCATACCAAAAGTCTTGATTACTTCTTTCATATAATTGGATTGACTAATATATATATACACCATTCTTTAGTTGTGAAACCTACAATCCAATAAAGAATTTGTTCTCCCCAATCGTTGAAATTTCAAACTCCTTCATCTCTTCAGAAAATGCCAAACTCATCTCATCATTTTCTCCAAACATTATATCATTAACAAAAACTTCATGTATCAACAACTTATCTCCTTGAACTTTAAGGTACACATTACTAGATCATCACTTGTTGTATTAAAACCAATCATAATAATATAAGAATGTAACCTTTCATACCATACCCTTGGTGTTTGTTTTAGTCCATATAATACCTTGTAGCTTACATACCATGTCCTCTTCCTTTTTCAATGCAAAACCATTGGGTTATTTTATTTCGACCTCTTCTCCAATAATTCCATTTAAGAAGGATGACATGACATCCATTTGAAAACTACGAACCTTTTATAGGAAGCATACTAAAGTAGATTTCTTACCCCTTCCAATATTTCCACTGGATAAAATTTATCTCCATAGTATAGTCCTTCTTGTCAACAACCCTTACATACAAGTCATGCCTTATTTCTGATCACATCTCCATCTTCATTCAATTTTATCCTAAAAATCCATTTGCTACCAATCAAAATTTTATCTATAGGTCTCAAAAAAAGTGTCCATGTATCATTCTTCTCAATTTGATCAAGTTATTCCTCCATATCTTTTACCCAATCTTCATCCTTGATTGCTTCCTTCACTGTCATAGGCTCATACTTGGAAATCAAACAAGAAAATTCTCTTAGCTTTCTTCTGGTTAGAACACCTACATTCTTACTACCTATAATCTAATAAATGTATTGATTCATCTTCACCTACCTAGATATCACCGGTTTAGGTCTAGGAGCTTCTTCTTATGTTGGTTGAATCATTTCTTCACCATTTTTCTTTTATGATGGTTCATGCAATTCTAGTTTGATATACATAATTTCCTAATCATCCTATATCACTTCCTTTCTTGAGTCACCAGATTTCTTAGGATATTCATCCACCTTTACATTTTCACTCTCAATTATTTTGTTAGTTCTCTTAATGAAACAAATATATACTTTAATTTTAGTAGAATAACCCAAGAAAATGCCTTCATAACTTTTTGGATCAAACTTTCCTATGTGATCATCCCTCTTAATATAACATCTACTCCCAAACACTTTGAAATATTTAACTCTAGGTGAGTGACCATACCATATCTCATAAGGTGTCTGATCAGTTCCTTTCTTTACTTGCACTTGGTTTAGTGTGTAGACAACAATATTAATTTCTTCTTTCTAGTACATTTTTAGTACATCACCTTCAATCAACATTTTCCTTGAAGAACCCACTAAAGTTTTGTTCTTCTTCTCTACAACATCATGTTGTTGTGGAGTCCTTAGTGAAGACATTTTTCTCTTGATTCCATTATCTTCACAATAATTAACAAATTATGTTGGAGTTAACTCACTTCCTCTATCATACCTTAAACACTTAAAATTATTACCTAATTCCTTCTCAACTAGTGCCTTGAATGCTTTGAATTTTTGGAATGCATCAAAATTATCCTTCAAGAAGGTTACTCATATTATTATAGAATAGTAATCAGTAAATAACATGAAATATCTATCACCTCAATAACTTCTTTGTCTCATAGGCCCACAAAGATCAATATGCACCAAATCAAGTAGGTCCTCAGATGAAAAGGAATTTCCTTTGAAAGTAGAACTACTTAACTTACCTAGCTGACATTTTGTATACATCATGTTGTCTGGCTTGACTAATTCTGGAAATACCCCAACTACTCACTTTGGCTAACTTTCAAGAGGAAGTTCATGCCTAGGGGGGAGGATGTGAGGCCTCACCCCGACCTATCATGGCATTACTGATTCATTCACACTTTGACACTTTATATTTTGATACATTGATGCACTTTGGATTATCCTACCATAGACTCGAGATATTATGGTTGATGATGATGATTATATTGCATGAATTACATTCTGATGTGGACTAGGATCTAGGATATAATGTTGGTTGTGATTATACATGTTTAGAAATATGAATTGATGAGAAGAGCGGATCATGACTAGACTTGATTATTTCATGAATGTTATGTCATGATGTTTATGAAATTATTATGTTTTAAACATTTCTGAATGGAAATTGTAATTAAGAATTAAATTCTACATATTGATTAATGTTGCTAAGTAGGAATTGAAAATGTATATTTCATGTGTTTTTTTTATCACCTTGAACTACTGATGCTCGATGTTTAGGTGTTGAGGTAAAAGAAACATGGAATTAGTCAGAGAATCAGTAACCAACCATTGTGCAAATTGTAAAGCTAAGGTTGAACCCAATGAAGAGGTTTGAACCTCGTTGTAAAGTGACTTAATTCATAACCATAAAATTATATGTATGTATTAGGTGTCTCTCTATGTAATTAGTGGCATGTCAATGTTTTGTTATGTCATTTTATAGTGTCACTTGACACTTGTTATGTGTTTGTGTAATGACATGTTTACTAGGTTGGCAATGTAAACCTAAGCCTAACTGACTTTTAGGAACCTAAGTAATTTCCTTGTTGAAGATATTTGTAAACCCCACCAATTTAATTATTTAAATTTCAATTTTTCTTCTAACCACTTTTTGAGGCCAAAAGAGGTCCTAAGGGTCATATTTTACATAATTTAAGCACATAAGTGTGAGGGGTATGGGTTAGGAAGGTTTTTAACATATCCATAACACCCTAGTGGCCTTAGTGACCTATTTTATGACCCATTTACCATAAGCTACGAAATTTGATGAAGTCTTGACCTTTACCCAACCCCAATCTTCCTTCCAATTAGGCATTTAAGATAGGGGACAAGGTAAAGCCAAAGGAAATGAGATTCAATTCTAAAATTAATGCTAGTGGGTGGGTAGAAGTTGGAGGTCTTTTTAGAGGCCCTTGGGAGAGTTAGTGGGTGTTCACCCACTCTCTATCTTTAGAGACATTAGGGTTTTGGAGAAGGAAAGGAAAAGGAATTGGGCTCTTCTCAAAAATTCATTTTGCCATAACACATTGTGAAGGTTGGTCTCCATTGCCATGAAAGACCTTTATTCTTCTTGTTGCAAGTAGATTTGTATATTCATCTTTCTCTTGCATATATTCATGTGGTTGTGTTGTTATTTGTATGGGAATGGGATTTTGGGTTTGAATCCTTGTTTATGGTTTTTATCTTGTTTTTTAATATGGGAGTTTTTGTGAAGGGTGTAATGACATTACTCACCCTTGGATAGGGAATAAGTGGCCATGTATGGGGGAAGGGGTTAGTTAGATTCCATGGTAGTGTAGAGTCTCTTCTCATGGAGAGAATAGGGAAAGAAATGCAAGGTGTATGGGCCCTTGCATGCCAATGTTTCTTGATCCTAATTTTGGGGAGATAAGGAGAAGATTGGTTGGAAGAATGTATGTGATTTTAGCCTTGAAGAGGCATGTTATTTGAATGTATTATTTGGCATTCTCCTACATGGAAATCCACCTTCACCCTGGTTTATGGGTTCATGTTGAATCCATCTCTACAAGCCTTGGGAGGGTGTTTTGTTGTTGTAATCATTTTTTGTGGATGTGTGATTGGCACCTATTGGTTATTGATTCTCCTAGTTCGGGGGTGGTCTCCTTGAGACCTAGGATGGGAGTTGAGTTTCCCATGGTTCCATTTTTTGATTTGTAGATTTGAAGCCAAGATCTTGTGGAGAAAGCTTTGGAGGTTTATTCATTTTGGGTGGTTGTGTGATGACAACCCTATTGTTGTATTGTGAATTCCCTTGTAATGAGATTGATCTATTTGTTGAAAGTTGTAATGTATTTCCATTTTTTTGGGCCATTGTGAAGTTGTAGTGGAGAGAAGTTTTATTATCTCCTTTGAACACTCATTGAGTAACACTATCAATTTGTATTGTCTTGTTGTAAATGTGGAGACTTCTCATTTTTGAAGATTATGTAATTGTATTGAAGAGAGTTCCATAATGTAAATGATAAATAATTTCTTTCATGATTATTGTATTCTATCTCTTATAATAGTGGAGTTATTCTTTCATTGCAAAAATGATTTTTCCAAGTTGATGGAGTAAACAATTCAATAGTTTCAATAGCATATAAAATCTTGTTGATATAAGAACATTGCAATCTCTTTGATGTGGATTGTGATATTCAAGTTCAAACATAGTCAATCTTCCCCTTGAACAAACTACTATTTCAAATGATCATCACCTAGTTTGAAAACCAACTTTGAAATCTCATACTCCCTTAAAACCAAACATGACAACAATGTTCTATTAAAAAAAATTCTACATTAATGTAACCATCACATACTCCTTAATACAATGCACTAATTAAACTATCAAATTCATGCTCTTAGATCTCATATAACAAGAAAAGAGATTAAAAAAAAGAAGCTATGACAAAACATAAGAAATAGCACTTTCCAAAATTTTAGAGCAAAAATGCTCTCTAGATTTTGTATGGGAAGGAAATAATTCTCTTACCACAGAGAATATTCCCTTCCCTTCCCAATATGCCCTTTTTAATTTGAATTAATATAATTTAAACTCAATCTTAACCTAGATGTTAATAACTAAACTCCTAAGTTATTCAATATGATTAATAAAGAAAAATGAATTTAAATCAATAAGAGATCTATCAAGATCTATCCACTTGTTCAGGACCCCACCCATGTCTTTTTACCTTATCATACGTAGGGTTGCTAGAGGGCTGACTTGGCAATATGTTTACATACACTAAGTCAAGTTTTTCAATCCTTGCATGGTTGTTGAACTGACATAGCATTTAATAAGGAAATTCAAAACTATGACACAAGGTTGTCATGTCCCCCTTTCCCTATGTAGATTTCCAACCATGTAATGCTTTCCTTGTTTGGCAAGTCAAACTCCCCTTTGCCTGCGTGAGAGTCTCCTTGCCTTGGGATGAGGTAAAATGTTTAGGGACCTCACACCTTCTTCTCCTTATGTAATGTTTGTTATGAGAATTAGACCTTTCCTTAAGTTAAGTTGTTGGGTAGGACCCCCAAACCCTTGCAACCAAATCAAAACTCCTTCCTTATGCGTGGTTCTAGGCAACATTATACTTGCTGCCAACTTTGGAGCCTGACATGAATTAAATGTTTTCCTTTTTCCTTTGACAAAAAGGCCACTTCATGTCTTGCGTAATCCTTGTATAGGGGAACAAGTTGCATGTGTTGGATGGGACTCACACTCCCATGTCACCATCAAACCACCTCCTTACATATACCTGCGTAAATCCTTGTGCTGCAATATGAAAAGGGAGTTATAGTGGTGGGCCCAAATCTGGTTACTTTCCCACACTTCATTCCCCCTCTTTCAAATGCTCACCACTATAGGTTTTGATGATTTGGTTAATAGGTGCTTAGGGTAGGGTAGGTTAACTTGGAGTTTGAATTTAGTATTCTATTTATTAATTTGTTTTTGGTTTAACATCTACTCATTAGATTAACCTATAGGTATAAGTTAGGGGATTTAGTAATTGGAGGTTTTAAGTTGAGGGTTAGTAGGATATGATTAGGATTAGTTTAGTAGGGATAGATGATTTGTCAGCTAGGATTTATAGGAAGGTTGTAGACTTATTAGATGGAAATATTGCTTAAATTTATTTAATCTATGCATTTGTCTCAATTAATTTTTTATAATAAATATGTCCACTCTATTAATTATTAGTATTACTATTACTTAACTATTAATAAGTGAAATTGAGATTTGGCTTATGTTGTTTATAAGTTATTTGTAATTGTTAGGAATTTAATTATAATGGGCACAAACCTATTATTATTGAATCATATTTTTATTTGATAAGCTAGTAATATTAGGCGATAGTTAGGAGATCTTTTATTGATAATTTTGTAGTATAACCTTTAGGGATGGAATTTATTCTTTTGGTTAATGAACTAGTTAGTTAGTTAGTAATGATGTTGTTGGTAAATTAATTCATTAATTAAGTTGATTATCAATCAATACTATAGTTCAATTTATTCAATGATTAACACTAGAGTACTAATAGTAATTTAGTTGGCTTGGATCAAATGGTCAATTAGTCATTGGTTAATAGGTTAGGATGTAATACTCATTGACCCATTTAAATTATTTAGTGTAATAATGGATTAAAAGTATGAATCAACTTTTGTCAATGTAATTGATATCTTTTTTAAATCAAGAATTCCTTTTTGTCTTAGTTAACATTAAAAGGTGTATCATTGGATCATAATTAAGGATCCTATGGTCATTGTAGTTAACTTGAAGGAACCAGCATAGAAGGATAAGATATCTTATATTTAGTCAACCTTAATCAAGAGCTATAATATAGGTAGGCATACTAATGATGGGTATAGCCTAATTGGGGTAAGACGAATATTTAATGCCTAGGTACCTTGACTACATCATGATCAGAAGTCCCAAATGGAAACTGTTTGCACTAGGGTTCTACTTTTCAAACTCGATACTTTTACACCAACAATTATGAACTTTAGTCTACTAGACCTAATCATCTTATTGTTACTCCTTAGCGTAACGCTCTCCAAAACTTGACTCTAGACCTTGACAGACACATCCATTGTCAACTTACACTTAACCTTCGAACATTACTCCTTAACCTTTCACCTTTAAAAAAAAAATTTGTTGCATTTTTGGTTGGTTAAATTTTGGGCATGACATTTGGTATCAGAGCCTAGGTTTCAACATTGGAACCTTTAGACCCATTACATTTCAACTCACCTAACTTAAACTATTGTGTAGGATGCCAGTCATTACACGAGCTGACTGAGGAGGTAGAGTCATAGAGCTACACATGCTAGTGCAGGATAGGGGGTGGACCACCACCACCTTCACCACCTCAAAACCCTAACCAAAATATTATGGATGTCCTTCAAAATTTGATTGGGGTAATTTAGTAGAGGTTACCACCCATAGTTCCTCAGCCAGAGCAGTAGGTTTTTGAAAGGGAAGCAGATATCCCAGGAGGTGGTAGATCAAATAACAGGGAGAGGAATAGGAGCCTCCACCCAGGTTTGTTGGAGGGTCATGGTGATCATGAGGGTGAGTCAGTTCATCAGCTAGAGATACCACCCGAGCATGGGATCAAAGGAAAAAAGAGAACCCCTAGAGATGTTGAAGATGAGATCTGAGATTTAATACAACTCTAGCCACCCTTGTTTTTGGGATCCACTAACGGGTCAGTAGCAGAGGCTTGGTTACAGAGTTATAGTGATGCTTTAGATTGTGCCCTTATGGGAGTAATCTAAAGGCACTACTTGTGGTTCATCTCCTATAGGAGAAAGCTTCCACTTGGTGGCAGTTAGACATGATATCATTTGGGAGGTCAAGTAGGCCTCAAGAGCTAGGGTGTATGTTAGTTCCCTAGTTCATAGATGTCAGATTTACATTGGAGACTTAACCACGATGACTGATCTCCACATGACCCCTCTAGGTTCTTATGATGTATTCCTTGGCATGGATTGGCTATATGGCCACAACTCCAAGATGGATTGTCTTCAGAAGAGGGTTGAGTGTGTTGGAAATCATGGTACTTCTATGGTGATATTGGGGTACAGAGACCCATATCCCTTCACATGATTTCCACTATACAACTTAGGCAGTGCATGCAGAAGGGATGTTAGTTATTGGTCATCACCACTAGTGATAGAGAGGATGATTTCAAGGAGGAGCCTTCACTCAAGGATTATCCTATGCTTCAGGAGTTTGCAAAAGTATTTCCTACCGAGCTACCTAGTATGCCTCCACCGAGGGCAGTTGATTTTCATATAGACCTTGTGCCAAGAGTGAGCCCGTATCTAGAGCACCTTATAGGATGACCACACATGATCTCAATGAGCTCAAAATTTAGTCAAAAGAGCTCTTGGAGAAAGGGCACATCTGACCTAGTGAATCACCTTGGGGCACACCAGTGATTTTTGTGAAGAAGTAAAAATGTAAGTCGTTACTTGGACAAATGATCGATCAACTCATGAGGACCCCACCTTTGATATAGGAAAGACAAGACTAATACAAGTAATGGGAAATTCAACTACCTATGAATTCCTTCAAATTTCATTAATACAACTTAGAGAGGATTTTTAAGAATATAATGTCAAATTACCAACCAATCTTATTGCCTATGACTATAATACGATAGTAAAATGTATGTGCAAATAGAGTCATTTTGGTAATTAAATATGGAGACCCTCACCAAGATCCACTTCCAAGGTAATACAAAGGTCAGGGTAGATATGTAACGTATAAGTCTTTTGTGTCCTAATACATTGTTAAGTATTTATAAATCATCAGAAGGTTAATGTTAGCTAAGAATCAATGACCTTGTTTGTTAATATATTAAAAGTAATTAATATGAATTGTAAGGAAACTATGGAAAATCAATGATGATTTTAGAGACTAAAATAGAACCTACAGGGGTAGTATACATTTAATCTAGCATAAATAACTAGACCATTCTTGTTGTGTTAATTGTTAGTACAAGTGACAGAGCCTTGGTAATGCAATTATTAATAGAAGAATGTAATATACCTCATAAGAAATTTTATGTTTGGGTAGTTCCTTGTGCCTTGAGAAATTGACTCAAGAATTAAATTACCAGAACCTTCTTGCACTACGATCCACCTCTAAGGAATAAAGATGCAATTGAGTGTGTGTAAATTAAGAGGAGTTGTAAAATATCTTTTCACCATAGTGTGAGAACATCATTGAATCCTTCTATGATATAAATGAGTAGGGTAGGAAACTACCACAGGCATGTGGAATTTCTTATGCCATGGTATGGGAGATATGTTATGAGAATATAAAACCTTAGGATAGGCATGCCTTATCGAAATGATAAGAACTAAAGTTGATGGAGATATTTAACCTAACGAACCATAGGACATAACTGTGAGTGTGATACATTAAATCCTAATGGATAGTCATCAAACCTATTAAAAGTATAAAATACTAATATGTCTTTACACTATGTATAAACTTTGAAACAACCTCCTCATGATTTAATGTAGTATGCTTGGAGATATATATATATATATATATATATATATGTATGTATGTATCAAGTGGTATGATAGAACATATACATAGCAATATACATTAATTAACATAATGCCTTTTGTGATGAGTGAAGTTAGGTGTGAAGTATCCTAAGCAAGTGACTAGTTTGCCTAACCTAGGGAAGTTTTTGGTGGACATCGAGGGGCAAATCACCAAATAGAGCCACTTGAGGAGTTTTACGTAATTATGATGATTGAAAATATTTGTATGAATTAATTATGTTAGTTGATTTTCTCATGGTATTATTATGTCAGTAGCTGTGTCTCTAGTCATTCATATATTCATGAAATAAATACTCTAGTAGATGTTGTAATAGTGTTGTTTTATGCCTTATCAGCCTAAGTGCATTGACCATCAAATGTTGTGTAAGTAAGATGATGTATTTCATGAAACATGAGGCAGTGGAGACTTCTCTCGAGGAGAGGAGGATGGGGTGATGTGAATACCCTGATTATATGCTTAGAGTTAGTGAAAGAAACTTATAGAGTAAGTAAAACTATTATTAGTAAATATGCTTTTGTGTCTACCTCTTTCCCCATATAAATGTTCCTCATAAAAACCTTAATGCTTTATTCAGGTTAGGGCATAACTAGCCTATTTTAAATAATGCCATAATAAATGTATGATTGAAATTTTCCCATCTCCCTCTGAGTGACCTCAAAAGGTCACATAGTTCATGTAATGTTGTGGTAAGGTATGGATTGCTAATTTATTCTTCTTTTATTTTACCTTGTTTTGCAAGTTTATTTTGGTGATTGCAACTATGTAAAAGTACTTAAATTAGGTGTTGAGTTTCTTAGCCAAACTTTATTTTGATGTCCTTATCTGCCTCAAGGACTTGTCTTTACTTATTTTGTTAAAAAAAAATTTAACCAATGTGGCCAATTTTTGAATCTTACTTTTTTGAATCATTCTTTTCAAATTTTAAATTATGGATTTCATGATTATTTCATGAGGCTCTTTTGATTGGAATTGTTGGCAAGTTCTTTGTGGTAGGTTGTATAAGGGAGAAGATCTATTGAGAAATCCATTATATTTTATTATTATAAATAAGGAGAAACTTTAGAAAAGCTTTCCATCATCCTATGTCCATCCTTGTCATCAACATATCTATGACCATAGTTGTAGCCTTGGTGAGAGTCTTTTGCTGGTTGCAATATGTATAGACCTTGTAAGAATATTTCATGATCTTATTGCATAGATGTTATGATGATATCAATAAATAAAATACTAAGTTGGGATAAACTAAGGATTATCATAGTGGTAAAAGATATGTTTAGCTTAATATTGGAACTACACTCCAGACATTGAAATTATAGGAACCAACATCAAGGGTGATGTTAGCAAACATTTGAGTCATCTTGTCAGGAAGATGTCCCATGTATTAGTACATTCTCTTGTGACCATAGATCCCATTTAGTGTGTTGGATAGTACTACCTTACATGATCTTGTTCTTGGTGAGATATGATAACCATGTAAAATATTATAAATTGTGAAGTTTGGATAGACAGTTCAATTGTACAATATCTTGCTTCTAAATTTTAGAAGTGCTCAAATCAAGGAAAAACATATCCTTAACTTGTACTATCATTAGATGTATGCATTGTATGAGATTAAATTTTTTTTAAGAAAATTATCCAATGAACAAAAAAAATATGTCAATACTGGGACTTTGGCCCTAAGTTGGGTAACTTCCAGGAGGAAGTTCATGCCTAGGGGGGGAGGATGTGAGGCCTCACCCTGACCTATCATGGCATTAATGATTCGTTCACACTTTGAACACTTTATATTTTGATACATTGATGCACTTTGGATTATCCTACAAGAGACTTGAGATATTATGGTTGATGATGATGATTATATTGCATGAATTACATTCTGATGTCGACTACGATCTAGGATATAATGTTGGCTATGATTCTACATGTTTAGAAATATGAATTGATGAGAAGGGCGGATCATGACTAGACTTGATTATTTCATGAATGTTATGTCATGATGTTTATGAAATTATTATGTTTTAAACATTTCTGAATGGAAATTGTAATTAGGAATTAAATTCTACATATTGATTAATGTTGCTAAGTAGGAATTGAAAATGTATATTTCATGTGTTTTTTTTATCACCTTGAACTACTGATGCTTAATGTTTACGTGTGCAGGTAAGAGAACCATGGAATTAGTCAGAGAATTAGTAACCAACCATTGTACAGACTGTAAAGCCAAGGTTGAACCTAATGAAGAGGTTCAAACCTCATTGTAAAGTGACTTAATTCGTAACCATAAAATTGTATGTATGTATTAGGTGTCTCTCTATGTAATTAGTGGCATGTCAATGTTGTGTTATGTCATTTTATAGTGTCACTTGACACTTGTTATGTGTTTATGTAACGACATGTTTACTAGGTTGGCAATGTAAACCTAAGCCTAACTGACTTTTAGGAACCTAATTAATTTCCTTGTTGAAGATACTTGTAAACCCCACCAATTTAATTATTTAAATTTAAATTTTTATTCTAACCACTTTTTGAGGCCAAAATAGGTCCTTAGGGTCATATTTTGCATAATTTAAGAACCTAAGTGTCAGGGGTATGGGTTAGGAAGGTTTTTAACATATCCATAACAACCTAGTGGCCTTGGTGACCCATTTTATGACCCATTTACCATAAGCTACGAAATTTGATGAAGTCTTGACCTTTACCCAACCCTACTCTTCCTTCCAATCAAGCATTTAAGATAGGGGACAAGGTAAAGCCAAAGGACATGAGAGTCAATTCTGAAATTAATGCTAGTGGGTGGGTAGAAGTTGGAGGTCCTTTTAGAGGCCCTTAGGAGAGTTAGTGGATGTTCACCCACTTTCTATCTTTAGAGACAATAGGTTTTTGGAGAATGAAATGAAAAGAAATTGGGCTCTTCTCAAAAATCCATTTTTCCATAACACATTGTGAAGGTTGGTCTCCATTGCCATGAAAGACCTTTATTCTTCTTGTTGCAAGTAGATTTGTATGTTCATCTTTCTATTGCATATGTTCATGTGGTTGTGTTGTTATTTTTATGGGAATGAGATTTTGGGTTAGAATCCTTGTTTATGGTTTTTATCTTCTTTTTTAATATGGGAGTTTTTTTGAAGGGTGTAATGGCATTACTCACCCTTGGATAGGGAAGAAGTGGCCATGTATCGGGGAAGGGGTTAGTTGGATTCCACGGTAGTGTAGAGTCTCTTCTCATGGAGAGAAGAGGGAAAGAAATGCAAGGTGTATGGGCCCTTGCATGCCAATTTTTGTTGATCCTAATTTTGGGGAGATAAGGAGAAGATTGGTTGGAAGAATGTATGTGATTTTAGCCTTGAAGAGGCATGTTATTTGAATTTATTATTTGGCATTCTCCTACATGGAAATCCACCTTCGCCCTTGTTTATGGCTTCATGTTGAATCCATTTCTACAAGCCTTGGGAGAGTGTTTTGTTGTTGTAATCATGTTTTGTGAATTTGTGCTTGGCACCTGTTGGTTATTGATTCTCCTAGCACTCGGGTGGTCTCCTTGAGACCTAGGATGGGAGGTGAGTTTCCCATGGTTCCATTTTTTGATTTGTAAATTTGAAGCCAAGATCTTGTGGAGAAAGCTTCTGAGGTTTCTTCATTTTGGGTGGTTGTGTGATGAAAACCCTATTGTTGTATTGTGAATTCCCATGTAATAAGATTGATCTATTTGTTGAAAGTTGTAATGTATTTCCATTTCTTTGGGCCATTGTGAAGTTGTAATGGAGAGAATTTTTGTTATCTCCTTTGAACACTCATTGAGTAACACTATCAATTTGTATTGTCTTGTTGTAAATGTGGAGACTTCTCATTTTTGAAGATTATGTAATTGTATTGAAGAGATTTCCATAATGTAAATGATCAATCATTGCAAAAATGATTTTTCCAAGTTGACGGAGTAAACAATTCAATAGTTTCAATAGCATATAAAATCTTGTTGATATAAGAACATTGCAATCTCTTTGATGTGGATTGTGATATTCAAGTTCAAACATAGTCAATCTTCCCCTTGAACAAACTACTATTGCAAATGATCATCACCTATTGTGAAAACCAACTTTGAAATCTCATACTCCCTTAAAACCAAACATGACAACAATGTTCTATTAAACAAAATTGTACATTAATGTAACCATCACATACTCCTTAATACAATGCACTAATTAAACTATCAAATTCATGCTCTTAGATCTCATATAACAAGCAAAGAGATTAAAAAAAAGAAGCTATGGCAAAACATAAGAAATAGCACTTTCCAAAATTTTAGAGCAAAAATGCTCTCTAGATTTTGTATGGGAAGGAAATAATTCTCTTACCATAGAGAATATTCCCTTCCCTTCCCAATATGCCCTTTTTAATTTGAATTAATATAACTTAAACACAATCTTAACCTAGATGTTAATAACTAAACTCCTAAGTTATTCAATATGATTAATAAAGAAAAATGAATTTAAATCAATAAGAGATCTATCAAGATCTATCCACTTGTTCAATGTGGACCCCACCCATGTCTTTTTCCCTTATCAAACGTAGGGTTGCTGGAGGACTGACTTGGCAATAAGTTTACATTCACTAAGTCAATTTTTTCAATCCTTCCATGGTTGTTGAACTGACATAGCATTTAATAAGGAAATTCAAAACTATGACACAAGGCTGTCATGTCTCCCTTTCCCTACATAGATTTCCAACCATGTAATGCTTGCCTTGTTTGGCAAGTCAAACTCCCCTTTGCTTTCGTGAGAGTCTCCTTGCCTTGGGATGAGGTAAAGTGTTTAGGGACCCCACGTACCTTCTTCTCCTTATGTAATGTTTGTTATGAGAATTAGACCTTCCCTTAAGTTAAGATGTTGGGTGGGAACCCCAAAAACTTGCAACCAAATCAACACTCCTTCCTTATGCGTGGTTCTAGGAAACATTAGACTTGCTACCAACTTTGGAGCTTGACTTGAATTAAATGTTTTCCTTTTTCCTTTGACAAAAAGGCCACTTCATGTCTTGCGTAAGCCTTGTATAGGGGAAAAAGTTGCATGTGTTGGATGGGACTCACACTCCCATGTCACCATCAAACCACCTCCTTACATATACCTGCGTAAATCCTTGTGCTACAATATGAAAAGGGAGTTATAGTGGTGGGCCCAAATCTGGTTACTTTCCCACACTTCATTCCCCCTCTTTAAAATGCGCACCACTATAGGTTTTGATGATTTGGTTAGTAGGTGTTTAGGGTAGGGTAGGTTAACTTGGAGTTTGTATTTAGTATTCTATTTATTAATTTGTTTTTGGTCTAACATCTACTCATTAGATTAACCAATAGGTATAAGTTAGGGGATTTAGTAATTGGAGGTTTTAAGTTGAGGGCTAGTAGGATATGATTAGGATTAGTTTAGTAGGGATAGATGATTTGTCAGCTAGGATTTATAGGTAGGTTGTAGACTTATTAGATGGAAATATTGCTTAAATTTATTTAATCTATGCATTTGTCTCAATTAATTTTTTATAATAAATCTATCCACTCTATTAATTATTAGTATTACTATTACTTAACTGTTAATAAGTGAAATTGAGATTTGGCTTATGTTGTTTATAGGTTATTTTTAATTTTTAGGAACTTAATGATAATGGGCACAAACCTATTATTATTGAATCATATTGTTATTTGATAAGCTAGTAATATTAGGCGATAGTTAGGAGACCTTTTATTGATAATTTTGTAGTATAACCTTTAGGGATGGAATTTATTCTTTTGGTTAATAATCTAGTTAGTTACTTGGTAATGATTTTTTCAGGAAATTAATTCATTAATTAACTTGATTATCAATCAATACTATAGTTCAATTTATTCAATGATTAACACTAGAGTACTAATAGTAATTTAGTTGGCTTGGATAATATGGTCAATTCATCATTGGTTAATAGGTTAGGATGTAATACTCATCGACACATTTAAATTATTTAGTGTAATAATGGATTAACAGTATGAATCAACTTTGGTCAGTGTAATTGATATCTTTTTTAAATCAAGAATTCCTTTTTGTCCTAGTTAACATTAAAAGGTGTATTATCGGATCATGATTAGGGATCCTATGGCCATTGTAGTTAACTTGAAGGAACCATCATAGAAGGATAAGCTATCTTATAGTTAGTCAACATTAATTGAGAGTTATAATCTAGGTAGGCATACTAATGATGAGTATAGCCTAATTGGGGTAAGGGGAATATTTCATGCCCTAGGTTTTTGGTTGGTTAAATTTTGGGCATGACAAGTTTGTCAAGTTGCAAAGCGAGTAAGTGATAATACTCGATTGTATACACCAATTTATATTCCTAAGAAACCTTGGAATGATATCATTATGTATTTTTTTCTTGGATTACCGAGGACATCAAGAGGTAATGATTCTATATTTGTTATTGTGGATATATTTTCTAAGACGACACATTTCATATCCTATAGGAAAACATTAGATGCAATGCATATAGCATATCTTTTCTTTAAGGATATTGTCAGGTTGCATGGATTACCAAATAGTATCATCTTTGACTGAGACAGTAAGTTTGTTGGTTATTTTCAGAAGATTCTATGGAAAATTTTGGGTATAAAGTTGAAGTATAGTTCTACATTTCATCCACAGACTGATGGACAAACATAGGTTGTAAATAGAAGTTTGGGTAATCTATTGAGATGCTTAGTTAGATACAAATCGAGTAATTAGGATTCTATGTTAGCACAAGAAGAATTTTCATACAATAATTCAATGAATAGGAGTATTGGAAAACCACCTTTGAGATTGTTAATGGTACACAACTGAGAATTATATTAGATTTAAAGAACATTTTTGGAGAAGAGAAGAAAAGTGTTGAAGGAGAAGAATTTTATAAGTTCATGAAGATATTACATGAGGAAGTGAAACATAAGTTGGAACATAGTAATAAAAAATACAAGGACATAGAAGATAGATCAAGAAGACATAACACTTTTGCAGTTGGAGATAAAGTAATGGTTCATTTGAAGAAAGGTAGATTTCTTGTTGGAACCTATGGAAAATTAAAGATGAAGAATTTTGGTTCTTGCAAAATATTGAGAAAGTTTGACGGTAGAAATAATTATGATATTGATTTATCCAATGACATAGATATATCACCTATATTAAACATTGCATATTTGTATGAGTATCATGAATATGATTAACAAATGATAGTACCAAATGACTATCCTAAGAAGCAGACAAAAGAAGTTGAGAAGGTTTTAGAACAAAGAGTTAACAGAGGCACAAGAGAAAAAGAGTACATGGAATATCTAGTAAAGTGGAAGAACAGACCAATTGAGGATAGTTCATGGATTTCACAATCTGAGTTGGATTCATCTTAGGTTGTACCTATTACATGATTCAGAGAATCATTTCAAAAAAACCCTGGGTGTCTGATGTAGGAGCATCTTGGGCTCTTAAAAATTATGTATCACCAAAAATATATTAGAGTTGTTAGATGTTCTTGGTAGCTTCTTTTGGATCTTGGTGAAGTATTCTTGTTTCCATATATGGGGTTTGATTTCTTCTTGGTTTGGTCATTCACCGAGTTGGTTTGGTTCATTCATCGAGTTGGTTTTGGTTGCTCAGTAGTCTTTCTCACTGAATGGTTTATTTTGATTTTTGTTGAGGCCGACTTTCACATTTAATTTTGGTCATGGATTTAATGGTTGTATCAATCATTGAGAAGCATGTGAACCTAGATATAGGTCATACCTTTCTCCAATGGTGGATCTAATTTGATCTTAAAGATGACTTGTTTGGTGGCCTCTTGTATAAATAGATTAGTATGTTGGAGATCTTAGGGAGTCTAAGAGGAAGATAGATTGGAGAAGATAGAATTGAATATTGGATCCTTGCATGTATGAGGATTGTTTGTATTTTAATTCTATTGTACTAGCCATAACTAGGAAGGCCTTACAACCTGACATGTATGAAGTTTCTCGTGAATAATAAGTAAAGTTTATGCATTCTCTCTCTCTATCTGTTATTGTTTCTTTTGATTATTTTTTATACAAGGATGTTGGTAGTTGGGTGTGCCTTTGGATGCTTCTCCATCCTTCCCTTGCGTCAAGCACCCACAAAAAAAATCTACTATGAGATGTCCCCAAGAAAGGACAAATCAAGATAAATAAACACATGAAAAAAGAGATCATGCACTACTACATTTGAGGCCAAATTTTGATAGACACTTCCGACGGGTAAATTTTTTTTAATGAATTTGTTAATTTTTTTTAAAATAGGCCCTAATGGTGTCGATATTCCAATGGATTTTAAATTGACCATTAGAATTCTGATAGTTTCAAGTATACATAAAAAAAAGAAGCACCAAATCATTTTTATTTTGATTGGCATAGAAAATGAGCGAAAGCTGAGTGCGAGAGAAGGTATGTGATTTCTTCATCTTTCAAGCCTCTGGCATCACATTCGACCACAAATTTCAAATGCATTGAATTTTATTTGATCATGAATGCTCTCTGAAATGATCAAATTCTACTGGTGCCATGCCCTAGCTAGTGCTTTATCTCTATTATTTGATGTTATTGGTGCTTGTACTCAAGGATATCGATTCAGTATTTTGAAATGTTTGGATTCATGTTTGTTGATATTATTAGCATGTTTAATGATGCCATTGTATATTTCTAAGATTCTCACTTAAATGACTGCATTGTACTAGTGTCGTGCCCTAGCCCGTGCTTTAACTCCATTATTTGATGTTATTGGTGCTTGTGCTCAAGGGTATCCATTTTTTTGAAATGTTGACTATGGTTATCAAATGGACAGCTTGTGAGCTTCTAGCTAGGTGCCATTTATATTGATAGCTTAGGGAATCAAATGTATTGTATCATTGATAGTTGAGACTTTGTTAAAAGGAAATAGGACAAAGAATGATTTTGATTTAGTGCTTTAACTCCATTATTTGATGTTATTGGTGCTTGTACTCAAGGATATCCATTTTTTTGAAATGTTGACTGTGGTTATCAAATGGACAGCCTGTGAGCTTCTAGCTAGGCACCATTTGTATTGATAGCTTAGGGCATCAAATGTATTGTATCATTGATAGTTGAGAATTTGTTAAAAGGAAATAGGACAAAGGATGATTTTGATTTAGTGCTTTAACTCCATTATTTGATGTTATTGGTGCTTGTGCTCAAGGATATCCATTTTTTTGAAATGTTGACTGTGGTTATCAAATGGATAACCCATGAGCTTCTAGCTAGGTGTCATTTATATTGATAGATTAGGGCATCAAATGTATTGTATCAGTGATATTTGAGACTTTGTTAAAAGGAAATAGGACAAAGAATGATTTTGATTTAGTTTCCCTATTTTGATCCATAAGTGGCTTACAACCCTAGAGAAGTGTATGTAGATTTATGGATGTAGTTGCAGGATACATAGCAGCCGATGATTTACAAGAAATCCATGCATCCAATTTGAATAGAAATTAATACAAATAAATAGGGTCCTCAAATGGCCCAGTCATCTGGACCTTGACTGTCCCCTCAACTAGTGACCCTTCAAACCCAGATTATCATGAAATTAGTGAGTGATCCTTCATTCTCCTAGTCTCCCTACATCCAAACATATTGGAAATACACAATACAATGATAACAAGCCTTTCAAAATCCCCCTTACCTCAAGGAACACTATCAACATCCATACCTTGACTATCCCCTCAACCAGTGACCCTTCAAAACTAGGTTATCATGCAATCAGTGAGTGATCCTTCATTCTCTTGGTCTGCCCTACATCCAAACATATTGTAAATACATAATACAATGATAAAAAGTCTTTCAAAATCCCCCTTCCCTCAAGGAACACTATCAACATCTGGACCTTGATTGTCCCCTCAACCAGTGACCCTTCAACACTAGGTTATCATGCAATCAATGAGTGATCCTTCATTCCCATGTTATGCCCTACATCCAAACATATTTGAAATAAAAAATACAATGATAACAAGTATTTTACAATCCCCCTTCCCTCAATGAACACTATCAACATCCAGACCTTGACTTTCCCCTCAACTAGTGACCCTTCAAAACTGGGTTATCATGTAATCAATGAGTGACGCTTCATTCTCCTAGTCTTCCCTGCATCAAAACATATTGGAAATACACAATAGAATGATAAAATTATTTCACAATCCCCCTTCCATCAAGGAACACTATCAACAAGTGATCCTTCTTCTTATCATCCATATCTAATGTTTCATTGAAGTCACAGCCAAGAATGAAGATCACCTTACCCATACCATTCATGCATTCTGAAATGTTGTTCCAAACTCTCGAAAACTTTTCTATTCCTTCTTGTTGCCCCTCCCTAATTAAGACCCCCCTCATCCTCAACATGGTCTTCATCACCTATAGTCTCAATTTCATGGATAGGGGACATGTAATATTTTTAAATACTTCTTCTACCACAATGTCCTCCTGCCCCATGTTCTTGATCCTTTAATGAATCTCAGTCACTGGTAATGAATGAACAATCAAACTAGTAGTCTCTAAAGAATTCAATAAGTGAATATGAATGTTTGAAAACTTTCCTCTCAACTTTCCCAACCACTCCTAATTGGTTAGAGGGATATTTCTAGAATCTCCACTATTCCTATCCTTACCAACAATTCTTAAACATACTTTATCTGATATGATAATAACATGCTAAACTAAACCAATGGCATGTTCTTCATGTGGTACAAGGAAGATTTGGCTATCAAATCTTCCTTCATGCAAGCTGAGTGTGAGAGAAGGTATGTGATTTCTTCATCTTTGATTGGTATCTTTGATGGGCAACATCTTTTGAGCCTCTGGCATCATATTCAACCGCAAATTTCAAATGCATTGCATTTTATTTGATCATTAATGATCACTAAAATGACTGCATTCTATTGGTGTCATGCCCTAGCCCGTGTTTTATCTCCATTATTTGATGTTATTGGTGCTTGTTCTCAAGGATATTGATTCACTGTTTTGAAATGTTTGGATTCACATTTGTTGATATTACAATTTATCATATCAAATAAAGTATGTTTAAGAAGTTTTAGTGTCTAAACACTCAACTAATCCCTCTAACTAATTAGGATTTGTTGGGGAAGTTGAGAGGAAATTTTTCAAACATTCATATTAACTTATTGAATGCTTTGGAGACTATTGGTTTGACTGTCCATGTGTTAATGTTTAGAAGAGATCAATAAAGTATTTAAAGACATTCTTACATGTTTGGAGAGGTTTGAAAGGCCCTTATCATGACTGTACCATCACAAACAATGACATAGACTAGTTTTACTAAGTTTCCTTTCTCTATTTTGAGGTTTCCTTTCTCTTTCGCAGGGGTACAATCAGATGGTTGATTGACAAAATGATCCTTTGAATGGTCACTATAAATATGAATAATTTGATATAGCATATTTCTCATTTTACTTGAAGTTTGGAATTGCTTGTGCAAGGGTGAAAGTACTTTTGATCATTTTGGTCATGACTATTCCTCTACACAGTCAAGAAATGTAACTATCTAATGATTATATGTAATTTTGAATGGATTAAATGCTTTATTCTTGGTATAAGTGAATGGAAGGAATAGTGTTGGTGTTAGGTTTCATTTATTATAGAATTCAATGGTTTCCAAGATGTGTTGATGAGTTTGCTCCTTGTTTAATGTTAACTGTTCCTGTACAATCCACTCATACAATAGTGAAATGCTATGTGATTAACAATTTCATAAAACTGGTCCTTTGGCGTGTATTAAACAGAATACAATTTTCAACATATTATTAGCATTCTATTTCTTTGTTGTAAACATGTCATTGGTTCAATTTTGTAAAAAACAATTGTGTTAATTTTTTTTTCTATTTTTTTCCATTTGATAACCACAGTCAACATTTCAAAATAGTGAATAACATCAAATAATGGAGATAAAGCATGGGCTAGGGCATGACACCAGTAGATTAAAAGAAATAGAATGATAATAATATGCTGAAAATTTTATTATGTTTAATACACACCAAAGGACTAGTCCCAACAATTCTTAAACATACTTTATTTTGTTTAAGAATTGTTGTGAGTAGTTTTCAAACATTCATATTCACTTATTGAATGCTTTTGAGACTAGTGATTTGACTTATTGACTTATTGACTTATTAAAATGTAGTTTTGATTTGGTTAATGTTTAAAAGAGATCAATAAAGTATTTAAAGAGAATCTTACATGTTTGGAGAGGTTTGAGAGGTACTTATCATGACTATTTAGACCATTAGTATACAAATATATGACTATTTAAGTCATAAAAATGCCTCACCCTTAGGGCCAAACTCTCATTGTTTCTCCCTAGCTATGAATTCCCTTAAGGAACACATTGTTCCAGCCAGTGTTCTCTTTACTTTCTTAAATCTCTGCAAGTCAAGAACATTAGAGTTGTATAATACATTCTTAGCATCCTCTTTCCATGGGTCCTATGCCTTTGGGTCCATGGAAAGGAAATAGATTACAAAATACTCTTCAAAACAAAGGAAAAACATAGCAAATTTAGTGTAACTCACTGCAGATGAAGGAACAATGGTGCTAATAGTTCCTCTAAGTCTTCCAAAACATTTATTGAACTCCCCTAAAGTCCTATTGGATCCCCAAATTGCATAATCAAATCAACTTACATCTGGATCATGAGAAACTTCAAAGGATTAAAAACATTACTTGGAACAGTCACTAGTTTTACCAGTCAAAACGTAAGGAACATAATTTTAAAGTGCTCACAATACATTGAACGATGAAATGAATGCTTGGAGATTGCTTACTATTCCATCCTTGAATTTAGAAACAAAACAATAAGTAAAGAAGCCTTTCAATAATGCATAACACAATGGACTTGCAAATTTAAACTTCAATTTTTATTAAATCTCAGTTCCTGTCGTACACTTCAGGCTTAAGTCTGTCATACAATGACTTCCAAAGGTTACATATAAATCCATCACAACTTCCCCAACCATGAAGAACATAGGTGAAGAACTTGATGGTTTCATGTTTTAATCTTTAAGAACTTGATCAAGAACATAGGTTTTAATGAAATATCAATTTGATTTTCAAAGTTTGTATTCTTTACAAATTTGAAAGGCTCTAATACTTACTAGGGTGGATGTGGATGTGCAACCTTATGCTTTTACTACTAAGTCTTTGTTTGTTGGGCATATTGATTATAAGTACTTGACATATATCACAAATGTTGCTAATTAAGGTTGGCGAGATGATTACGCCTATCCTAAAAAAAGATTGTCAAATCATTATGCTTTCAAATCAATTACCTATCGATGTATTCCTTGCAAGGGAGAGAGGCCAAACACATAAAGAACATGCACATAAACACCGAAGATAAAAAAATTAAATGGAATACACGAAGAAGTACCAAATGATGAATGCTCAATTGTTGTAATGGCAAAGTAGTAGAACTGTCCATTTCTAGAACTTGATTTTCTAGTCGTAATGATTTTTCTATAGTCGTAATGATTTTTCTAGAACTTGATTTTCTAGTCTTAATGATTTTTCTATAGTCCCAATGATTTTTCTAGTCTTATTGATTTTTCTTTCATCCTAATGTTTGTTGCTCTTGATAAATTAGGCCTTGAATTTGAATTTTTGTTCACTATTTTATTTCAGCTTGATATTTCATTCATTTTTCATATACACAGAGACTACACATGCTGATAAAAAAATGAGCTATTTGGTTAAGGTTAACTATTCATGATTGTAAATAGTCAATATTTCTGATGGTACTCCTTGGTGTATTCCATTTTAAAATAATCATGTTTCTATGGCTATCATAAATGTCCCTTTGTATTGAGAAAATTAGAGTTGAAAAAATGGTTGCAAACAAATCATCCTTCTTCCACCAACATTCTAGTCAATGTACAAGTAACGAGTCATTCCATTCAAGAAAGACCTGTCTAACAATATCAACCCAGAACAAAATAAGGAGTATGCAAAATTTAGTGATTATATCTTCCATTAGAGCCACTTCATATGCACAGGTGATGAACATGCATATTTTCCTGAGCGCTATTGGGAGCTTACCCAGAAACACATGTACTATTGTGAAAATCACCACAAATCTATTTGCTACTAGGTCTAGCTCCTAGTATTTCTTGGTCAAATATGCATGTTTTTCACCTGTGCATATACCTTCTATGATCAACTCTTATATGGAGGTGATGAACATTCAGATTTTCCTAAGAAGTACTTTGAGTATTCCTCCAACACATGTACTATTGTGAAAATCATGACAAGTCCATTTATTGGAGGAAATCTCAAAGTACAAATGTTTGGAGGTCTGAAGGAAATAAGAGAATTTGAAGAGTCACGAGTCTTAAGATTGTACTTAATATAGCCAAGCTTCATTCAATGGTACATTCAAACATGAAACAAACCATTCTTAAACCAGATTAAACTAGTAAACCAAAGGACATGCTTTTACTACTAAGTCTCTATTTGTTGGGCATACTGATTATAAGTACTTGGCATATATCACAAATCTTGCTAATTAAGGTTTGCGGGATGATTACGCATATCCTGAAAAAAGACTGTCAAATCATTATGCTTTCAAATCAATTACCTATCGACACATCCCTTGCCAGGGAGAGAAGCCAAACACATAAAGAACATGCACATAAACACGAAAGCTGAAAAACTTAAATGGAATACACCAAGAAGTACCAAATAATGAATGCTCAATTGTTGTAATGGAAAAGCATCAAAATCATCCATTTCTAGAACTTGATTTTCTAGTCTAAATGATTTTTCTATAGTTATCGTAATGATTTTTCTAGAGCTTGATTTTCTAGTCTTAATGATTTTTATATAGTCCTAATGATTTTTCTATAGTATTAATGATTTTTATTTCATCCTAATGTTTGTTGTTCTTGATAAATTAGGCCTTGAATTTGAATTTTTGTTCACTATTTTATTTCAGCTTGATATTTCATTCATTTTTCACATACACAGAGACTACACATGTTGATAAAAAATGAGCTATTTGATTATTTATTGTTCATGATTGAAAATGGTCAATATTTCTGATGGTACTCCTTGGTGTATTCCATTTAAAAATAATCATATTTCTATGACTATGATAAATGTCCCTCTGTGGGCCTATGAACTGTGGGTTTAGTTCCATGTTTTCTTTCATTCTTGCATTTGAAATGTTAAATATGGGCTGCATATAGAGGTATTATGTGTATCATTGTTGGTGATTATTTAATTATAATATTTTCTTTTTTATTTGTTTTTCTTTGTTTTCTTGTTGTTTCTTTTCCATTTCTACAATATGGATGTGTACTTTTCTTTGAGCATTGTTCTTTATGTTGTGGGGTACAAGGCAGAGCCATTAAGCCTCTGTGATAGTTTGAAGTTATTTACCCTATTGATACATTGGGGGAAGTGGAGTTGAATCCTGATGAAAAGGAAGCTCTAGCTACAATTAGGAAGAAGAAGAAGATTCTTATCATCAAACATAGATTTGAAGAAGAGTACTCCTAGCAAGGGAAGACATATTTCTAGCCTTGGCTTGGATCCTTTGACATATTTTTCTTGGGAAGCTAATTGCTCATCTGTCATCTACTTCATTGTTATGAAGCTAATTATCGTAGGATCTAGGCCCAAGCTAGAAAGGTGTCTTCCCAAACACAAAAAACATGCACATAAACACGATAGCTGAGAAACATAAATGTAGACATCATGGTCACAATTTTTTGGAGACAACATAATTGAGTTGTATACCCAGATGATGCAAAGCAACTAATACTCCTCCAGTTCCAGAGGAGTAGTGGTTGCTTTGCATCATTTGGGTATACCACTCAATTATGTTATCTCCAAAAACTTATGATGATGATGCCTACATTTATGTTTATCAGTTGTTGTGTCTAAGGAACCCTTATGACCCTTTACGACCCTTTATGACCCCTAAGAATACACATCTTAGAGGTCTTAAAATGTCATAAAGGGTCATATGAGGCTCCTAGGAGGGGCCAGATGAGCTTCCACCTTCACATGGTTGGCCCTGTTAAGTAGAGAATGTTAAACTATTCTCAAAAAAAAGAGAAGCTCAATAATTTAAGGTCTCAGTCCACAAAGATGGTGAAAAATGATGGGAATCAATGATGAAGAATTTTTAGATATGGAGAAGACATATATACAGTGGAGTCCAGAAGGGATTTTTGTGGAGATTTGCTAGACATGGAGATTTTCTAGAGAGGGTTTCCAAATTGAGTACTAGTGCAGAGATGATGATTCAATAATATGTTTATAAAACCTTCACAAATATCCTTTTTTTTGCCTCCACTCATACCTCTTCTCAGAATCTAGAAACTTTGGATACTATTTCTCATCCATGCACAAAACTACTTTTGTGAGACTAGAATCAATTATGAGAAGCTAAACAACAAGATAATTTTATTGTATCTTTCAATATTTCTTTTATCCATTCATATTTTATGCCTTCTCTTATATTAGATACTGTGCAGTGTACATAAAGGCAAGGTAATGATTATTCTTAATGATCGACGGGTATAAGTCTTCTAGCCCTTACCCAATAGCTAGGACTAAAGATAGCAGAGCTCAAGAGACCATCATAGTTGGTCTCTATCCTTGGTCCATATACTGTTAAAATATTTTACATTTCGTTAGCTCATCAAATGCGGTGATTTGAAAGAATTTAATGGATGATATTTTCATGTATAACGTACATTATTTTAGTTTGAAGTTGAGGGAATTTATCTACTTCACACCTTGTAGACATCGAGCACAACCATAAAGAAGCATCCCCTCCCATGGCTTGAGTAATAAGGTCATAGGAGGAGATGCTTCCTTATCGCTATGTTTGATGTCTACAAGTGCGTGAAGTCAATAAATTCATGCAACGTCAACTTAATAATATACGTTATCATGAAAATATCATCCATTAAATTCTTTCAAATCACCTCATTTGATGAGCTAATGAAATGTAAATTTTTTTGCCAATATATGGACCAAAGACGGAGACCAACTATGATGGTCTCTTGAGCTTTATTTTCTTTACTATGCTAATCCATCACTTTTTTGACAAATAGTAAAGCATTTCTGATAGACACACCATACATCCAATGGATTGTCCTATCGGTAGTATATTATAGATCGTTGGATATCCAATTGGGTCCGACAAATATGTGTGACGAGACTTCTATACCTCCAACAGACTTTCCTGTCAGAATATATTGCATATCTATCACCTTTCTGACTGACAAACCATCGTAAAAATCATTTTTCAACGCATCGGTCCCATAGTAAAATTGATATTTATGTGCCCAATTTTGATGGGTAATGATGTTGGAACACTGATGGTTGTCACTCCTGTCACTTTTTCCAATGCAAAAATGGCGATAGACACATGTGTCGAAAGTCTAACAAATAGGCATTGCAAATCTGACAAATGGCCATTAGAATTTGGCTTCAAATGTACTAGTGATGAAAGAGATCTACTAAGTTTGAGGTCAGTATGATCATATGATAATACATGATATATTACATCAAAAGGAACTGTCATAATCACCCAAAGGTAGTATAACTACAATAATTATGGAAGAATGTCACATAAGAGCTACAAATAAGAGTCTTTTTGGGTTGGATTCATAGAGACCAAAAGAATAAGTAGCTATCATTTTTCATGATCCCCAATCAGACAATATAAAGTTACATTTAAAAATAGTAGCACATGTATGAAATAATATGTAACAACATATAGAAGAAGTGAGATAGAAATAGAGGAATGTTTATGACATTGTGATTCCTTTATCACCTTGTGCCAATAGATAAAAAAAGGTCATTTGTATAAATCTAAACAAAACATAAAGCATGCAGAACATCACCTCGAAAGTACATTACAACAAGAAAACCCATGGAATCCACTACACAAAAGGAGCTAGTCAAGTGTATTTCCTATCCCCATCTCAACTTGTAGCATTTAGGGGTGAGAAACATGAAAGAGGAGCAACATCAAGCACACTAGATAGAACAAGAGCCTATTTCAAACAAAGACCATGTTGTGAAGATGGGTAACTTTGTTCATCACTAGGATTAAGAGATAATTTTTGTAAGAACATAGCATGTAAATCATGATTAAAATCAATAATCTCAAACATATCATCATAATAACTACCATGAATATTATCATTAGTTTCATAAAAATCATCATCATATAGAGTATATTCTTTATCCAAGCTAATTATAATAGAATCTAGGATGCAAATAGAATTATCATGTTTGTTCAATTTCATATTTTTCAAGTTAACTTCCTCCTTTAGTTCAAGCATAGGTTGATTAAAGGGAATAAAAGAAAAAATAGGTATTTTAGGTAAATAAATATTCTAGGAAGAAAACTGATGGGCTCTAGCATGATGTTTATGATGGCAGTCATGAGTATGAAAGTTACATTTGGTTTTTCTAGAAATTGGGTTTGGTTCAAGATCAATCAACATTGGGTCCTTTTTTTTCTTTTTTAGGTGGAAGAATGGAAGGAACCACACTAGGTTAATAGATATCATTGGAATAGTTTTTATAAGATATAGGAGTTGGAACCAAAGTATATATAAAAGGTGTAGAAATAAGACCGCGTCGGGGAAAAGGAGATGGAATATCCTTAGGTTTTCTAAGTTTCCAATTTTGTTTTGGATTTTGTAGGCTTGATATGATCAAAATATATTATCTCTATGAGCATGAGTTGTTTGAGGTATGGAAGGCCAAAATAAATCAAGTTCAACACACTTTTGAGGCACTAAAGGCTAATAGAGGATAACATCAATCCAGAGAATCTATCAAAACAATATTTGCTAGATTCATGAGTTTTGGGGACTACTCCTCAGGAGGAGAAGTCTTATGTCTATTTCTTGGTTTGGAAATTTTGATATCTTTGGTCATTTTCCATTGATGTCAAAGAGGGATAAGCTGTGTGAAAAATAGAAGCAAGATCAAAGATTGTAGAGATTGTGTTGAAGCTGGATATCCAGAGTGACCAGGTGTATATATTGCAACTATACTTTCAGAGTGATCAAGTTGATATAGAATTGAATTAGTCCACTAATCAATTTTTGACTACATATGATTCCATTGATTCCAAAGGAGGAGATTGTTGGAAGATTGTTGAGCATGTCAAAGTTTTTGATTTGGGTGTATTAACATTAATATTTTGTCATTAGTGTTAATATACTTGTTTCTATCTTAGACAGTGTATTCACGATGTTTGGTAAGAAGGATTTTTTTTTTTTAGATGTTATGTTAAAGATCTTGAGATGTGATGGTGAGGTATTATTCTAAATTTTTTATAGATCATCTACATAGGTTTGTAGAAGTTGGTTCAATAGTTTGAGTAAGATATGATTGAGTTTCTTGTTACTAGTGTCATAGTACTCTTGTGAACTGCGGACAAGTTTTTGTTTTGGTATAACTTGGATTTGATGTTTCAGAGGTTGCAAATTTGGTGATTGCATGTTTCCTTACCATTGTGTTCATAGTAGGTGAACTATTCATGATTCATAGTACACCAAGATATCTTTTTCTATGTTTGAGTTTAGTATCTTAGTGTTCCTTTTGATCATAGATGAAGATGAGTTTGGATTTCGTATTGGAGATGATGAAAAGGTTCTAGATGGTATTCATATTTCTTGTTGGTGTTCTTGGATCATGTGATGATTTTTTTGTTGGTTTATATCGACTGAGATGATCAATTTTGTTTCTTTGGTAGCATGTTTGCATATCTTCATTTAGGTCCTAGTCGACTTGATGAAGTAACGTGTTGTAATTATTAATGATACTTTGGTAGAACTTATGCATGTTCAAGATTGAATATTTGGGTCCAATCTAAGTCTTAAGTGACCTAATTTTGATTTCATTGGAGATTGAGAATAATTTTTATACCTTTTATTGTATTAGGTCTTATCCAACCTAGTGGTTGACTACTCTTTGTAATCATATAAAAGAGAGATCATTTTGTAATTTAGAGTATGTAAGTATGAGAGAGGATTGTGTATATGTGTGTTTTTCACTTTAGGTAGAGTTTGTACTTCTTTAGAATTTTATTGCAATAGGAGATGATATTTGTCAATTCAGTTCTTAAGGACTATATGTCCACCCCATCGTAATTGAAGATAGATCAGTGAACCTAGCTGAGGGCCAGATTTGAGATTGTATTGTGAGAAGTGGTCTCTAGACAATGAGCTTGATGATTGGGATGTAAGCCTATGGTTACAATTGCATCCTTTTTTCTCTATTTTTCTCTTAAGTAGGCAATACTTTTAACAAAGTACACTCATCTAGTGGGTTTGACTCCCACTGGGGTTTTTCATTAGCTAGGTTTCCTTGAGAACAAATATTTATATTTTGGATCTTAGGTTTATTATTTATCTTTCAAATCTAAGTGGCTTAAGTGAAATTAAAGTAATTAAATACACACAATTGATTCACCCCTCATCCCCTGCTAGATGTGCTTGCCTCCTTTTTTAGCCTAACAAAAATGATGATGACAAGAGTAGAGGTTGTAACTGTGATAAAAAGGAAGATACTTGCAAAATAAATTTTTAATTGGAGGACATGTGGATCTATATGTCATATCTTGAGGAAAAATGGAAAGTTGCAACAATAATGCCTATGAATATCGTTGTATAAATGAAAAACCTCCATTCAAACTCTAAATATACAATATCTTTCATTTCAAAATTTTGAGCAACTCATGTTTTCATAACATTTTTACTAAAAAGATGATATAAAATATTGTTCTCTTTCAACAACTTGTGACCTTTAAGTCACATTGGCTATCGAATTCACTTCAACAAGTTGAACTTTGAAACTCATTCTTTATATTTTTAATAATTATCAAGCAAATCTCATCATACAAAATCATAGGGCATACTTTGTTTATTCATTCATTTTATATGACATAATTTGTCAAATGTCTCATCTATTAATTTATTTAAAAGGAAAAAAAATAAAGAGCATAGATAAATTAGAAATATTATATTCTATAAAATATAAAATAAAAATAAAAGTAAAATAAAAATAGCTATTAAAATTTAATCTAAATGATAATTATAATTATTAATGTGTTTGTCTATAGTGAAGGCTAATATTAATAGAAAATGTCAAATGATTATTTATCTAAAATTTTCATTCAAACAATTATTATCTTACTATGAAGAAAATATTGTTTAGATAAATCTATTTTATTTTCAACCCTTTTAAATATACACTCAATAGAATGAAATGATGAAAGGGATCTATTTGTGAGGCCTCACCCCGACTCATCATAGCATTACTGATTCGTTCACACTTTGATACTTTATATTTTGATACATTGATACACTTTTTGATTATCCTAATAGAGACTTGAGATATTATGTTTGATGATGATGATTATATTGTATGGATTACATTTTGATGTGGACTAGGACCTAGAACATGTGGTGGATTTTTATTATACATGTTTAGATATGTGAATTGATGAGAAGATTGGATCATGATTAGACTTGATTATTTCATGGATGTTATGTCATGATGATTATGGAATTACTATGTTTAAACATTACTGAATGAAAATTGTAATTAAGAATTAAATTCTACATATTAATTAATGTTGCTAAGTATAAATTGAATAGGTATATTGCATGTGATTTTATTATCTTGGAATACTAATGCTTAAGTTTAGTGTGCAGGAAAGAGAACCATGGAATCAGTCGAAGAATCAGTAACCAACCATATGTGCAAACTATAAAGCCAAGGTTGAACCTAATGAAGAGGTTCAAACCTTGTTGTTAAGTGATTTAATTTGTGACTGTACAATTGTATGCATGTATTAGGTGTTTTCATTATGTAATTAGTGACATGTCAATGTTGTATTATGTGTCACTTGACACTTGTTATGTGTTTATGTAATGACATGTCTACTAAGGTTGGCAATGCAAACCTAAGCCTAACTGACTTATTAGGAACCTAATTAAACCCCCTTGTTGGAGATGCTTGCAAGTTCCACCAATTTGACTATTTAAATTTAATTCTTTTCTAGCCACTTCTAGAGGCCAAAAAGTGGTCCTAAGGGTCAATTTTAGCAAAACCCAAGTACCTTAGTGATAGGGGTATGGGTTAGGAATGTTTCTAACACATCTAGAACCCCCTAGTGGCCTTGGTGACCCTCTTTATGACCCATTTTCCACATGCTATGAAAATGGAGTGAGTCTTGACCTTTTACCCAAATCCACACTCCTTTCCAATCTTGCATTTATGATAGGGGACAAGGAAAAGCCAAAGGACTTAAGGGTCAATCCTAAATTTAATGTTGGTGGGTGGGTAGAGTTTGGAGGCCTTTTTAGAGGCCCTTTTTAGAGTTAGTGGATGTTCACCCACTCTCTATTTTTAGAGACATTAGGGTTTTGGATTGAAGGAAGCAAAAGGGATTGGGCTCTTCTCAACTTCATTTTACCATAACGCATTGTGAAGGTTGGTCTCCATTTCCATGAAAGTTCTTTATTTTTGGTTGTAAGTAGATTAGTATGTATTTCATTCTCTTGCATATGTGATATGTATTTGTGTTGTTGTTATCTAAGGGAATGAGATTTTGGGCTTTATTTCATGCTTATTGTGGTTATCTTTGCTTGAATGAGGGAGTTTTGTGAAGTGTGTAATGGCATTGATGAACTAAAACTGATTTGGAATCTAATTGAAAAATTTATAATTAAAGATTACTGAGGAGTTTCTGATTAGATATGTAATATGATTAAATTAGTATTATGTTGTCATTAAGGTCAACTAGTTTGACAGTAATTATCTTTTAAGTTACTATACACAAACATCTGAGAAAGGAGTGAAGATGAGATGAAGAACATAAATATTTACATGAGGAAGATGTATATGTCAGATGAGGACAAGGAATACATTGAGTAACTTGTTGATGAGTCTATGACCTTATGATATTGACTTGATTACGTTGCATTCATCTATGATGAGGAATAGAACTGAAAGACACAAAGTAGTGTTGTCAGTAAATGAATCATTTTAGTATACACTGATGGAGTGTAGTGTATACTGAGCATAGTGTTAACCAATGAGCTAGTATTCACCGACACCAATGTATTTTTTTGTTAACCGAGTAGAACAGAAAGGAATTAAATGATCAGTTTAGCCAATAATATTGATGAGATGGAAAGAGTATGAAATCAAGGTAATAGATAATGTTTGTTATGAAGATCGATGGCTAACATAATTCAAGGAAGATTTAATGGAGCAAATTGAAACATGTTATTGACACATCAGCCAAAGAACCCTAAAGAGGCAAAATAAAAAAAGATGATTAAGTTGCAAAATCTGATGGAGGTGAAAAAAATAGTTTACATGTCTATATAAGAGACTGGAGATTTCATGAAAAAAGCTGGAAGAATACATAACTGCAAAACTTTCATGTGATCAAGTTTTCATGCATTTCTGATCATACAGGTTATTGAGAACTAGATTGCAAAAGCATAACCGAGTGATAAAGAGCAATTACCGAGCCACATAAGTAATTACCGATGGACAGTAAGTTGATACATTGTTGAAATGAAAAGGTTTCATTCATCAGAAGGATTTGTATGAGCTAAATATTGTTTTGTAATCTGCTATTGAAGTTGCATTAAGATAGATCATCTACTGTTACATATTTAACCATTGTACATAGTCAAATCTCTTAACCGAGTGGACTATTAAGTCTTATTATGTATCATTCATAAAATGAACACCATTATCCTTTCAACCCCATAGTGAATGTTGGTTGGACGATAACTATTGGTCTAAAATCCTCTAACAAGGTCACACCTAACAATGTGTTTGTAACCTTTAACAGGGTTGGGTCTTCACTGACCTCACTTTAGAAGAGTGAATATTTTTGGGTTGCCAGCCCCAAGTGGTTTTTCCCTTAATAGGGTTTCCACGTTAAATATATTGTACTATGTGCTGATTGTGATATTTAGTTGTTATCATACTTTGCATATTTTATGTTAGATTTGATCGGTAACTATTACAAGTTTAGACTGATAATCGGTAAAGCACAGACAGTGAATGTATTTTATGTTTATTGAGTAGTAGAAGTTGAAGTATTTGTTTTGAATTATACATTTTGAATTGGGATAGTGATTAATTGATTCACCCCCCTCTCAGTTATCCTAACAATTGGTATCAAAGCTTTGGTTGCTTAGAACAAAGTTTTAAGGACTTCAGCACAAAGATCTCAAGATGTATAAGAGGGAAGTGCCAAGACTAAACAAAGAGAACTTCGCAGTATGGAAAAGCTGGATGAAGTTGCACATATCTGGAATTGGGAATTTTGCACTATAACTGATGGAGAATGGATACATTGAACCGACCCCTAGTCCCTTAACTCTTGATCAACTAAAAGATAGGCATGACCAAAATATGACTATGATGGAAATTGATGCTGCCTGTACCAACACCAAATTTGAAGACATCAAGGGATGTGCTACTGCCAAAGCCATGTGGGAAAAACTTACACTGATATATAGTGGAGATTTGAATGTTAAGAGAGCCTGAACTAAAATCCTAAGAGGTAGATTCGATGATATGAATAGACTGAAAGAGGTATTACATGCTATTAGAGCATCTGATGGAGTTATTGATGATGAAACAATGATAAGCAAGATTCTTAGAACTTTACTACCAGTCTATGCAATCAGAATCTCTACAATTCATGAAACAAGGGCTACATCCAACCTTACTCTTGACACACTGATCGGTAAGCTTACAACCTTTGAATTGAATAATTTTGATAATAGTGTCATTCCTTCTATGGAATCCACTTTCATGACTACTTTGAAGATTGGTAAATCTAGTCGCAAGAATAATAAAAATAATGACAGTGATAGCAATACCGATGATGAAATTGATGAGCTTGAAGCTCTTATGGCCAGAAGGTTACCCAAAGGCAAAGGAAGGTATAGAGGCAAGTTACCTTTGGCATGCTTTAATTGCAAAGAAGTTGGCCACATCGCTGCTAGATTTCCACACAAGAAGGATGATGATAGAACCCGAGATTGATTTGAAGGAAGCTACGGGAGAAGAGTCAACAGAGGCAACCAACACAACAACAGAGATAACTAAGATAGTTATGACAAAGGAAAAAAGGTATGTTACATAGCCAAAGATATTGAATCTGAATCTAATTCTGATGATGACATAGAAGTTATATTTGTTTTTATGAAAGATGATTCAGAGGAAAAAGAAACAACATTGATCTTGAGAGTAAATAAAAATGATACATGGATCATAGATAGTGGTTGTACACATCATATGGCCGGTGATGTATAGAAATTTGATCAACTTGATGAATATAATGAAGCATCTGTGAGAATGGGAAATGATGCAACTTGTATGGGAAGAGGTAAAGGTTCACTGATGATTAATGATTGAATAAAATGTGAAAATGCATGCTGAGTAGATGGACTGAACTACAATTTGCTAAGTGTGGCACAGTTGAATAATTCAGGCCACCAACTTTCTTTTGAGAGAAAAAAGGTAAAGGTCTATGATGATGGAGGAAGACTTGTCAGAACTGGTACACAATCCAGAGGTAATTTATTTTATCTTGATATTGGTCAGTCTTCTTGTTTGATAATGAAGGATGAAGATGCATGGTTGTGGCATAAAAGGTTATGTCATGTAAATTTTGACAACATGATCAAGATTAGCAAAAAGAGAAGAGTTAGAGGTTTGCCTAACTTGTCAAAACCTGATCATGCTATGTGCCATGAATGTCAAAAAGGTAAGATGAATAAGTCTAGTTTCAAAAGAAAAGACTACTCAAAAAAAAAGATACTCGAGTTGGTTCATACCGACCTAGGTGGTCCTATGAGAACTCAGAGTTGTTATGGTGATAGAAACTTTATTCTTTTTGTTGATGACTACACTAGACTGATGACTATTGTGTTCTTAAAAGAAAAATTAGAAGCTTTTAAAATGTTCAAATGGTATAAAGATAAGGTAGAAAAAGAAACTGGTAAGGAAATAAAATGCTTAAGATCTAATAGAGGAGGTGAATTTATCGCAGATGAATTTACTAATTTCTGCAATGAGCATGGTATTAAAAGATAGGTCTCTGCACCAAAGACACCTCATTAAAATGACATTGTTGAAAGAAGGAATAGGTCAATATTTGACTATGATAGAACATTGATGATACAAAAGATTATTGCTTAGACATATTGGAGAGAAGCTGTTAGTACAGCTGTATATGTTCTTAACCAAGTACAACTGAAGAAGGACACCAACCAGACACCTTATGAACTATGGTTTGGACACAAACCTACTTTAAGTTATTTCAATATTTTTGGAAGTAAATTTTTTATTTTGAAAGATGAGAGAAATGAAAAATTTGATTCAAAAGGAGATGAAGGGATATTCTTAGGATATTCTACTAAAAGTAAAGCATATAAATGTTTGAATAAGGTGACAAATAAAATGATTGAAAGTACTAATGTGAGAGTTGATGAGTTTGATGACAAAAACATAGAGGAAAGTAGAAAGGAACTAGAGGACTACTATAGATTCACTTACATTGAACAACCTAAGTATCTACCGAAGTCACAACCTGCTATAATCGGTTAGTAGGAAAGCAATGCAGAACAACCAGAAGAACAAATCGAAGAATGAGATGGAGCTACCGAGCAAGCTAATGAACCTGAATAGGATGAACAAGAAAGAAGAGACCAAGTTCTAGCTAGATTTGTCAGAAGACATCATCCTGAGACACAAATTATTGGAGACAGGCAAGCTAGAATGCAAACTAGGAGCAAACTAGGACAAGATACATGTCTAGTTTGTGAATTTGAACCAAAAACTATGAAAATTGCATTAGAGAATGATGAATGGATTGATGCAATGAAAGAGGAAATAGAGAAAATAGAAAAGAATAAAACTTGGAGCTTAGTACCCCGACCTAAAGACAAAAATTTTATTAGTACTAAATGGATATTCAGGAACAAGCTGAATGAAAATGGTGAAGTTACTAGAAATAAAGCTAGATTGGTATGCAAGGGATATGCACAGGAAGAAGGCATTGACTATGGTGAAACATTTGCACCTATTGCTAGATTAGAAGGTGTTAGAATGCTACTTGCATATGCTGCACACAAGAAATTTAAAGTCTATCAAATGGATGTGAAGTCAACATTTATGAATGGTATACTTGAAGAAGAGGTCTACATAGAACAACCTGAAGGGTTTGTTGATCCCGACAATAGAGACATTGTATGTAGATTACACAAAGCTTTATATGATTTGAAGCAAGCATCGAGAGCTTGGTATGAAAGACTACATACTTACTTGTTAAGTATTGGATTTGTTAGAACAAGTGAAAACAACAATTTGTATATGAAAGGTAATACTGATGATAATATTCTTATTGCTAAAATATTTGTGGATGATATTATTTTTGGAGGACAAGATCACATATGTAAAGCCTTTGCTGATGAGATGAGTAAAGAGTTTGAAATGTCTATGTTCAGAGAGATTAAATTATTTCTAGGACTACAAGTGATTCAGCAGAGTGATGGGATATTCATCACACAATCTAAATACATAAAAGAAGTATTGAAGACATTTTGCATGGAAGATGCTAAAATTGTGGGAACACCGATGGCTACTAGATGTAAATTGATAAAGGAAGATGGAACTACCAAGATAAATCAGACACTTTACCGATCCATGATTGGTAAATTAATGTATGTAGTTCACAGTAGACCAAATATAGCACATGTTGTGGGAATTGTTGCTAGATTTTTAGCTAATCCTAGAGAATCACACATGATTTCTACTAAAAGAATCTTAAGATACCTGAAGAAAATAGAGGAATATGGATTATGGTATCCTAAGGAAGGAAAGTTTGAACTGAAAGTTTACACCGATGCTGATTGGGCTAGAAATGTAGATGATAGAAAAAGAACCACCAGAGGAGCATTTTTCTTTGGTGAAAGACTTGTAACTTGGACAAGTAAAAAGGAGGCTTGTATTTCTTAGTCTACAGCTGAACTAGAATATGTTGTTTCTGCTATGAGTTATTCAAACATTGCATATATTAAACAAGTGTTGGAAGGAATGAATGAGGTAATCACTGACCCAATGATTATATACTGTGACAACACTAGTGCCATAAATATCTCAAAAAATCTTATGATGCACTCAAAGACAAAGCATATATATATTAAGTATCATTACTTAAGAGAACAATTTCAGGAGAAGCAAGTGAAGTTAGAATTTGTTACATCTAAGGAACAACTTGCAAATATTTTTACAAAGCCCCTACCGAAGGACACATTTGAATACTTGAGGACTAGACTTGGGGTCTGTCCCCTATCTACCGGTCACTAAGGTGATCTGGATGTTGCATCAGCCTAATCTTTTCAGAAGATCATTTATGTTGATGTAGCATAGTTCACACTTTGAATCATGTTCACGGTTGTGATTAAGTTTGAAGAACTGGAACACATTGGGATATCAATATACAGAGATACAACAGATGCAAATTAGGACAACAAAGAAGTTACTTAGCTACAGACAGAGTTGATTATTTATTTGTTTCTTTGGCATTGTTGTCAAAGAGAGAGATAAACAATATGAAACATGAAAGGGAGAGATAAACAATATGGAAGACATAGAAAGTAAAGATAAATCTGATATAGAGATCATGAAGTAAGGGAGAGAAAATCAAAGATACATCTACAGAAGATAGTCTGCATATATGAATGTTGAGTTAGTAACATAGTAATTAAACATATTAAGGTAAGGAGAGCTTGTACAACATTTACTCACAGAGTTGTAGAATACATGTTTGGTATGTGTATGGCATGTTTCATATTTTGTGTTGCCATCAATGCCAAAGGGAGAGATTGATGAACTACAACTGATTTGGAATTTAATTGAAGAATCTGTAATTAAAGATTACTGAGGAGTTGTTGATTAGATATGTAATATGATTAAATAAGTATTTTTTTGTCATTGATGTCAACTAGTTTGATAGTACTTATCTTGTAAGTTACTATACCCAAACATCTGAGAAAGGAGTGAAGATGAGATGAAGAACAAAAATATTTACATGTGGAAGATGTATATGTCAGATGAGGATAAGGAATACATTGAGTAACTTGTTGATGAGTCTATGACCTTATGATATTGACTTGATTACGGTGCATTCATCTATGATGAGGAATAGAACTGAAAGACACAAAGTAGTGTTGTTGGTAAATGAATCGTTTTAGTATACATCGACAGAGTGTAGTATATACCGAGCATAGTGTTAATCGATGAGCTAGTATTCACCAACACCTGCGTATTTCTTTGTTAACCAAGCAGAACATAAAGGAATTAAATGATCAGTTTAGCTGATAAGATTGATGAGTTGGAAAGAGTATGAAATCAAGGTAATAGATAATGTTTGTTATTTAGATCAATGGCTAACATAATTCAAGGAAGATCTAATGAAGTAGATTGAAACGTGTTATTGACACATCAGTCGAAGAACCCTAAAGCGGCAAAATCAACAAAGATGATTAAGCAGCAAAATTTGATGGAGGTGAAGAAAATAGTTTACAAATCTATATAAGAGACTAGAGATTTCATGAAAAAATCCAGAAGAATACATAACTGTAGAACTTTTGTGTGAACAAGTTTTCATGCATTTATGATCATACAGGTTATTGAGAACCAGACTGCAGAAGCATAATCGAGTGACAAAGAGCAATTACCAAGTGACAGAAGTAATTACCGACAGATAGTAAGTTGATACATTGTTGAAATGAAAAGGTTTCATTCATCAGAAGGATTTGTATGAGCTAAATATTGATCTTTAATCTACAATTGAAGTTGTATTAAGGAAGATCATCTACTGTTACATATTTAACCATTGTACACAATCAATTCTCTTAACCGAGTGGATTATTAAGTCTTATTATGTATCATTCATAGAATGAACATCGTTATCCTGTCAACCCCATAGTGAATGCTGGTTGGATGATAACTGTTGGTCTAAAATCTTCTAACAAGGTCACACCTAACAGTGTGTTTGTAACCTTTAACAGGGTTGGGTCTTCACCGACCTCACTTCAAAAGAGTGAATATTTTTGGGTTGCCGGTCCCAAGTGGTTTTTCCCTTAACAGGGTTTCCACGTTAAATCTCTTTTGTTATGTGTTGATTGTGATATTTAGTTGTTATCATACTTTTCATATTTCATGTTAGATTTGATCTGTAACTATTACAAGTTTAGACTGATAATCAGTAAAGAACATATAGTGAAAGTATTTTATGTTTACCGAGTAACAGAAGTTGAAGTATTTGTTTTAGATTATACATTTTGAATTGGGACAGTGATTAACTGATTCACCCCCCTCTCAGTTATTCTAACAGGCATTACTCACCATTGGATAGGGAAGAAGTGGCCATGTATGGGGGAAGGATTTATTTGGACTCCATGATAGTGTAGAGTCTCTTCTCATGGAGAGAAGAGGGAAAAAATGCAAGGTGTATGGGCCCTTGCATGCCATTGTTATTGATCCTAATTTTGGGGGAGATAAGGAGAAGAATGGATGGAAAAATGTATGTGATTTTAGCCTTGAAAAGGCATGGTTATTGTATGTATTATTTTAGAATTCTCCTACATGGAAGTCCACCTTTACCCCTTATTATGGGTTCATGGTGAATCCCATTGTGCAAGCCTTGGGAGGGTGTTCTTTGTTGTTGTTTTTATGTTATTTGAATGTGTGAATGTCACCCGTTGGTTACCGATTCTCCTAGCTCAGGGGTGGTCTCCTTGAGACCTAGGTTGGGAGGTGAGCTTCCCATGGTCCTACTCTTTAAATTGTAGGTTTTGATGCCAAGATCCTTGTGGATAAAGCTTTGGGAGAACTTCCATTTTGGTGTTATTGTGAAGACAAATTGTGTTGTGAATTTGTTGTAATCTTGTATTGGGAAAATCTCTCTTGATAGAAAGGCATATTGTGGATTGTAAAAATATCATTTTTGTTACCTCATCTGGTTACTATGAAGTTGTATGTTATAAATGTAAGGGAGAGAATCTTGTTATCCTTCTTGAAATTCTCATTTGTATATTGCTACAATTTTGTATCCCATTGTTGCAAAATGTAAGTTAGAAATTATTGAAAGGAATAGAGACGTGTTAAAAATTATGGTTTCATGTTGCATAATAGTTTCCTCAAAGTGTGAAAGAAATCCAACTCTAAGTATTCTAATGTAAAATAGTATGAAATAGAAAACTTCATATAGAAGTTATATGAGTAGCAACATTTCATATTGAAAGGATAGTAAGTTTTAAAATTTTGAGTTTTTAGTTATTGAATCTAAGTTAAAATTACATTATTGCTCTCCAAGTTTTAGAGTAAATCCATTGTAATTATAAAAAATTCAAGAATACATCACTAATGCTTGATAAAAAAAATATCAAATTGAACAATCAACAAGCAAAAGATATGCAAAAAGCAATAAAAAGAAATGTTACTTCACAAAATTTTAGAGAGCAAAATTGCTCTCTAGAAAATGTATGGGAAAGGGAAATAATTCTCTTTTACTACATAGAACATTCCCTCCCCCAAAATACCTTTCTTAAATAAAGGCTAGTATACTAAACCCTAAGATAATCCTTATTAATAACTAACTCCTAAATCAATAAAAGAACTTATACACATGACTTGTTTTTCAAACTCAAATGTTAGTGGGTCACACACCCTTATCAATAAAATCTAATAACATGACTTACCATTATAATTTTCCTTATCTCAAGTACCCCTTGGCGTAGGATTTAAGATAGCAGAGTTTGCATTTAATAATAAAAACCTTGCATAAGAAAATATTGGAAGGTGGGACCACCTATGAGGTCACCATTAACATTGAGCTTAGCCCCACCCACCTTGTAATGTGCCCACCTTCATCTCCTGCCCCATGCGTACCTTGCTGCATATTTGGAATTCTAACATGGAATTAACATTGCTTTTTGACAAGTTTCCCTTCCCACTCCATGTGTAGTTCCATGAACTTTGGGCTAAGTTGATGTGGTTGGTGGGCCCCAAACTCAAGCCTTTGAAATATGTGCATGCCCTTTCTAAAAGGGTTTCCTTGCATGTATTCACGTAGCCTTAGACTTATTTGGGGAGCTTGTCCATCACCCCACTTGGCACGTGGAGCCATGGGGAAGGGGAAGATAGGATAGGGATAGATAGTGATGGGATAGGTTGGAATTAGTAGGTTAGGTTTATAGGTTACAACTAACTTTGAGATTTGTCATTATCTTCTTAGTTGTTAGTCTTACTATTAGTTAATAATTTTATGTTGTGATTAAAATTTATTGTTAATAAAATTAATTACTAATTAGTAGATTTATTGTTATGTGTTTAGAATTATCTATTAAGAAATCAATTTGTTAGATTAATAGTTTACCTTATTCAATTGTTAATTGGTTAAAATAAGATCATTAATAATAGATTAGTTGGTTTTATTTAAATTGTTAATTTGTCATCGATTAATAGGTTATGAGATAATGCATTCGATTTGTTTTAATTATTTTAATGTACAAGAGGGTTATTAGTATAAATTAGAAAAGGGTGGCATAACTAATATATTCCTAATGTTGAGATAACATTTTGTTCTAGTTAAAACTAGTAGGTTTATTGTCAGGTTATAATTAAAATTCAATTATCAATAGAGTTATCTCATGAGCTATTATTGTAGAACATAGTGTTGGAAATTTCGCTGAGTTGATTACATAGATGTTTTCATTATGGCAACATATGTCCTACATGAAGATCGCACAAGTTAGAAAGCAAGTATGGCAGAGTGCATTGCAAATTTGTCTAACTGTGAGACAATGCTTTCACCAGTGCACCTGAACATAGTTTTGGTTTGCGATGTTGATTGGAGTAAGTTCAATGCTTACACACTTGAACATAGACTCTATGATACCTATTGGACACCCATCTCAGAGCACAAGTTAGTACAACATGTACAGAAGAGTTATTACAGTTTTACCAAAGACAATGTGAAGCCGACAAGATAGAGTATAAAGACAGAATTGGTAAAAGAGTTAAGGGATTTTTTTTTTTTATCAAAATAATGACCTAACAATATAAGAGGAAGACATCCTAGATGTTTACTCTTGGATAAAGCTACTTGTATAAGTGTGATTAGAATTAGAGACATAATGAGTAATGAAAAAGTGAATGTATGTAATGAAAGCAGTATGTAATATATGTAAATAGCAAGAGAAGATAGTGATGCGAAGTTGTAAGTAGTATAAGGTGATGTACCTTGATACTCTATTGTAATCAGTATACACTATATATTACTTGTTCGGGTAGTGGGTTCATCTGGTAATCACTTTTTATATTAACAACTCCTAGCAGGGTTGACAACTCCTAACAGGGTTGAGGCTGTAATGCCCAAAAGTTCGGGTCAAAACACAACCAACAATTTTTTTTTAAAGGTGAAAAAGTTCCTACGCTTACGATGTGGGACAAAAGTGAACATGTCATCGTCTCAAAAGAGACAGGTGGTCACACCTCAACAAGGTTGTTTCCATAGGATGCTAGTTGGAACTCAATATAATCAGAGTTCGTTAAACATCCTGACGATCAATTTCATCGATCGTCAGTCTAAAAATCATAAAGGTTATCTTCGAGTAAAAAGGATATCTAAGAGGAATTGAATGTTTATGTAATAACGTTAATACTATAAATAGGTTAACCATTTCCAATAATGTATAATTCAATACCAATATGATTATGAAAATTAAATTGTCAGTTTACGATAGCATTGGATATAAATTTAAATTGTCCTTTACACCAATGTCTGTTTTTAATTGAACATATACTAATACAATTTATAATTACAACATACCAACTAATTAATGTAATTTTTTAACTAATTAATAATTTTTAAGAAAACATTAAATAATGATAAATATACAACGTTTATAACTAAATTATATATATGAAATTAATTAAATAATTATAATATATTAATATAATTATTAATTAGTTAATATGCTATAATGTATTAATTAACATCATATATATATATATATATGTCATAAATTTAAATGACATGAAATCATACATAAATAGCAAAACAAATATTTAAAATATTACTCCGTAACATCTAACTAATATTATTATCATGACATTAATAACAAATTAACTTAATTAAAGAGCATCCTATACTAACTTAACTAACTAACTTATACTATAACTTTACATTAAACTATATAATCAACACTACTTAAGCACTAAGCAGACTCATTAATTAAATCTTCCTAGGCTGCCTACATACTAGCCTAGCTAACCCATCAAACAACTCTACTCAAGGCAACCTATAACCCATCATATCTACCTACACTCATCACCCAACACATAGGACATTGGGGTACGCATAGAAAGGAGGATGAAAAAATGTTTTATCAAATTTAAATGTCCACTCCAAGGACCTGCACCTAGACTGCATGGGGAAGAGGGAAGCATGGAAAGGGAAGTGGGAAGTGGGACCCACTCCCTTCCCATGACACATTTAAGTACCTCTTCAAAATTTGAATTTAATTCAAAACATGGGCAAGCCTGCGTGAGTTTTGAAGACCATAAAGGTAAGACATAAAGTGAAAAGGGTGGATGATGTGTCATACAAGGACACTGTCTCATCCAATGAAAATGTTTGCATTTAATACAAAGTCTAGCCATCCCACCTCATACGCCTAGATAAAGGGGAAGTTAATAAAGAAGTAAGGGGGGGTGAAAAGTTTATTTTTTATTAGTTTATTACATTAAGAGGTGGCAAGAATATAATATTAAATTGACTGTGGTATTGAAAATGTATGGGAAATATTTCCCATACATTTTCCAGAGACCTGCAGGTCTCTATTTTTTTTTTCTTTGCCAATAACTTAGTTTATATTTTGTTTTCTAGATTGCATGTCTATGGTGATATACTAATCTATCATATTGAAGTAATCAATCCTCTATTAAATGAAATATAGAGATAGGAATTTGCTCAAGTTACATAACTAAATTCTATTGTTTCTACAACAATAATAGATACAAGTTATCAACTTCAAATTTGAAGAGGTAAAAAGAGGTAATAATTTCTTTTTTTTTTGTTTGCAATACTGTATTCAAATGCTTGCAATAAAACTCCATAAGTTATCTACATTGAATTGTTTACTTTCTTCTCTTTGGAATAATCAAGAACACATCATATACTATCTTTCTTTTCTTTCAAGGAATAAGATAAAACTGATCATGACAATTAAATCATCTTATATGATACTATGATATTCTTATATCAACCCAAATATGGAATCATAATGAAATTGTTACAATATTTAATCTATCAATTTTGATAACTCATTTGCAAAGAGAGTTTTTCAACTATAAAGAGAGAGAGAGAGATCTTTTATAACGTATGCAAGAATTCATCGTAAACATTAAGGAATCCAATTCAATACATACACAATTACATCAAATACAGTTACTTCTTCATAGTTACAATAAAGCATTGCAAATCACTAATGCCACTCAATGGAAGATCAATTAAATAACAGTCTCTCATCTATATCCTCTTCACAATAGCTCCATGTAAAAAGCATTACAATCTCTTTTACATCAATAGATGGCTAAATACAAAGAGAGATTTCACAAAGGAATGAATGGGTTGTCTTCTCACAACCACCCAAAAGATGATAGCTCCTCTTTGAGCTTCCACAAATCTGCAAATATATACAAGGCAAGGAAACGACCATGGGGAGCTCACCTCCCATCCTAGGCCTCTCATAAGGCCACCCCCGAGCTTGGGAAAACCAAAAAGAATAGGATACATACACAAACTCAAGCACTCACATGAAATCAAACAAATAGATCCCAAATTCCCTCAAGGATAAAACATAGGATCAAATCCGATCCTTTAATAGGGTGTGAATGGGCAACACATGGAGAAGCCAATGCCATAATAAGGCCACACATGGACCACAATAAACAATGTCAAGGCCACACATGGACCTCCATAACAACGTATCACATATCAATGGCACACAAGGCCAAATCCCTCCTTATAACCCCAAAAATGCCCCTTGGGCTTCAAATGCAAAGGCTACTTGGGGACAACACACCCAAGCTTATCCTTCCCCACACATGGAGGAAACTCTACACATAATGTTGCCTCCATCTCTACACCCCCTCTTGGTTGCTCTTCCCTCCCAAGGGTGATTGAGCCAAGAGTAAACAACCCAAAACACCATCACAAAAGAAAATACAAATGCCCTTTCATGCTCTCACCATGACCAACCATGGGGAGCTAAAACTCTTAACAAAAATTAGAACTACAAGATTCATCTACAACAAAATGAGAGAGATGAAGAGCAAGATCCTCCAACCTATGATCTAATGCAAAATGATGAAGTTTTGAGCCTTCTCCTTCTTCTATCCCTAGCTTTCTCCTTCTCCAAGTTTAGTGGTCTCTAAAGGTAGAGAGTGGGTGAACAACCCCAAAACCCTCTAAAAGTCCTACTAAAAGGGACCCCAAACCAACTCTCCACAACCCTCATTAAGATGGTCCTAGGAAGTACTACTGGGTCCATCATGCAAGTTGCAATTTCGTTCAAGATTAAATGGGCACTATTTGAGGGGACAAAAGTTCAAAATATGGCTTCTCCCATGCTAAAATTATTCCTAACCTATGGGTACAAGGAATGTGCTACCTAAAAATGCATGAAACTACCCCCTATGGTCCCATTTAACCCTCCAAAAACCATGGTTCAGTTAATGCACGAAAATGTAAGGTATGACTTCACTTAGGGGTCCTAAGACAAGAGGATGCACTTAGAATACCCCCCTCTAGGAAGCTTCTAGGACTTGCTCTCGCACTCTAATCACATGACATACCTTAGTTAACAAATAACTCTAGTGTCAAGTGACACTCACATAATTAACATCACAATTAAGGTATGTCCAACATATTACAACACTTAACAATCCTACACATACATTCACATTATGGTTACAAAATAAAACACTTCACAACGAGGCCCTGGTCTCTTCAATAGATGGGGCCTTGGCTTTACTGATAGCACAAGCATTCAATGTGGTTTCCCCAAATGTTTCCATGGTCCTTCCACCTGCAAAACCTAAATGCAACATCAGTAATTCAAGGAAGAAAACCATCATATATAAACATACAAGATGTAATATCCACACATTAATCTTAACTTAATTGCATACAAGGAATCATACAAAAAGTAATGATCTAACACAATTCAATTGAACATTCAATCACAGAATAAAATGTCCATATTCAATTGTCTGCACATAATCATATAGGATTCAATAATCACATCAAGTAAATTCAATTTGCATAATTCAATTCGTGATTCAAAAGCATAAATGCAATCAAGATCAACCATAATCTAGTCATCAGATTCTCATAACATAATATAATCTAACAAGATCAAATCCAAATCCACTCATCATGGATCCACATATAGAGTCAACAAAATATAAAGTCTAACGATTCCATCATAACATAACAGTAGTCGAATGAGTCCAAGTATCTCCAAAAACATAATCAAAATGAGAAACTAAGTCTAGAAATCGGGATCACTATGTGGGCCGAAGGTGGGCCTCACAGAGGCTTCTAACAAGGCCTATAGTCCCTTAACCAGGACTGATACACTATATGCTTGTAATAGACTCCTAACAAGGTCAATATCCCTAACAAGATACTTTTGTTTAGTGGATCTTTGTGGGTACCATCCCCACCAGGGCTTTTCCTTGGCCAAGGTTTCCTCAAGAACAAATAATGTGTTATGAGTTCTTATGTTTTAATGTTATGCATATTGTTCAGTTTACTATGTTTATCATGTATTAAGATTATTTGTTATATCCATAATTGGGAAAAAAGAAAAGTTTGTAGAATATTGATTCACCACCCCCTCTCAGTATTCCCTATTTCTAATAATTAGTATCAGAGCCTAGTTACTCAGAGAAGAATCATTCAAGGAAAGCCTAGAAACTTGAGTAAGATCTCTATGGATATGGATCAACTATAGAAGAATCTTGAAGAAGCTCTTGAACAGATTGATATGCTTATTGATCAAAGAGATACTCTAAAAGGAAAATATGATGATGCAAAGAACCTCTTTGAGAAACTAAAAAACAAGTTGGAAAATCTGAAATTTGAAAAAGAATCTAAAGTTCTTATTGAAGAATGTGATGACAATTTGGAAAAAGAAAATGAGATCCTTAAACATGAACTAAAGATAGAAAATATGAAGCTAAGTCTGAAAGATGGAAATAGCAAGAATGAAGAAAATCTGAAATCTGAAAATGAAAAGTTGAAGATTGAAAATGAAGGACTAAAATCTAAACTTGACAAAGTAACATCTGAATTTGAGAAAGTCAATTTGAAGTATGCTAAACTTGAGAAATACAATACAATTGTGAAAGGTGAATTGACTCAATCAAAGCAACAACTTGAAAGGCTATATTCAACTAGTGAGAAGATTGATGAGCAAGTATCTTTTCAGAAACCATTTTATGATAAAATTGGTCTTGGATTCAATACATCAAGTACAGTTGAAGAAAACAAGGAACCAGATCTAAACACATCTGAAAGTATAGATGAGAAGAAATATGATGAAAGCAACAAATCTGAAGATACACCTAAAAGAGAAGAATCACCAAAGAAAGAGGGATTATCCAAAGGTATGCAAAGAGAATTCAAAGGTAGATGCTTTACTTGTAATACTATTGGTCACATGAAGAGAGATTGCACTGGTAAGCAATTCAAACCTCTTAATGGTTATTGCTATAATTGTAATGGATTTGGACATAGAGCTATAGAATGTAGAAAACCTAAATTTATTGAGAATCACAATAATAGTAGAATGTTTAGGAATACTAACCATGTAGATAAGAAACACACTGGAGATATGAATAGAAGAAGTGGAGTAATATGTTACAGATGCAACAAAATTGGACACATTGCTAGAAACTGCAGATCATAGATTAATTCACCTAGACCAAGATATGGAAGTAATGGAATTATTTGTCAGATATGCAACAAGATTGGAAACACAACAAAGTTTTGTAGAATGAATGAAGTTTTTCATCCTAACCCTAACCCTAGAAATCATGCAAGAAGAGATGAAGGAGCAAACAATAGACAGAAAGGATGTTGTAGCACTTTAGATGAAGTGAAGTTTATTAAAAGAACACACCAAGGAGACATATTTAGCATTGAAGGTAATTAGGAAGGTGAAGTATTGAAAGGTAAGAATGAATCTTTACCTGGCCTATCTCAGAGTACTTAATTTATGAAAATAATAGTAAATTAGGAACTTAGAATTAGTGTAGAAGTAGATATATGATGAATTAAATTTTGCATAGTTAATGAAAGGTAGTTTATGATGTTATAAGGCTATGGTTAAGAGCACAAAGAAAAATATTATGTTTTGCGAGATCGCAAGAAGTTTTAAGTTTTGCAGGTTACCAGAGACAGCTTTTTGGAAAGAAGCGAAAAAAGAATTGAATGCAATGTCAGATCTAAGTGAGAATGAAGTAATAAAAGGTTGTAATCTATACTATTTGATCATCAAAGTGAATACAAGTGTTAAGGAGAGAAAAGAGCAGTGATTGGAAGCATTTTGCAAGGATTTGAAGAAAGATTTTGTGCCGAATCTACGCAAGCCCTAAGATTGCGAATTTAAGGTATTTTACTTGATAGATCTTTGAATTAGTGTAAGGAATTAGAAGCAGTCATGGATGTTTCTTTAATACACAATGTTAGAGATAAGAATAGACCTAAATTGAAAAGGGAACCATTAGAACCCTTGGAAGATGATCCTAGGTTAGCTTTATCATCCGTACCAGATGGAGTTTTGCATTTAGAGAACATTAGAAGTTATCTTGGATGCAAGTTAGAGACAATCAATGAAAGTGTTTTGACAATAGAATATGAAAAGATTTACAATCAGGACATGTCAATAAAGAAGGGGTATGAACATTTGAAAGACAATGAAATTTTCAAGTATGCATTGCAATATGATTTTGACAATGAAGAATGCACTAAGATTATCTTGAGTAGAATTCATAATGGGAAGTTTTGGCTAGAAGATAGAGTGATTGATATTATAGCTGATTTGATTCATGAAGTCACTAGATTATCTAAAACTGGAGCTATACCTATAAATGAGAAAAACATGAGGAAAATAGTCTTAGATAACACAGGCTCATCCTATAATGGTAGAGGAGTTGTGATTAGCAAGATCAAACAAGATGATGTGAGATATTTATGCAAGATCCTAACAACACAATTTTGTGCAAATTCTAGAGAAGATGACATGGTAGCTGGTATGGTGCATGTAGCTTACTTAATGTGTGTTGAAAAAGTTCAAGTAGATATGTGTGAAATTCTGAGAATTCAATTGTTTGAGAACCTAGAGAAGATTAAGAAGACAAAGTATGCTCAATTTAGATTTTCATCTTTGATCACTTACATATTTTTTCATATACTGAGAAGATTTCCCTACACCATTTCTAATGATTGGAATGATAGACAAAACACAATGGAAAGGATCAATAAGGTATACATGAGGTGTGTCATTGACACAGTGAATGAAAATGTAGTATTGGTAATGAAGACATTTCAGAACATAGTGATTAACAGATCAAGGATTCCATAATCTCTTGTGGAGAAGTACAAAAATGATATATGTTTCATGGTTGATATTGACTTTACCTATATTGAAATAGTGGAACCTAGAACAAAATTCATAGACCCTCTTGGCTATGAGATATCTAAGGCAGAAACATAAGAGTATGTTAGCAGGTTACTTAAGTGTAAATTGGACACTCAGTGTAACAGGTTTGGAACCCTTGAGGAGAACTACAACTCTACAAAGACATTAATTGAAGAAAAGAAGTCTAAGAAGAGAGTTGAGAGTACTATAAAGAAAATTCTGAAAGAAACAGGGTTAACAGAGCATGAGTTTGTGATAGCAAAGAATAATATAGCAGCAATCAGAGAAAGTGGATAGAAAGAAGTTTTGACTATCCCACCTTTATCATCAATTGTAGTACAACATGAAGAACCACAAGTAAAAGTGAAAGTGGAAGATATTGAGAAGGAACAAGAAGTCAAGATATCCACTAAACCCTCTTCCTCCACACCTAGCAAAAGCGTAAAAGAAGTTGCTACTGGACCAAGAAAGAGATAGAAAACTTTAGTACAACCAATACCAAGACAAATTGCAGAGATAAAAGATGATGTCACTACTACTAAGAAGAAAGCTTGGAAACCAAAAGTTGAAAAGCTGAATGAACAAATCATTGAGGATGGAGACTTTACAAGAATGAACAAGTACTATAATCTTTATGATTATACAGATAGACTCAATCTAGAAAATGCAATTGTTAAGCACATGATTTTGGCTAACAAGAAGATTGATGCTATTCAAGGTCAAATACCTGATGAGTTTTACAATAAACTTGTAAATAGGAAGCAAAGAGCTTTTGAAGAAGACAAAAACATTAGATAGAATCTTGTGAGAAAGCCTTGTAAGGTGAGAGATGATCAACACCTAAAAAAAATCTAGAAGGCCTTAAGTACCCATTTGAGAACCAAAAGGAGAACCATTTTGATTATGGGAGGTAGATATGAGGAAGTCAATTCTAACACTAAGCAAGCAATCATCAAGGTAATGATAGAAATTGTTGCAGAATCATTAGTTCAAATAGAGCAGGCAGAAGAAATAGGACAAGCAGAAGGAACAGAGCAAGCAGAAGGAACAGAGCAAGCAGAAGAAATAGAGCAAGTAGGAACAATAGAACAAGAGGACATTCCCTCTTCTCCAGCTATTAATATTGAAGATGAAACCATGGATGTAGAAGGAACAAAAATCACTTTAGATACAAATGAAAATGTATTTAAGAATTTGGAGAACATTGTTGACAATTTGGCTCTTTATGAACTGGATGTATCTCAAGAAGAACTATAGACACAGACTATGGTTGAAAAACCTAAGGTAATAGAGGTACAAGTACCCATTTCTACCAAACAAGATATCAGTCTTACTCCTGAGACTAGAAAATAGAATAATATTGGATCTATGTTTGAGAGTCTAGGAAAAGAATTAGATGATGATGATCAATTGGAATTGATCACATCCTTGAATAAAATCATTGGCAAGAATAAGAAAGTGAAAAGCCTTGAAGGATGTCTGAAAGATCTAACTAAGAAGTTACAAAGTATTGTAACTACTAAAATTGTAGAATCAGACCCTTTGGAGAATGAAAGGAAGGTAATGAGCACTTTTGACAATGAATTCACAAACCTATCTGAGATTGCAAAAGTGACAGCTCAAGCAGCCTATGAGGCTGAAATGCTTTTGAACATAAGCTAGAATATCAAAAATGATATCATCAGTCTGGATATTTGTATCGAGGACTTAAGGAAGCATTTGGGAATAGGAAAATCTTTGTACATACAGTGTACAAAACCAGAGACATTAACAACAGAAGATCATAAAATTAAGTTGAAACAAGCTAAAATTCAGAATGAATCCAACCTTCTATCTAGCCCTAATGTGAAGGAATGTGATGTTGAGAAGAAAGTTTGAAAGATTTATGATGAAATCAGAGTTATGCAATATGAGAAAGATAAAAAAGTGAGAAGATTCACTCTTTTGAGAGAACACATCTCTATAAAGTTAACTATCATTGAAGAGCAGTTGGAAGAATGTCTTTCAGCTAAGACATCTTTTCAGAAATTTAGTTTTGAAAATCTCCAAGCATGTCAAATAGCATCTTATGGACCGAGCACACTACTCAATGTGGCAGATTCCATTAAGAAATCATGGGAGAAGGAGATAGAAGCTATGAAGAATGATTTTGCAGATTGTGTTGCAAGCCTACTAGCTTTGCAATATCAAATCTAGGTATAATTTTGTTATGGTACAATTTTGTAACCCTCTCTACCTTTATTTTGTCATTTTTGTCAAAGGGGGAGAGATACATAGCAGAAAATTGATAATATATGATAAGGATTGATACTCTTAGGGGGAGTATTGTGTTAGAGATAAGTTTTGAGAAGTTATAAGGATAGTATACATAATTTTGAGGAGATATAAGGATAGTATATATATATTCTATACTATGGCCATAATTTTGAAGTTGTACACTTAGCCAATTTTCTCATATGTTTCCACCAATGAAAAAGGGGGACATTGTTGGCAATTTGGCTTAGTTGATTACATAGATATTGTCATTATGGCAACATATGTCCTACATGAAGATCGCACAAGTCAGAAAGCAAGTATGGTAGAGCACATAGCAAATTTGTGTAAGTGTGAGACAGTGCTTTCACCAGTGCACCTGAACACAGTTTTGGTTTGCAACGTTGACTAGAGTAAGTTAAGTGCTTGTGCACTTGAAAATAGACTCTATGATACCTATTGGACACCTGTCTTAGAGTGTAAGTCAGTACGACATGTACAGAAAGAGTTATTATAGTTTTACCGAAGACAGTGTGAAGCTGACAAGATAGAGTATAAAGATAGAATTGGTAAAAGAGTTAAGGGATTATTTTGTTTATCAAAATAATGAATTAAAAATATAAGAGGATGACATCCTAGATGTTTACTCTTGGATAAAGTTACTTGTATAAGTGTAATATGAATTAGAGACATAATGAGTAATGAAAAAGTGAATGTATGTAATGAAAGTAGTATTTAATATATGTAAATAGCAAGCGAAGATAGTGATGCAAAGTTGTAAGAAGTATAAGGTGATGTACCTTGATACTCTATTGTAATCAGTATACACTATATATTACTTGTTTGGGTAGTGGGCTCATCTGGTAATCACTTTTTGTATTAACAACTCCTAGCATGGTTGACAACTCCTAACAGGGTTGAGGCTTTTAACAAGGCCTATAGTCGCTTAACCAGGACTGATACACTATATTCTTGTAATAGACTCCTAACAGGGTCAATATCCCTAACATGATACTTTTTTTTAGTGGATCTTTGTGGGTACCATCCCCACCAGGGTTTTCCCATGGCCAGGGTTTCCTCGAGAACAAATAATGTGTTATGAGTTCTTATGTTTTACTGTTATGCATATTGTTTAGTTTACTATGTTATGCATGTATTAAGATTATCTGTTATATCCATAATTGGGCAAAAAGAAAATTTTGTAGAACACTGATTCATCCCCCCTCTCAGTATTCCCTATTTCTAACACATAGTACCTATTAAGTTAGACATACCACATTCAAAAGTTATAACCTAGGTATACATATATATTTTTGGGTATAGTTTGATTGGAATAAATTGAATATTTAATGCCCTAGGTTTACGAGGAATTAGAAGGATAAACATTGTTGAGTAGGTTTTAGTAGAATTGGATATATTTGACAAGTTTATATTGGAAAAGGAAATCTTATAATAGAATCTACTTCTCTTTAGAAGTCATTAGACGGGTTCATACTTTTCAAACCCACCCTATCAAAACTAAGGGGAAGCACCTAGGTATCTATGGAGTTATCATGAATGGAAGTTCTAAGATATAATTTTATACACTAGGGTCCATATAATCGAACTTAAAATTTTCCCAACGATGGTCATGAATTTGAATCCGCTGGACCCGCATTGTTACATTGTTACTCCTAAGGCTTAACACTCCAATAACTTAACCCTAGGTTGTGACCGGCTTAAGCGTAGTCTACTTATCCTTAACCCATGATCGTCGCTCTCTAACATCTTACCTTTTAAAAAAAATTGTTGCATTTTTATTGGTTAATTTTTGGGCATGACACTATTAACATAATTTTTCACATGTATTATTTTAATCATATTTAAAAGTTAAATAATAGACTTATTTTATACTATGAAGGGAATTTAGATAAAGATAATATATATTTTTATTTTTACTAAAATAATAATTTAAAAATATGTTTTTGTATTTTTCTTTTAAATATTTAGAAAAGAAAAGACATTAATATAATATCATTAATATATTTGTTATGGTGAAGACTACCTTTAATACAAAATAATAAATGACCATCTACCTAAAAATAACACCCAAATAGTTCTTATTTTATAATCAAGATATTATTATTTAGATAAATCTATAATATTTTCAACTTATTAAACATATTCCCATTGAAATGAAAAAAATCTATTAAAGAAATATGATTTATTATTTTCATATTTAAAACTTAAATAATAGACCTCTTTTATAGTATAAAGTGGGTGTATAGTCAATATAATAGTAAAAAGATAAAATTGTTTATTTTATTTTCTATAATAAATTTTTCGTTGGAGGTTCATAATTTCTTTGGCTAAGAGCCAAGGATTGAGGAGTATCAACCTAGGGCACGATCCCGACCTCATTCCTTATGGTGTGGAAGCCTTTACACTCATCAAGAATTGATCTCTGATGGGCTCATTTAGAGCCAAACAACTTCACTAGCCACCTACTGGAAACTACAAATGAAGCAATTGTTGTATTGTCATTGATGTCAAACCTTAACTGGTAAGACTGTTGCTACTTAGGAAAGTACTATATCTATTTGATTGTTGAGAAGGGGATAGGCAAGGTTGGTAACAATAGCACCTAAGGAAAGGTTGAGTTATCTTGATATTACAGTGAGTACTTGATTATGTGGCACAATGATAAGATAATGTATTTTTTATATTAGTATGAATGAAGACTAAATTGGTAGGCTTAACTGAACAAAAGTGGAGAAATCTAGTTTAAGCCGAGTTGTGTTAGTGTCGACCGAGCTAGTATATGCCAAGTAAATTTAGTGTTGACCGAACACCAATTAATTGTTAAGGAAGATAGTATTAGTCGAGGAAACATTTTGGAATGTGCCAAACTTTCTAATGAAGACCAAGAAGTTCAACACTGTATTGATCGAACGTCAGTATTTTTACACTTGAGGGAGAATTCAGATTTCCAATCGACATTGTTGAATTCTTGGATTATGTAAAATGTGTTGACTTTATTTATTGATTGTATGAAAGCATTTAATGTATTGTAAAAAAATTTATTGTAAATCTATTAAGATATTTCCAAAGAACATAATGTAGGAAGGATTCGATGAATCTGACCTAACCCTAAGATCGATGAAGGAGATTAAGCAGAAAAAGATGTATTGACCTAAATGAAGAAGTATTTAGGGAACCTAAGCATGAGGTTGAGATATACAGAGGATAATGGAGCTGTTATTGACTGTACAAGAAGAGAAGGCTGAAGGAGAAGAGTTATGATTACTTGAGGAGAATACCAAGTAGATTAGTGATGGTGATAGTAAAGGTTCACAGTCCATAAGCTAGTATATGTGTACGAAACTGGATCTAATATTTTCAAAGTGAGTTGTATGTTTTTCAGATCATTACTACTGCTACTTTCTAACCATTGTAACAATCAAAATCATTTTAATAGAGGTTGACCTAACACTCATACGTTAAATCCTTTGAACAAGGTTGCATTCTAATAGAGTGTATGTAAGTCCTATAACAAGGTGCACTTTTAATAGAGTGGTTAAATCCTTTAACCGGGTCACACCTGACCGTGTATTTGTAACCTTTGATAGGGTTGGCTTTTCACTGAGCTCACTTTAGAAGAGTGAACATAATAGTAACATGTTACAAAGTAGTTTTTCCCAATTTGGGTTTCCACTATAAATCCTTGTGTGAATGTTTTGGTTTGAACATTAATGTATTTTATAAGTTAGTAACTATTGGATAAGTGGACTGCACTGTTATATGTTTCTATTATGAAATCAATAATGATTGAGTAGTTGTTGGTTATTAGGTATGATTTGTTGAAGAAGTTTTAAAGTTTGTTTTATATATCTGGACTTGAGAACAACTGATTCACCCCCCCCTCTTTGTTGTTCTAAATCATATTAACAATTGGTATTAGATTTGTTGGTGCTTACAAAGAACAAGTTTAAAGGTACTTGAAGTAAATGATCAAGATGTATAAGAAGGAGGTACCAAAGCTGAATAAGGAGAACTTTCATGCATGGAAAAGTTTGATGAAGCTGCATCTGGCCAACATTGGTGATTCTACAAAATATTACATTGATCATGAGTATACCACACCTGTTGCACCTCTGACTGCCAAGGAAATGAAAGCTAAGCAAGAACACAACCAAGCAATGTTGGAGATTGTGTCTGCCCTAAGTTATCCATAATTTGAAGACATCAAAGATTGCAGTAATGCAAAGAAAATGTGGGACACCCTTGCAAACATCTATGGCAGTGACATAAATGTGTTGAGAGAAAAATTCGAGAGCCTAAGAGGTAAATTTGATGAAATGAGAATGCAATAAGGTGAGAATATTGCACAATATTGTGGTAGAATAAAAGAAGTTGTAAATGCTATTAGAGGAGCAAATGGAACTATTGATGATGAAATTGTAATTGGAAAAGTATTGAGAACTCTGCGTCCTATCTATGCCATCAAAATTTTAGCAATTCAAGAATCAAGATGTAACCCTAACAACACTCTTACTTTGGAAAGTTTGGTCAGTAAGCTCACCACTTTTGAACTTTCTAACTATGATAACTTCTTTGTTGGTAATGTTGAATCTTCTTTTAAATCACAATTGGTTCTCAACAAGTCAAAGAAGGAAAAAGAAAGATGCATAAGTGAACATGAAAGTGAAAGTGAAAGTGATAGTGACACATCTGATGAAGAACTTGAGGATCTAGAAGCTCTTATGGCTAGAAGACTAAAAAGAGGAAAAAGAAAGTATAAAGGTAAACTTCCTATTATATGTTTTTCATGTAATAAAGTTGGTCATATAGCTGCAAGATGTCCTGACAGGGATGATAAGGGTGAAGATAGAAATAACAATCATAAATACAAAAGAGAAGATAGAGGTGTGTGTGTGAAAATTGTACCTGATCTATAGACACAACACTTCAGTAAAACATTAGAGGTTAGCTATAATCAAAATCATGCAAAATTGAAATCTAATCTAACCAAGCGATTTACTGCCTTCTAATAGGTGCGAGATTGATGTTCTCAGATTGTAATCAAGATCAATGACCTAGATGACACCTAATTGAAGGATTTGAATGCAATTGATCTAGATATGAGATTAAATGCAATTAAGCTATTTTTTTTTTTGGATTTTATGATGCAATAAGGAATGAAAACTTGATATGAATCTATGCTAGATGAAATTGATATGCTATGAATGCTATTGAAAATTGATATGCAATGCTAATCTAACAATGATATGCAATATGAATGCAAAAATAAGATTGATCTCACAAAGATGTCAATTCGCAAGAGCTTTGATTCTTCAATTCCAATTCTCCAGCGTGATTGTGCAAAAATATGAGATGAATTATGAAGAGCTGAGCCTTGTTTTTATAGAAATCCAGGGCTTTGGAGGTGCATGAGAAAAAACCATAAATCACTCAAATAACTCAGGTTGATTTTTGAGTTATTTTTAAATAAAGGATAATTAACTCACAAAAACATGCAAAAGCTAAGTTTTAACTCAAAATAGAGTTTAACTTTAATTGATAATTGATATTTGTCTGCTTTTATGATTGTGCATGTTTTATTTATGAATTAATTTAATAATAAAGTGATTTATTTCCAACTTAACTGCTTTTGAAAATAAAACAATTGATTTATGGGTTAATCAATTATTTAATCAAACTTTTATTAAAAACTATATTATTAAATAATGACAACTTGCTTTAATCAATTAAATAAGAATTTAATCAATTATTCATATGATATTAGATTTATTGTCAAAATTAAATAATACAATTAATAATAGATAGAATTAAATTTAATTACACAATTAAGTGACAAATATTAAATCTAATTAATTAAATATGAAAATATTCAATTAATCAAACTTTAGGATAAATGTGATTTATTGCCAAATAATTATAAAATTAAAGATAATTATGATGATTAGGAATATTACTAGGAATATTCCCCGATGCAGAATTTAAGATAATCAATTATGATTCGATGATGTTTAGATGTGCCTTAGATTAGGACTTTGATGTCGATTTCATTCGAATTGAAGATGTAGAAGATTAATGAACTTATAGCCCATTTTTGGGGTATTACAAGAGGCTACTGAAGATACAAGGACTACAAAGGAAAAGGTAAGAAATCCTGCTATATTGCCGAAGAAGAGACTGACACTATTAGTGATAATTTTGAAATTGAGGTTGTCTATGTTGCAATGAAAGATGAATCTGATGAGGATGAGCAAATTGCATTAATATCTTATGTGAACAAAAATGATAAATGGATTATTGACAATGGTTGTTCACATCACATGACTGGTGACAAGAGTAAGTTTGATACCTTAGATCATTATAAAGGTAGAAGTGTGAAATTTGGTAATGATGCACCATTTCTTGTTAGAGGAAAAGGTTTGATTAAGCTGACTGATAAGATCACTTGTGAAAATTCTTATTGGGTTAAGGGTCTTAACTATAATTTGTTGAGTGTTGCACAACTTAATAGCACTGGCTACCGAGTAGAATTTAATCATAGGAAGGCCAAAATATTTGATGCCACTGGTGAACTAATCGGAAGTGGAGAATAGATAAGAGGTAATTTGTTCTATCTAGACCTATCTGAAGGAACTTGTATGATTGCACAACTTGATGATATTTGGTTATGGCATAAGCGGCTATGTCATGTTATATTTGATAATCTGGTAGAGATTAGTAAGAAAAAGAAAGTGAGAGGTCTACCTAGATTGAAGAAACCTGATAATGTAATGTGCAAATAATGTCAGTTGGGTAAGATGACTAAGTCTAGTTTCAAGAACAAAACTTTTACTTCTGAGAATATCTTAGATTTGGTTCATACTGATCTTTGTAGACCAATGGGTGTACAAAGCTATTGTGGTGCTAGATATTTTATCTTGTTTGTTGATGATTATACCAGAATGATGCATGTAATGTTCTTAAAAGAAAAATATGATGCTTTTCAAAACTTTAAGTGGTATGTGGCTAAAGTTGAAAAGGAGATAGGTAGAAACCTGAAATGTCTTAGATCTGACCGAGGTGGAGAATTTGTATCAAATGAATTTAATTTTTTTTTCAATAATAGAGGGATCAAAAGACAGATGCACCTAGAACTCCTCCATAGAATGGTATAATAGAGAGAAGGAATAGATCTATCTTGGATTGTGCAAAGACATTAATGATTGAAATAATGTTGCACAAAAGTACTGGAAGGAAGTTGTAAGTATAGCTATTTACACTCTTAACCAAGTATAGATCATAAAAGCTACAAATCTGACACCTTATGAGTTATGGCATGGGTATGCACCTAATGTAAAGTACTTTAGAATCTTTGGAAATAAATGTTACATACTGAAGGAAAATAGGAATGGAAAATTTGATGCTAAAAAGGATGAAGGTGTATTCCTAGGCTATTCCACAAAAAGTAAAGCTTATAAGTGTTTAAATTCTAACACTAACAAAATTGTGGAAAGTGTGATTGTCAAAGTTGACGAGTATGCAAAGAAAATTAAAGCTAATAGTAAAAGAGAACTAGAAGATTACAGATCTTTTTTGTATATAGAGGAAGAAGAGTCAAATGACAAACCTGAACTTGATGCTGAGTCTTGGGTAAGCAATGTCGAGCATTAGGAAAAAACTATCGAGAGAGAAGAAAACACTATCGAGCAATAGGAAGAACCTTACGAGTACCAAAAAGAGATTGTTGAGCATTGAGAAGTTGAATTTGACAATCTTGTTGATGAACCTGTAGAGCAAAATGAAAGGAGAGAAGAACCTGTTCTAGCAAAATATGTAAGGAGACATCACAAGCCTGAATAGATAATTGGAGACAAAGATACTGGAATTCTGACCAGAAGCAAGACAAGAGATCCAACATGTTTAATATGTGAATTTGAGCCTAAGAAAAAAAGGATGCATTAGAGAATGAAGACTGGATACAAGTAATGAATGAAGAAATAGACCAGATAGGGAAAACTGATACCTAGACTCTGGTGTCGAGACTAGAAAATTAAAATGTCATTGGGACAAAGTGGGTATTCTGAAATAAGCTAAACGAGCATGGTCAAATCACTAGAAACAAAGCTAGGATGGTATGCAAAGGCTACGCATAAGAAGAAGGAATAGATTATGGGGAGACATTTTCCCCTATAGCTATATTGGAAGGAGTTAGAACCTTACTTGCATATGCTACCTATAAAGATTTCAAGGTATACCAAATGGATGTTAAGTCTGCATTTTTAAATGGTATATTAGAAGAAGTGTACATTGAATAACCAGAAGGATTTTTTGATCCAAACAAAAGACACATGGTTTGCAAACTGAACAAAGCACTGTATGGATTAAAAAAAGCTCCCAGAGCATGGTATGGGAGACTGCATAACTACCTAATATAGATTGGATTCTCAAGAACAAATGACACAAGCAATCTGTACATGAAAGATGAAGAAGGTAAAGGAATCTTGTTAGCTAAGATTTTTGTAGATGATATTATATTTTGTGGACAAGATGCCTTGTGTAAGAAATTTTCAAATGAAATGCAAACTAAATTTGAAATGAGCATGTTTGGAGAAATCAAATTTTTTGTTGGTTTACAAGTATATCAAATGGAAAAAAGAATTTTCATCACCTAGTCTAAATATGTTCATGAGATATTGAAAACCTTTGGTATGGAAGATTCAAGGCCAGTAAGTACTCCCATGGCTACTAGAAAAAAGTTGTCTAAAAATGATGATGTTGTAGAAGTAAACCAAACTTTGTATAGATCTATGATTGGAAAGCTACAATATGTTGTACATAGCAGACCAGATATTACTTTAGTTGTTGGGATTGTGGCAAGATTTTTTTCTAATCCTAAGGAAACACATATGATGGTTGTCAAGAGAATAATGAGATATTTGAAAGGGACTGCTAACTATGGATTGTACTACAAGAAGCATGAAAAGTTTGAACTAAGAGTATATACTGATGCTGATTAGGTAGGAAATGTGGATGACAAAAAGAGTACTAGTGGTGGAGATTTCTTTCTTGGACAGAGATTAGTTTCTTGGACAAGCAAGAAACAAAATTGCATTTCCCAATCTACTGTTGAAGCCAAGTATGTGGCTATAGTTGTGAACTGTTCAAACATGGTATGGATAAAGCAATTTTTGATGGGTATGAAAGAAGAAATCACCGAACCAGTTGTCATTTTCTGTGACAACACAAGTGCTATCTAATAAACTACAACTGATTTAGAATCTAATTGAGGAATCTATGATTTAAGATCATTAAGAAGTTAATGATTAGATATGTAATATGATTAAATCAGTATTGTATTGTCATTGATGTCAACTAGCTTGACATTACTTATCTTGTAACTTACTATACCGAAACATCTGAAGAAAGGTGAAAGAGATGAAGAACAAAAATATCTACATGAGGAAGATGTATATGAAAAATGAGGATAGGGAATGCATTGAGTAACTTGTTGACGAGTCTATGACCTTATGGTATTGACTTTATTATGTTGCATTCATCTATGATGAAGTACAGAGCTGAAAGACACAAAGCAGTGTTGTTGGTAAATAGAGTATTTCAGTATACACCGACGGAGTGTAGTGTATATCGAGCACAGTGTTAACTAATGAACTGGTATTCATGGACACCGATGTATTTCTTTGTTAACCGAGTAGAATAGAAAAGGACTAAAGTGTTAGTTTAGCCGATAAGTTTGGTGAGCTCGCAACTGTATGAAAATGAGGTAATAGACAATGTTTTTTATAAAAGATCGACGGCTAACAAAATTAAAAGAAGATCTAATGGAGTAGATTGAAACATGTTAATGACACATAAGCTGAGGAAGCCTAAAGCGGAAAAATCAACGAAGATGATCAAATGGAAAAATCTAATGGAGGAGAAGAAAATGATTTATATGTCTATATAAGAGATGGATAATTTCATAATCAAAGTCATGCAACATGAAGAAGAAAGAAGAAGATATTAAAGAATTATCGTGTGAACAAGCTTCATTCATTCTGATCATACTGGTTATTGAGAACCGAGCTGCAGAACAATTACTAAGCTACAAAGAGCAATTATCCATGGACAGTAAGTTAATACATTGTTGAATTTGAAGTATTACATTGATTAGAAGGATTTGTATAAGCAAAATATTGATCTGTAATCTGCAAATAAATTTGTATTAAGGCAGATCAACTACTGTTGCATATTTAACCATTGTACATAGTCAAATCTCTTAACCGAGTGGACTATAAAGTATTTTGATGTATCATTCATAGAATGAACATTGTTATCCTATCAACCCTAGAGTGACTACTGGTTGGACAATAACTTCTAGTCTAAAATCCTCTAACAAGGTCACACCTAACAGTGTGTTTGTAACCTTTAACAGGGTTGGGTCTTCACCGACCTCACTTTAGAAGAGTGAACATTTTTGGGCTGCTGGTCCCAGGTGGTTTTTCCCTTTACAAGGTTTCCAAATTAAATCTCTTGTGTTATGTGTTGATTGTGATATTTTTTTGTTATCATACTTTTCATATTACATGTTAGATTTGATCGGTAACTGGCATTAGTTTTAGACTGATAATCGGTAAAAACATAGACAAAGAAAGTATTTATGTCTACTAAGTAGCAAAATTTGAAGTGTTTGTTTTGATTATACAATTTGTTGTGGGACAAAGTTTAACTGATTCACCCCCCCCCTCAATTATTCTAACAATTGGTATCAGGGCTGGGTTTCTTAAGAACAAAGTTTTAAGAACTTCAGCACAAAAGGTCTCAAGATGTATAAGGGGGAAGTACCAAATTTGAACAAGGACAACTTCGCAGTATGGCAAAGCTGAATGAAGTTGCACAAATCTAGAATTTGGAATTCTGCACTAGAACTGATGGAGCATGGCTACATTGAACCGACCCCTGGTCCCTTAACTCTTGATCAACTGAGAGACAGGCATGAACACAATATTACTGTGATGGAACTTGTTGCTACCTATACTGATGCTGAATTTGAAGATATCAAGGGATGCATTACTGCCAAAGCCATGTGGGATAAACTAAAGCTAATATATACAGTGGAGATGCAAATGTTAAAAGAGCTAGAGCTGAAAGCCTAAGAGGCTGATTCGATGATATGAAGATGAAAGAAGGTGAGAATATTATGCAATACACAAACAGACTAAAAGAAGTAGTACATGCTATTAGAGCATTTGATGGAGTTATTGATGATGAGACAGTGATAAGCAAGATTCTCAGAACACTACTACCAGTTTATGCAATCAAGATCTCTATAATTCATGAAACAAGGGCTACATCCAACCTTACTCTTGACATACTGATTGGTAAGCTTACAACCTTTGAACTAAATAACTTTGATAACAGTATTATTCCTTCTATGGAATCCACTTGCATGACTTCTTTGAAGATTGGTAAGTCTAGCAGAAACAATAAGAATAATGACAATGATAGCAATAACGATGATGAGCTTGATGAGATTGAAGCACTTATGGCTAGAAGATTACCCAAAGGTAAAGGAAGATACAAAGGTAAGCTACCTTTGGCATGTGTTAACTGTAAAGAAGTTGGCCACATCACTGCTAGATGCTTGAATAAGAAAGAAGATGGTAGACCTAAAGATCGATCAGAAGGAAGCTATGGAAGAAGAATCAACCGAGACTACTGATACAACAACTGAGATAATCGAGACAGTCACAACAAAGGGAAAAATGTATGTTACATAGTTGAAGATATTGAATCTGAATTTGATTCTGATGATGACGTAGAAGTGGTATTTGTTGCTATGAAAGATGACTTGGAAGAAGAAGAAAAATATGAAGGAACATCACTGATCTCTAGAATAAATAGAAATGATACATGGATCATAGACAGTGGCTGCACAAATCATATGATCAGTGATGTAGAAAAATTTGATCAACTTGAAGAATACAATGGAGGATCTATGAGAATGGGTAACGATGCACCTTGTATGGTAAGAGGTAAAGGTTCACTGATGATCAATGATAGAATAAAATGTGATAATTCATATTTGGTAGATGGACTAAACTATAATCTGCTAAGTGTGGCACAGTTGAACAATTCAAGCCATTGACTTGCTTTTGAGAGCAAAAAGGTGAAGATTCGTGATGATGAAGGAAGACTTGTCAGAACTGGTACACAATCCAGAGGTAACTTATTTTACCTTGATATTGATCAGTCTTCTTGTTTAATAATGAAGGATGAAGATGCTTGGTTGTGGCACAAAAGGTTATGCCATGTGAACTTTGACAACATGATCAAAATTAGAAAAAAGAGGAGAGTTAGAGGCTTGCCTAACTTGTCAAAACCTAATCATGCCATGTGCCATGAATGCTAGAAAGGTAAGATGACTAAGTCTAGTTTCAAAAGCAAAGACTACTCAACAAAGAAGATACTTGAGTTGGTTCATACCGACCTATGTGGTCCTATGAGAACTCAAAGTTGTTTAGGTGATAGATACTTTATACTTTTTGTTGATGACTACACTAGACTGATGACTGTTATGTTCTTAAAAGAGAAATTAGAAAACTCCAAAATGTTCAAGTGGTATCAAGCTAAAGTAGAAAAAGAGACTGGTAAGGAAATCAAATGCTTAAGATCTGATAGAGGAGGTGAATTTATCTCTAATGAATTTACTACTTTTTGTAATGAGCATGGTATTAAAAGACAGGTCTCTGCACCGAGAACACCTTAGAAAAATAGCATTTCTAAAAGAAGGAACAGGTCAATAATCGATTGTGCTAGAACACTGATGATACAGAAGAATGTTCCAAAGACATATTGGAGAGAAGTTGTCAACACAGCTGTATATGTTCTTAACTGAGTAAAACTGAAGAAGGACACCAACTAGACACCTTATGAGCTATAGTTTGGACACAAACCTACTATAAGTTATTTTAGGATCTTTGGAAGTAAATGCTTTATTTTGAAAGATGAGAGAAATGGAAAATTTGATTCAAAAGGAGATGAAGGGATATTCTTAAGAGATTCTACCAAAAGTAAAGCATACAAATGTCTGAATAAGGTCACTAATAAGATAATTGAAAGTACTAATGTTCCTGTTGATGAGTTTGATGATAAAAAAATAGAAAATAGTAGGAAGGAACCAGATGACTATGGTAGATTCACTTACATTGAACATCCAGAGTATCAACTGACACTGGAACCTATGGTAACTGAAAAGTAGATAGATCAAACCGACGAACAGAATGGAGCTACTGAGCAAGTTAATGAATCTAAATAGGATGAACAAGAAAGAAGAGAATGAGCACTGGCTAGATTTTTCAGAAGACATCATCTTGAGACTCAAATTATTGGAGATAGACAAGCTGGAATGCAAACTAGGAACAAAGCAAGATAAGGTACATGTCTAGTTTGTGAATTTGAACCAAAAAATGTGAAAATTGCATTGGAAAATGATGAATGGGTTAATGCAATGAAAGAAGAAATAGAGAAAATAGAGAAGAATAAAATCTGGAGTTTAGTACCCCGACCAAAGGACAAAAATGTTATCGGTACTAAATGGATATTCAGGAACAAACTGAAAGAATATGGTGAAGTTACAAGAAATAAAGCTAGATTGGTATGCAAGGGCTATGCATAGGAAGAAGGCATTAACTATGGTGAAACATTTGCACCTATTGCTAGATTGGAAGAAGTTAGAATTCTGCTTGCATATGTTGCACACAAGAAATTTAAAGTCTATCAAATGGATGTGAAGTCAGCATTTCTGAATGGTATACTTGAAGAAGAAGTCTACATAGAACAACCTGAAGGGTTTGTTGATCTAGAAAACATAGACATGGTATGTAGATTACACAAAGCTTTATATGGTTTAAAGAAAGCACTGAGAGCCTGGTATGAAAGACTGCATACTTACTTGCTAAGTATTAGATTTGTTAGAACAAGTGAGAACAACAATCTGTATATGAAAGGTAATACTGATGACACTATTCTTATTGCTGAAATATTTGTGGATGACATTATCTTTGGAGAAAAAGATCATGTATGTAAAGCATTTGCTGATGAAATGCAAAAAGAATTTGAAATGTCTATGTTTAGAGAAATTAAATTTTTTCTAGGACTATAAGTGATTCAGCAGAGTGATGGAATATTCATCACACAATCTAAGTACATAAAGGAAGTCTTAAAGACATTTAGCATGGAAGATGCTAAACCTGTGGGAACACTGATGGCTACTGGATGCAAATTGACAAAGGAAGATGAAACTACAGAGGTTAATCAGACACTCTACCGATCCATGATTGGTAAGATAATGTATGTAGTTCACAGTAGACCAGATATAGCACATGTTGTGGGAATAGTTGCTAGATTTTTTGCTAACCCAAGGGAATCACACATGATTGCTACTAAAAGAATTTTAAGATATCTAAAAAAGATAGAAGATTATGGCATTTGGTATCCAAAGGAAGGACAATTTGAGCTAAAGGTGTACACTGATGCTGATTGGGTTGGAAATGTAGATGATAGAAAAAGCACCACTAGAGGAGCATTTTTCTTTGGTGAAAGAATTTTAGCCTAGACAAGTAAAAAGCAAGCTTGCATTTCTTAGTCTACAGCTGAAGTAGAGTATGTTGCTGCTGCTACAAATTGCTCAAACATTGCATATATCAGGCAAGTGTTGGAAGGAATGAATGAGGTAATCATTGACCTGGTGATTATATACTATGACAACACTAGTGCCATTAATATTTCAAAGAATCTAGTGATGCACTCAAAGACAAATCATATATCTATTAAGTATCACTACTTAAGAGAGAAATTACAGGAAAAGCAAGTGAAGTAAGAATTTGTTACATCTAAGGAACAACTTGCAGACATTTTTACAAAGCCCCTACCGAAGGACACATTTGAATAATTGAGGACTCGACTTGGGGTTCATCCCCTATAAACTAGTCACTAAGGTGATCTGCATGTTGCATCAGCCTATTCTTATCAGAAAAAATTTATGTTGATGCAACATAGTTCACACTTTGAATCATGTTCAAGGTTGTGATTAAGTTTGAGAATTGACACAGATTGGGATATCAGTATATAGAGATATAGTGAATGTAATGGACAGTAGAGAGTCACTTAGCTACTAAAGAACTATTTGTTTATTTTTTTCTTTGGCATTGTTTTCAAAGGGAGAGATAGATAATATGAAATAGATAATATGAAGGAGAGATGAACAGTATGAAAAAGGGAGAGATAGATGATATGAATGGGAACAACACAGATAAACATCAAAGGGAGAGACAAAATGCAAAGGAAGAGATACAAGATACAACAAAGAGCAAATCAAGATGCATTTGTTTACAGAGTTGTAGAATATATGTTTGGTATGTGTATGGTACATTTCATATTACTTGAGTTGCCATCAATGCCAAAGGGAGAGATTGATGAACTACAATTGATTTTGAATCTAATTGAGGAATCTATGATTTAAGATCATTAAGAAGTTACTAATTAGATATGTAATATGATTAAATTAGTATTGTATTGTCATTGATGTCAACTAGCTTGACAATACTTATCTTGTAAGTTACTATACCGAAACATCTGAAGAAAGGTGAAAGAGATGAAGAACAGAAATATCTACATAAGGAAGATGTATATGATAGATGAGGATAAGGAATACATTGAGTAACTTGTTGATGAGTCTATGACCTTATGGTATTGACTTTATTATGTTGCATTCATCTATGATGAAGTACAGAGATGAAAGACACAAAGCAGTGTTGTCGGTAAATAGAGTATTTCAGTATACACCGACGGAGTGTAGTGTATACCGAGCACAGTGTTAACTAATGAACTGGTATTCACGGACATTGATGTATTTCTTTGTTAACCGAGTAGAATAGAAAAGGACTAAAGTGTTAGTTTAGCCGATAAGTTTGGTGAGCTCGCAACTATATGAAAATGAGGTAACAGACAATGTTTGTTATAAAAGATCGACGGCTAACAAAATTAAAAGAAGATCTAATGGAGTAGATTGAAACATGTTAATGACACATAAGCTGAGGAAGCCTAAAGTGGCAAAATCAACGAAGATGATCAAATGGAAAAATCTAATGGAGGAGAAGAAAATGATTTATATGTCTATATAAGAGATGGATGATTTCATAATCAGAGTCATGCAACATGAAGAAGAAAGAAGAAGATATTGAAGAATTATCATGTGAACAAGCTTCATTCATTCTGATCATACTGGTTATTGAGAACCGAGCTGCAGAACAATTACTAAGCTACAAAGAGCAATTATCAATGGACAGTAAGTTAATACATTGTTGAATTTGAAGTATTACATTGATTAGAAGGATTTGTATAAGCAAAATATTGATCTGTAATCTGCAAATGAAGTTGTATTAAGGCAGATCAACTACTGTTACATATTTAACCATTGTACATAGTCAAATCTCTTAACTGAGTGGACTATAAAATCTTTTGATGTATCATTCATAGAATGAACATTGTTATCCTATCAACTCCAGAGTGACTACTGGCTGGATGATAACTTCTAGTCTAAAATCCTCTAACAAGGTCACACCTAATAGTGTGTTTGTAACCTTTAACAGGGTTGGGTCTTCATTGACCTCACTTCAGAAGAGTGAACATTTTTAGGTTGCCGGTCCCAGGTGGTTTTTCCCTTCATAGGGTTTCCACGTTAAATCTCTTATGTTATGTGTTGATTTTGATATTTGTTTGTTCTCATACTTTTCATATTACATGTTAGATTTGATCGGTAACTGGCATAATTTTTAGACTAATAATCGGTAAAAGCACAGATAGAGAAAGTATTTATGTCTACTGAGTAGTAGAATTTGAAGTGTTTGTTTTGATTATACATTTTGTTGTGGGACAAATTTTAACTGATTCACCCCCCCCTTTGAGTTATTCTAACACTATCAACATCTCTAAGAATCTTGTGATGCACATAAAGACCAAACACATTGCAATCAAGTATCACTACTTGAGAAAGCTGGTACAAGATAAAGAGGTTCAAATGGAATATGTGAATACAAAAGAACAACTAGCAAATATATTCACTAAAGCTTTACCTAAAGAAGCACATGAATATTTGAGAAGTCAATTAGGGGTCCTTCCCCTAACTGAGGTTGCCTAGTCAAGCTAGGAAAACTGGATCAAATGTGCTACAAAGAATATCTGACGAGTTGATGCAGAAATAGGTCACACTTTAGGAGCAACCTAGAGTTGTGAAAAGAAGAGAAAAGCCAAGAATCAATCATAAGAAAGATGATAGAGGGAGAAATATTGTTACTAAAGTAAATAAGATGATATCTACATCTGCGGGATGTATGTTTTAGTTTCTACTATGGTATTTTTTTCAAAGAGGGAGATGATCACATATGAATACACAGAATAAGAGGAAGAAGAATACATAGAATAAAATTTTCATGGAATATCAAGCAAGAGGGAGAGATTAAGTGAAACATGGCTAATAGATTCTGTATCAGAATGAAGATAAGGATATTACAAATATTTCTGATGGATAGATAAGTTTTAGATTGGTTGGTAATTCATGTGATATTCATATGGTATTTCCATCAATGCCAAAGAGGGAGATTGTTGAAAACTATAATTGAAACAATTGTTGCATTTTCATTGATGTCAAACCTTAATTGGTAAGACTATTGCTACTTAGGAAAGTACTATATCTATTTGATTGTTGAGAAGGGGATAGGCAAGGTTGGTAATAATAGCACCTAAGGAAAGGTTGAGTTATCTTGATATTACAATGAGTACTTGATTATGTGGCACAATAATAAGATAATGTATTGTTTATCTTAGTGTGAATGAAGACTAAACTGGCAGGCTTAACCAAGAAAAAGTAGAGAAATCTAGTTTAAGCTGAGTTGTGTTAGTGTCAACCAAGCTAGTATATGCCAAGTAAATTCAATGTTGATCGAACACCAGTTAATTGCCGAGGAAGACAATATTAGCAAAGGAAACATTTTTTAATGTGCTGAGCTTTCTAATGAAAACTGAGAAGTTAAACATTGTATTGACTGAGCGTCAATATTTTTACATTTGAGGGAGAATTCAGATTTCCAGCCAACATTGTTGAATTCTTGGATTATGTAAAATGTGTTGACTTTATTTATTGATTGTATAAAAGTATTTAATACATTATAAAATGATTTATTATAAATCTATTAAGAGATTTGAGAAGGATAGCTGAAGAACATAATGTAGGAAGGATTCGATGAATCTGACCTAATCCTAAGATCAACAAAGGAGATTAAGCGAAAAAAGATGTATTGACCTAAATGAAGAAGTGTTTAGGGAACCTAAGAATGAGGTTGAGATATATAGAGGATACTGGAGGTGTCATTAACTGTACAAGAAGTGAAGGCTAAACGAGAAGAGTTATGATTGCTTGAGGAGAATACCGAGTAGATTAGTGATGGTGATGGTAAAGGTTCACAGTCAGTAAGCCAGTATATGTGTATGGAATTGGATCTGATATTTGCAAAGTGAGTTGTATATTTTTTAGATCATTACTACTGCTACTTTCTAACCATTTTTATAGTCAAAATCCTTTAAATAGAGGTTGACCTAACAGTCATATGTTAAATCCTTTGAACAAGGTTGCATTCTAATGGAGTGTATGTAAGTCCTATAACAAGGCACACTTTTAATAGAGTGGTTAAATCCTTTAACTGGGTCACACCTGACAATGTGTTTGTAACCTTTGACAGGGTTGGCTTTTCACCAAGCTCACTTTAGAAGAGTGAACATAATAGTAACATGTTACAAAGTGGTTTTTCCCAAATTGGGTTTCTACTATAAATCTTGGTGTTAATACTTGTGTGAATGTTTGGTTTGAACATTTATGTGTTTTACAAGTTAGTAACTATTGGATAAGTGGACTACATTGTTATATGTTTCTATTATGAAATCAGTAATGACTGAGTAGCTATTGGTTATTAGATCTAATTTGTTGAAGAAGTTTTAAAGTTTTTTTTATACATCTGGACCTGAGAACAATTGATTCACCCCTCCTCTCTATTGTTCTAAATCATATTAATAGCCACCAAGGGCCCTTTGACATCTATTATAACTTTTAAAAAATAAATTTTATTACTATATACATTTAAGATTAAAAAAAAATGGATCTCTCTTTTTTATGAAGATCAAGTAACTATCATATAACATAGATGCAATTTTTTGAGATGGAATTTGTTTGTTTATTTATTTTAAGTTTCAAAGCACAATTAGACTCTAGTAATTTATCATAGAACATATAATTTTAAAAGCTAAATTTTTTTTTGATGGTAAATTAATATAAAATGATACACATTATAATTTATTGAAAAAGTTTATTTTTAAGCATGAGCTTCATTTCTTATAATTTGTTGAACATATCATCATATTCACCACTTGTATCTAATTGATAGAATTACATTCCTTTAACCTCCACACAATTCTTACACACCACATAATTTTATTTTAAACAATAATAAAATTATATTGCATTTACTTTAAATCTACATAATAAATACAACCAACCTTTCTCAGGAGAAAAACTATAAATAAAAGCGATATTCTCATAATTAATTTTCAACGTAAAGAAAATGGGTGTTGCAATCACACCATAGTCCATTAACTTTGAAAAAATAAAGACGTTAATGGAATCAATCAAAAATTCCTTTCATACCATTTCAACAGTTGAAACTAGAAAATTGAATCACCGTGAAAAATAATAGATGGGTCGACCGGGCCGACCTGGAAACACACTAACTGTAATGCCCCACCAGGGAACCCAAAAGAAATTAACCTAGAACATAATACTATGTTTGGTGAACAATTTTTTTTCCTAAAGGTTACATACAAGATAAACATTCACACGGAAGCATTAACCATTTACTCACATAACACACATTATTAACATAGGTTACAAATCCAATGGGTCCCGTGACATAGAATTACTCACTAACATAACTCATTGATGAACTACAACTGATTTGGAACCTAATTGAAGAATCTATGATTTAAGATCATAAAGGAGTTGCTAATTAGATATGTAATTTGATTAAATCAGTATTATGTTGTCATTGATGTCAACTAGTTTGACAACACTTATCTTGTAAGTTACTATACAGAAACATCTGAAGAAAAGTGAAAGAGATGAAGAACAGAAATATCTACATGAGGAAGATGTATATGATAGATGAGGATAAGGAATACATTGAGTAACTTTTTGATGAGTCTATGACCTTATGATATTGACTTTATTATGTTGCATTTATCTATGATGAAGAATAGAGCTAAAAGACACAAAGAAGTGTTGTCAGTAAATAAAGCATTTCAGTATACACCGATGGAGTGTAGTGTATACCGAGCATAATGTTAATCGAGCTTGTGTTCACTGATGCATTTCTTTGCTAACCGAGAAGAACAAAAAAGAACTAAATCATTAGTTTAGCCAATAAGATTGATGAGCTAGAAAGTGTATAAAATCTAGGTAAGAGATAATGTTTGTTATGAAGATCGACGGCTAACATAAATAAAGGAAGATCTAATGGAGAAGATTGAAATGTGTTAATGACACATCAACCGAGGAAGCTTAAAGTGGCAAAATCAATGAAGATGATCAAGCGGCAAAATTTGATGGAGGAGAAGAAAATGATTTACATGTCTATATAAGAGACTGATGATTTCATAGTGAAAAAGAGCCAGAAGAAGAAGATACTATAGAATTATCACGTGAACAAGCTTCATGCATTCTGATCATACTGGTTAGTGAGAACTAGGCTGCAGAACAATTATCAAGCTATAGAGACCAATTACCAATAGACAGTAAGTTAATACATTGTTGAATTTGAAGTATTACATTGATCAGAAGGATTTGTATGAGTAAAATATTGATCTGTAATTTGCAAATTTAAGTTGTATTAAGGTAGATCATCTACTATTAGATATTTAACCATTGTACATAGTCAAATCTCCTAACTGAGTGGACTATAAAGTCTTTTATGTATCATTCATAGAATGAACATTGTTATCCTGTCAACCCCAGAGTGACTATTGGTTGGATGATAACGGTTGGTCTAAAATCCCCTAACAAGGTCACACTTAACAGTGTGTTTGTAACCTTTAACAGGGTTGGGTCTTCACCGACCTCACTTCAGAAGAGTGAATATTTTTGGGTTGCCGGTCCCAAGTGGTTTTTCCCTTCATAGGGTTTCCATGTTAAATCTCTTCTGTCATGTGTTGATTGTGATATTTTTTTTTATCATACTTTGCATATAACATGTTATGATTTGATTGGTAACTGCTATAAGTTTTAGATTGATAATCGGTAAAAGAACAGATAGAGAAAGTATTTTATGTTTTTCAAGTAGTAGAAGTTGAAGTATTTGTTTTGGATTATACATTTTGTATTGGGATAGCAATTAAATGATTCACCCCCCTCTCAGTTATTCTAACAATTGGTATCAGAGCTAAGTTTCTTAAGAATAGAATTTTAAGGACTTCAGCACAAAGGTCTCAAGATGTATAAGAGGGAAGTGCCAAAACTAAACAAAGAGAACTTCGCATTATGGCAAAGTTGGATGAAGTTGCACATATCTAGAATTGGGAATTTTGCACTAGAACTGATGGAGAATGGCTACATTGAACCGACCCTTGGTCCCTTAACTCTTCATCAACTGAAGGACAGGCATGAATGCAATATTACTATGATGGAACTAGTTGCTTCCTATACCGATGCTGAATTTGAAGACATCAAGGGATGCACTACTGCCAAAGCCATGTGGGATAAACTAAAGTTAATATACAGTGGAGATTTGAATTTTAAAAGAGCCCGAGCTGAAAGCCTAAGAGGCAGATTGGATGATATGAAGATGAAAGAAGGTGAGAACATTGTGCAATGCACAAATAGACTGAAAGAGGTAGTACATGCTATTAGAGCATCTGATGGAGTTATTGATGATGAAACAGTGATAAGAAATATTCTCAAAACTTTACTACCAGTTTATGCAATCAGGATCTCTACAATTCATGAAACAAGGGCTACATCCAACCTTACTCTTGACACACTGATCGGTAAGCTTACAACCTTTGAATTAATTCAACTTTGATAATAGTGTTATTCCTTCTGTGGAATCCACTTTCATGTCTTCTTTCAAGATTGGTAAGTCTACCAGGAACAATAAGATTGATGATAGTGATAGCAATACCGATGATGAGCTTGATGAGCTTGAAGCTCTTATGGCCAAAAGATTACCCAAAGGTAAAGGAAGATATAGAGGTAAGCTACCTTTTGCATGCTTTAACTATAAAGAGATTGGCCACATCACTGCTAGATGCCCCCATAAGAAATAAGATGATAGATCCAAAGACCGATCGAAAGGAAGCTATGGGAGAAGAGTCAACAGAGGCTACCGACACAACAACAGAGATAACCGAGATAGTTATGACAAAGGGAAAAAGGTATGCTACATAGCTAAAGATATTGAATCTCAATCTAATTATTATGATGACATAGAGGTTGTATTTGTTGTTATGAAAGATGACTCAGAAGAAGAAGAAAAACATGAAGAGACATCATTGATCTCTAGAGTAAACAAAAATGATACATGGATCATAGACAGTGGTTGTACACATCATATGAATAGTGATGTAGAGAAATTTGATCAACTTGATGAATACAATGGAGGATCTATGAGAATGGATAATGATGCACCTTGTATGGTAAGAGGTAAAGGCTCACTAATGATCAATGATAGAATAAAATGTGAAAATGCATATTGGGTAGATGGACTGAACTATAATCTATTAAGTGTGTCACAACTAAACAATTTAGGCCACCAACTTGCTTTTGAGAGAAAAAAGGTGAAGATTTATGATGATGGAGGAAGACTTGTCGAAATTGGTACACAATCCAGAGGTAACTTATTTTATCTTGATATTGATCAGTCTTCTTGTTTGATAATGAAGGATGAAGATGCATGGTTGTGGCACAAAAGGTTATGCCATGTGAACTTTGACAACATGATCAAGATTAGCAAAAAGAGGAGAGTTAGAGGTTTTCTTAACTACTCAACAAAGAAGATACTTGAGTTGGTTCATACCGACCTATGTGGTCCTATGAGAACTCAGAGTTATTCTAGTGATAGATACTTTATTATTTTTGTTGATGACTATACTACACTGATGACTATTATGTTCTTAAAAAAGAAATCTGAAGCTTTTAAAATGTTCAAATGGTATAAAGCTAAGGTAGAAAAAGAGACTGGTAAGGAAATTAAATGCTTAAGATCTAATAGAGGAGGTGAATTTATTTATGATGAATTTACTAATTTCTGTAATGAGCATGGTATTAAGAGACAGGTCTTTGCACCGAGAACACCTTAGCAAAATGGTATTGCTGAAAGAAGGAACAGGTCAACAATTGATTGTGCTAGAACACTAATGATACAAAATAATGTTTCAAAATCATATTGGAGATAAGCTATCAACACAGTTGTATATGTTCTTAACCGAGTACAACTAAAGAAGGACACCAACCAGACACCTTATGAGTTATGGTTTGGACACAAACCTACTATAAGTCATTTCAGGATTTTTGGAAGTAAATGCTTTATTCTTAAAGATGAGAGAAATGGAAAATTTGATTCAAAAGGAGATGAAGGGATATTCCTAGGATATTCTACCAAAAGTAAAGCATACAAATGTCTAAATAAGGTTACAAATAAGATAATTGAAAGTACTAATGTCCATGTTAATGAGTTTGATGATAAGAACATAGAGGATAGAAAAAAGGAACTAGAAGACTATGGTAGATTCACTTACATTGAACATCTAGAGTATCAACCGATACCGCAACCTGTGATAACCGATCAGCAGGAAAACAATGTTGAACAACAAGAAGAACAAACCAACGAGTAGAATGGAGCTACCAAGTAAGCTAATGAACCTGAATAGGATGAACAAGAAAGAAGAGACTGAGTACTAGCTAGATTTTTTAGAAGACATCATCCTAAGACACAAATTATTGGAGACAGGCAAGCTGGAATGCAAACTAGGAGCAAACCAAGACAAGGTAGATGTCTAGTTTGTGAATTTGAACCGAAAAATGTAAAAGTTGCATTAGAAAATGATGAATGGATTAATTCAATGAAAGAGGAAATGGATAAAATAGAGAAGAACAAAACCTGGAGCCTAGTACCCTGACCTAAGGACAAGAATGTTATCAGTACTAAATGAATATTCAGGAACAAACTGAATGAAAATGGTCAAGTTACAAGAAATAAAGCTAGATTAGTATGCAAGGGATATGCATAGGAAGAAGCCATTGACTATGGTGAAACATTTTCACTTGTTGCTAGATTGGAAGGAGTTAGAATGCTACTTGCATATGCTGCACACAAGAAATTTAAAGTCTATCAAATGGATGTGAAGTCAGCATTTCTGAATGGTATACTTGAAGAAGAGGTCTACATAGAACAACCTGAAGGGTTTGTTGATCTAGACAATAGAGACATTGTATGTAGATTACATAAAGCTTTATATGGTTTGAAGCAAGCACCAAGAGTCTGGTATGAAAGACTACACACTTACTTGCTAAGTATTGGATTTGTTAGAACAAGTGAAAACAACAATTTGTATATGAAAGGTAATACTGATGATACTATTCTTATTGCTTAAATATTTATGGATGATATTATTTTTGGAGGAAAAGATCATGTATGAAAAACCTTTGCTGATGAAATGAAAAAGGAGTTTGAAATGTCTATGTTCGGAGAAATTAAGTTCTTTCTAGGACTACAAGTGATTCAGCAGAGCGATGGGCTATTTATCACACAATCTAAATACATAAAGGAAGTATTGAAGACATTTGGCATGGAAGATGCTAAACCTATGGGAACACCGATGGCTACTAGATGCAAATTGACAAAGGAAGATGAAACTACAGAGGTTAATCAGACACTCTATTGATCCATGATTGGTAAGCTAATGTATGTAGTTCATAGTAGACTAGATATAGCACATGATGTGGGAATTGTTGCTAGATTTTTTGCTAACCCAAGGGAATCACACATGATTGCTACTAAAAGAATCTTAAGATAACTAAAATAGATAGAGGATTATGGCATTTAGTATCTGAAGGAAGGAAAGTTTGAGCTAAAGGTATACACTGATGCTAATTGGGCTGGAAATGTAGATGATAGAAAAAGCACCACCAAAGGAGCATTTTTCTTTGGTGAAAGACTTGTAACCTAGAAAATTAAAAAGAAGGCTTGTATTTCTCAGTCTATAGCTAAAGTAGAGTATGTGATGCAGGAGCATCTTGGGTGTAAGAGCTATCTTGCATCACCCAAAAATATTTATGGTTTCTTTTCAATAAAGGCTATCTTGTGTAGAGCTACTAATTATGGAAACTTGCTATTTTTAATAAGCTGGTCATATGATCTTGGAATGTTCTAATTTCATGGTTGGAGGTTCATCTTAGTCATATTAGCCTACCTGTAAAGTTTCATTGGTAGATCAAGTCTGGTTTTGAAGATATTGAAACTTTTCAGGCATTGTAGAGCTCCTCGTGCCCTTTCTGAAATGGGGTTATAATAGTCAATCGGGTCAACAGGTGATGACTTATGGTCTCTGGAAGTTGGGTCACCTGAAATGGTGGAAAATGATTTTCCTTCAAAATTTCTATTTGGGTTTCAAAAGTTATTTTGAGCCAACTTCAATGTAATAAAATGAAAAATAAAATAATTCTAAGTTTGGTCGGCCTTGTTTGCTAAAAATTCTGGAACCTTCCCAAGTGGTGGAAAATTGTCTATATAAGGAAGGCTGTAGTGTTGTCTTAGGCAGTTCGGGATAGTTCTAGGTAGTAGATCTGGGTATTGATTCGAGACTTTGTCCTCCAGAATATTGTAAGGGAATGCCCATGCGGCTTTGCATATTGTAATTCTGAAAGTTTGTAATTCCACATTTGTGGAGATAATAAAAAGCCAATTTTATGTTCTTGCATATTGTTGTTGTTTCTCATTTTCTATTATGTGTTTGTGGTATTAGGGGAACACCCTTCATTAGTATGTTGCTACTACTATGAATTGTTCAAATATTGCATACATCAAGCAAGTGTTGGAAGGAATGAATGGGGTGATCACTGACCCAATGATTATATACTGTGACAACACTAGTGCCATTAATATTTCAAAGAATCTAGTGATGCACTCAAAGACAAAGCATATATCTATTAAGTATCACTACTTAAGAGAGCAAGTGTAGGAGAAGAAAGTGAAGTTAGAATTTGTTACATCTAAGGAACAACTTGCAGACATCTTTACAAAACCTCTACCGAAGGATACATTTGAATACTTGAGGACTAGACTTGGGGTCCATCCCTTGTCTACTGGTCACTAAGGTGATCTGGATGTTGCATCAGCCTAATCTTTTTAGAAGATCATTCATGTTGATGTAGCATAGCTCACACTTTGAATCATGTTCAAGGTTGTGATTAAGTTTAGAGGATTGACACAGATTGGGATATCAGTATACAGAGATATAGAGAATGTAATGGACAATAGAGAGTCACTTAGCTAATGAAGAGCTATTTATTTATTTGTTTCATTGGCATTGTTGTCAAAGAGAGAGATAAATAATATGAATGGAAAGATAAACATCACCGATGAGAACTATCTAAGGGAGAGATAATCTGAAAGGAATAGAGCATTGAACAGAGCATTGAAGATTAGTTACTAAGAATAGAAGTAGGAACAGGAGAACTAAAAAGCGTATATCTGATGATTGGCATCACAGCATTACAAATTTTGAGTAATGTAGTGATTAAACATATTAAGTCTATTCGACTTACAACATTTTTTCACAGAGTTGTAGAATACTTGTTTGGTATGTGTATGGTACATTTCATATTACTTGAGTTGCCATCAATGCCAAAGGGAGAGATTGATGAACTATAATTGATTTGGAACCTAATTGAACAATCTATGATTTAAGATCATTGAGGAGTTGCTGATTAGATATGTAATTTGATTAAATTAGTATTATGTTTTCATTGATGTCAACTAGTTTGACAACACTTATCTTGTAAGTTACTATACTAAAACATCTGAAGAAAGGTGAAAGAGATGAAGAATAGAAATATCTACATGAGGAAGATGTATATGATAGATGAGGATAAGGAATACATTGAGTAACTTGTTGATGAGTCTATGACCTTATGATATTGACTTTATTATGTTGCATTCATCTATGATGAAGAATAGAGCTGAAAGACAGAAAGCAGTGTTGTCGGTAAATAAAGCATTTCAGTATACATTGATGGAGTGTAGTGTATACTGAGCACAATGTTAACCAAGCTTGTGTTCACCGATGCATTTCTTTGTTAACTGAGCAGAACAGAAAAGAACTAAATCATTAGTTTAGCCAATAAGATTGATGAGCTGGAAAGTGTATAAAATCTAGGTAATAGATAATGTTTGTTATGAAGATCGGCGGCTAACATAAATAAAGGAAGATCTAATGGAGCAGATTGAAACATGTTAATGACACATCAGCCAAGGAAGCTTAAAGCGAAAAAATCAACGAAGATGATCAAGCGGCAAAATCTGATGGAGGAGAAGAAAATGGTTTACATGTCTATATAAGAGACTAATGATTTCATAGTGAAAGAGTGCTGGAAGAAGAAGATACTAAAGAATTATCATGTGAACAAGCTTCATGCATTCTGATCATACTGGTTAGTGAGAACTGAGATGCAAAACAATTACCGAGCTATAGAGAGCAATTACCGATGGATAGTAAGTTAATACATTGTTGAATCTGAAGTGTTACATTGATCAAAAGGATTTGTATGAGTAAAATATTGATCTATAATCTGCAAATTGAAGTTGTATTAAGGAAGATCATCTACTGTTACATATTTAACCATTGTACATAGTCAAATCTCTTAACTGAGTGGACTATAAATTCTTTTATGTATCATTCATAGAATGAACATTGTTATCATGTCAACCCTAGAATGACTGTTGGTTGGACGATAACGGTTGGTCTAAAATCCTCTAACAAGGTCACACCTAACAGTGTGTTTGTAACCTTTAATAGGGTTGGGTCTTCACCAACCTCACTTCAGAAGAGTGAATATTTTTGGGTTGCCAATCCTAGGTGGTTTTTCCCTTCACATGGTTTCCATGTTAAATCTCTTGTGTCATGTGTTGATTGTGATATTTGTTTGTTATCATACTTTGCATATTACATGTTATGATTTGATCAGTAACTGCTATAAGTTTTAGATTGATAATCAGTAAAAGCATAGACAGAGAAATTATTTTATGTTTACCGAGTAGTAGAAGTTGAAGTATTTGTTTTGGATTATACATTTTGTATTGGGACAGCAATTAACTTATTCACCCCCCTCTCAGTTATTCTAACAATCATTTGATAACATCAAAAAAGATTCCATAAATTAAATTTAACAAATACATCATAATAATTACATTATTATGAATATCCATAAATCCTAATAAACATACATTCGTTGCACGTGTTGCAGGGTATGTAGTAATCACTCTAACATTAGTGTTACAATATCCAGATTAGGTATCACATGCGATACTCTAATATAAGATTAACAATAAAATAATATAAGAAAATAAAATCAATGATGAATTATCATAAGGAGTCCAACTGCAAAGACACCATCAAGCACTGACACCAGGACGTCGAATCTCAAATGGTAAAGAATCACTACCACCCATCCATGTAGAACCACAAAGGTCTACTCCACTGTGCTAAGGAGATAACATCGGACCCCACTCAGATAATCAAGTCAAATCAAGATACACCACTAGGCAAAGGAATCCTAAAAACTTACTAACTCAAGGTCAACAAGTATAATGATAGGTATGACTCACTAATCTAGAGGCAACCGACACATGTAGGATAAATAAACTATGCATAGGAAGGTGTCATCATGTACGTCTAACCCTTGAGTCTCGTCCTGGTAATCTCTTTGGATCCCAACACTCAAGTGACCATACACATATCAATGACTTCTCATATAGACGAAATCATTAACTATGCCATTACACACCTCTATAGGCAACAAGCATCATCTCATCCTCATCTCAGTCTATACTAGCACTCAAGCATGGGTGATGAATCAAATCTTATTAGGTTCATTTTAATATCTCTCAATGATATTTTAGGTTATCACTTGTTTACCATTACTTATAATAAGTGATCCTGGCAGCAACTTGTGGGCCCCAGTGCTTATTGCAAGCCACCCCCTAACACTTATCTAGGTAAACTACCCTAGGCTTATAGATCTCTCCTAGATCTAACATAGATAAAATCAGATAGTCACACTCCCAGAATCATCACAGGGATCAGGAAAGACTATAAATACATAACCACATAAAAGTAGTACTACATGAGCCTATACAATCAGATAGGGAAAATAGACCACAGTACACTCACGTAAAACATAAACAGAAAGCATGAACATAGAAATTTATTTCTCAACCTCTGTACTTTCCCTAGGTCATCTAATGCCCATAAAACAGATAAACCCAACAATCAGGAAAGATAAAATCACATTACATAAAACAACCAATTTTAGTATACATAAGTGCATAACCATATACAAGATAGATCACACATATTCAACATTATGCCAATGACCAAAAACACGTTTAATACAAAGCACATCTATGATAAAATTATACATCTTATATATATCGAATCTTGACTAAATCTATATGATCATCTCAAAATCAAACAATTCATCTAAGCCTAATCTAATCTGCCAATTGGTTTCTAGGTCCATTAAATCAAATACTTAACTCTAGAAATCATTGAGTAAACTATGTCCAATCTGGAAATATGATTTGATTCTAAAATTGAATACGTGATTAAAAACCATTTCAAATGGAAAATCAATTTTAGAATAAAAAATATAGTTAGTCTTAAAACTAGGCTTAACATTTGACCATTCACTTAGAAACATTAATAAATAATTTATAGAATTGTTATTAATTACTCTAAAATTTTATTAAATTATCTAATAAACATAATATTTGTCTTAACAATAAAACAATAAATAAATTTTATCCAACACTTAGCAATAAAACAAAATTTACAAAATTTGAATATTAACTAAAATATTAATAGACAAAAATTATATAATAAATTTAAAAGATTAATATAAATTATATTTACTAACCTTTTATTTATTACATATATTTAAATAAAATATAAATAAAAAACATATTTTTAAATTAAAATAATAATAAATTAAATATTACAAAACATGCTTTACATATAATAAAAATAAAATATATATAAAAGAAAAAAAATAAAACTATATATATAAAGGAAAATAAGTGGGGGGGGCACGTGGGTCCACATCCCACTGTCTTCCCATGAATATTGTGAATGGGGCCCCTAAGGTACTATTGCGCAACACTTAGTACTACGCACGGTACTGTGAGCAGTACTAAATGTTGCGCATGTTCCCCCCTTAGTGGGTATCGTGCCAAGGCTATGGGGTTTGGCGGGATTGGTGGCCCCCACCCCATCCAATCAATTTTTTTGTTTATTTATTTATTTTAAAACACTTCCCTAACACATGTTTTTTTTCTTAATGTGAAAATATATATATATATTTTTTAAATCAAGCATTCACATTTTGTTTTAAAAAAACACGGAGGATATTTTCGAAAACGGAAATAAGGTACAATATGAGAATTTTCCAAAAAAGGAAAGGTATCTTTTTTTTTTGTCTTCTTATGCAAAGTTGTTTAAATAATAATTTTGCTAAAGTTTCATACAATTTTTCCCTCACATGCAAATGTTATTATTTCATTAGCTAATTGATTGAATGTTTTTTTTTTTTTTTGTCTTATTCTGGTAAATAATTTTAACTGTCATTTTTTCACAGAGAATTCATTTTTTACCCAGAATGCAATTTTTCTACACAAATTAAATTTTTGACACCAACCCATTAATTTAATTTAGCAACTCAATAGTTCATAATATAGCTAAATTAATTTTTTATTTTCCAATGGTTCTATAATGAATTTCCTTATGAAATTTTGATAGCGTAACCCTACTATGCCAAGTTTGAAAATAAATTAAAAACCATGAAACTAAGGGTTATCTAAATCTCAAATCACAAACAAAAATTGGATATAGATCTAACAATAAATTATTCGGACATAGTAAAACACTGAAAATTTTCACAAACAATTTAACAAGAAGGTTTTCTCAAACCCTACCTCAATTCCAATGCTAGAAACTGAAATAGAATTCCTGTGAGATGATGAAATTCCCATATCTATCAAATAAAGAACTCAGCCCTGCATATCTTAAACATAATGTATGCAAAGCCCAAATGCAGATGCACAACAATCTCCACTAAAATTCCCAAGCACAAACCAAAGTTCAAGAATCTCAAGATGCCAAAAATATTCCCAAAACTCTCTCCACAAATCTCCAACAACCTGATTAATTCTAAATGAATGCAAATTCCCCCTATTAGGGATTCAACTCCATTCATGCAAACCCTAGATGACTCATTAGACAACTCCTAATCAAACTCCCACTCTCAAGTTTGGAAGAAATTCTTAATTATTAATTAAAATATTTTTTATTGTGCACAACTCAACTTAGACTCCTAAAGACAAGTTGTTACCTTTTTGAAACAAATCACATTCAACTTAATAAAAGAACATGCCTAAATTATAAATTCACATTAAATAAATTTAATACTTAAAGCACCATAAAAACATGCAATTAAATATTTAATATTTTAATAGAATATTATCAATCCTAATTTTCACATAATTAATTAATTAAATCCAAATATTCAAATATTTGATTTTTAATTAATTAATAATCATACATAAACATAGGAATTAAATTTGATATTATTTTTCCAACTATAATATCAAATACCATGACTATAGAAAAATCACACACTCAAAAGGCAATAAATTAAGATCAACACATAGAACAAACAAGCTCAAAGAGGGAATCCACGAACTATGTCAACCTGACAAATTTGGCTAAGGTAGTCAACAGATACTTATCCAATACCTAGGATAAATAGGCTTAGGTTATGGTTTTGGATCTGTCTGTTACCTCCCCTCTTTACCATTGAGATGAGTATTTATGGGCATGCTTACTCCTGCCAATTCAGGGAAGATGATGCTTTGTACCTACAAACTTGTCATCACAAAACAAAGTATGTACATACAATATCTAGCAAACAATGATAGGGTATGGTCGGTCATGTGGATCTCGACAAGGCAAGTAATTGCATCTCTTCCCTCTACCATACAACACGTAAAATAGGTACATACACATAAACACCATACACATGCAAGTGTGGGGTAAGTACATCATAATCCAACTAAAACATAAAGCATCACATCATAATAATATATGCACACATATAATGTGGCCTAAAAGAGTATGGCCTTGAAAAATTGAAAGCAAACTATGGAGGTACTACATCCACCCCCCCTAGAATCAGGCTTACTCCTGGAAGCCTGCAAATAAGTAGGGATATGACTCCCAGATTCTAGCTGCATCTTCCCATGTAGTTGTCTCATCATTTGGGTCCCATTGGACCCTTACCTGGTTGGTGGTTCAACCCCTGAGGATCAAATCCCGACACTGTAGGACACACATGGGCTCCAAAGCCAGTTGCCCATCCTCCACCTACAAAGCATTCCAGTCAAGGACATTTGTAACATCTGGAATATATCATCTAAGTACAAAAATATGGAATACATTATGAATGCACGATAGGCTAGGTGGCAAAGCAAGATGATATGGAATTGGACCTATCCTCTCTAAGATCTCAAAAGGGCCAACAAAATGAGGTGCCAACTTTGAACCCTTTCCATAATGGATTAGACTCTTCTATGGATGCACTCTCAAGAACACTTTATCCCCAACCGCAAACTTCCTATCAACCTGGTGAGCATCTGCATACTTCTTATTTCTATCCTATGTAGTAACCAAATGATCATGAATAGGAACCACATGTTGCTCCATGTCTTGAAGCATATCTAGACCAATAAGAATATGGTCCTCCAATCTATCCCAGCTCAAAGGTGTACAATAAGGATGGCCATACAAAGCATGGAAGGGTGACATGCCAATGGAACTATGATATCCATTGTTATAAGAAAACTCCACTAGATATAGATAATCCTCCCAGTGAGTCTATATGTCCATGACATACATCCTCAACATATCCTCCAGCACACAATTAACCCATTTTTTCTGTCCATCAGTCTCAGGGTGGTATGCTGAACTAAAATTCAGCTAAGCACCAAGATCATGCTGAAAAGAAGTCCAAAATGTAGACGTAAATATAGGATCCTGATCTGAGATAATCTTACGTTGAATACCATGAAGCCTCACAATATCTTGCATGAAGACTTTAGCTACATAAGCTATTGTATAAGAGGATCTCATAAGAGAGAAATGTGCTACCTTAGTCAACTGATAAATAGTCACCATGATAGCATCATGTCTATGAGGAGTCATAGGAAATCCAAAAATAAAATCCATTGAGATAATATCCAATTTCTAAAATGGAATGAGTTTCAGTTGTAGAAGTCCTGCTGGATGTTGGTGATCTACCTTGACCCTCTGACACTCTAGACATCTAGCCACATAATCTACAATTTTACGTTTCATGCTAAACCAATGATAAAGTTGTTGAAGAACTACATGCATCTTCTAATTGACACCTGGATGTACCGAATAAGGTGCATGATGAGCCTCTAATAGGACCAATGTACATAAATCATCCAATGGTGATACATATATCTATCCCATGTGCCACATAAGTCCATCTGACTCCAAGACATATCTTGAGAACCTACCCTCTAAAGGTCTCCCTGACTCAATCTCTGATTTCACTTCCTGATACAAAGTATCTTTGGAAAGCGACTGGAGAATCTTACTCCGCAAATCTACACTGAGAGTCATAGCCAAAACAACCTTCCTCTTGTGACTCAATGCATCTACTACCACATTATCCTTACCCTGCATGTACTTGATCTCAAAACCATTCTCGCAAAGGAATTCCATCCACCTTCATTGTCTAGAATTCAAATTAGGTTGAGTAAATATGTACTAGAGACTATGGTGATCACTATGTAGCTCAAAACAGTGTCCTAATGAGAATTGTCTCCATATGACTAAAGAATGAACCACCGATGCCAACTCAAGATTGTAAGTATGGTAATTCATCTCATGATCCTTGAGTTTACAAGACTCATATGCAATCACACATCCTTCCTACATAAGGACTACTCCAATACCCTCTAGAGATGCATCAGTGCAAACAACAAAATCCCCAGCTAGATCAAGCACTTCTAAGATAGGTGCATTTGTCAAACACCCCTTAAACTTCTAGAAAGCCTCCTTGCACTTCTCTATCTAGATAAACTTCTTTCATTTTCTCTGTAATGAGGTGATAGGATGTGCAAATTTAGAGAAGTCCTTAATGAACCTATGATAATATCCAGCCAAACCCATGAAACTATGAACCTCAGACACATTAGTGGGTACTACCCACTCCATAATTGCCTGAATCTTAGAAGGATCTACCGAGATACCTTCTCCTAAGATCACATGACCAAGATACTAAATCTCTATCTAAAAGAAATCACACTTCTTTGCATTAGCATAAAGTTGATTTTCCCTCAAGCACTGCAATACTTGTCTAAGATGTTCCTCATGCTCTTTTATGGATCTAGAATATATCAATATGTCATCCAAGAAAACCAAAACAAACTGATCCAAATATTCATGAAACTCTCCATTCATTAAGCACATGAAAACTAATGGAGTGTTTGTCAAGCCAAAAGGTACCACTATGAACTCATAATGCCCATATCATGTACGAAAAGCAGACTTATGAATATCTACATTGTGAATCTACAACTAGTGATACCCTGACTTCAGATCAATCTTAGAGAACACCTTGGCTCCCTTAATCTAATAAAAAAGATCATCAATGTGTGGAAAATGATATATGTTCTTGATCGTTACCTTTTTCAATTGTCTATAGTCAATGCACAAGCGTAAAGATCCATCCTTCTTAATGAAGAGGACTGGTGCTCCCCATGGAGAAACACTAGGTCTAATACTCCCCTTTTCCAACAACTCCTCCAACTAAAGTTTTAAATCACTCAACTCATGAGTATTAATCTGGTATGGAGCTCTAGAGATAGGCTCAACTCCTGAAACAAGCTTGATCCAAAAATCTATGTCACGCTTCGGTGGCATACCTGGGATCTCCTTTGGAAAGACATCAAGAAACTCCTACAAAATAGGATTATCTAGGGTCTTATCTTCACTCTCCTCTTCATCAAGCTCATTCATGGTCATCGCAAACATCTGGCAACCCTTATGCATACAATGTTTAAGTTGCATGATGAATATCATCCAAAGAGAAATAAAACATGGAATACCCACTATCTAACAATCCTTGCCCTCATCATCCTTGCAATTGATATTTTTCTTCCTACAATCGATACTAGCTCCATGAGCTCCTAGCCAATCCATACCCAAAATGACACCATATGATCCCAAAGGAATCACACGTAGATCAACTAAGGTAGTGAATTTGCCCAAATTCAGCTCACATTTAGGAACCAGAGAACCTGCTACAACCCTAGCCCTAGAGGCTAATTCCACTTGCTAACTCCTATCTTTATTTGTAGCCACTAACCCACAACACTCAACTAAATGTGGAGATATGAAAGAATTAGTAGCACCAAAATCATATAGAATAGAGATAGACATACGTTGAATAGCACCTATAGTCTCTACCACTATGCCCTAGTGGTTTTCCTGTCGATGATCCAATGCTGCAAACACTCTATGAGAGTGTCCCACGTCTCCTACTATAGGCTCAGAAGCCACTAGTCTCTATGAAGACTATTGTGGAGGACGCTGTGGACAATTCACTACAATGTGTCCAAATTATCTACAAGTGAAACAACCTGTTCTCCTGAAATTGCCTTTCCCACCAGAAGGCACACTAGACTACTGGAAGCTACCTTTTCTAATGCTCTATTGAGCACTTTGAGATGGCTGATTAGTCTAATTACGCTTAAAGAACTTTCTATTACAAAAGTTCCTAGATTGAGAACCACCACTCTAAGTAGGAGGTGGAGGTGACTTAACCTATTGCTGGTTCTGGTTACCTCTGTAGAAGTTTGATGGCTTCTTGAAGTTTTTGTTACCATGTGAGTGATTCCCTCTAAATTTTGAACCTGAAGGTCCACCTGTTGCAGCACCTGAATGTGGACCATGGCCCAAGGATAAGTTAGCCTCTGTGAGTGTATCTTTAACGACCACTTCCCTGAGGGTCTTAGGATCAAAGAGTAGGACATTTCTAATAATGCGAGCATTCAAACCCCTGACAAAGTGCTATACCAGTAAGGCTATATCTTGTCCCAAGATGACATACTATTTGAGCTCAAAGAATTTGCGCTCATACTCACCCACTATCATATTCAATTGTCTCAAATTGTGGAACTCATTCGCTCTTTATTTCCTTCACTAATAAGAAAGGAAACACTCTCAGAAATGCTCCAAGAGCAACTCCCATGTAACTATATCCATCCGAAGACCCTACTTCTCCTCCTCTATCCTCCACCATATAGCCACAAAATTGGTAAGTTATGTCACTGCATATCTAGCTTTAGTATTACTACTAAAGGGGTTCATGGCAAAGATCTACTCCAAGGCTATCAACCATGTCTCAGCCTCTAGTCTGATGCTTTTCCCATCGAAGGGAATGGGTCACCACCTCATAAGGTCCCTCATATGGTTTATTGCCACAATTGTAGGGTCCACAATGAAGTTCCTCCTTAGAGGGCTCCTAGATCTCTCTCTCTCTCTCATCCTTCTAAGAATGATGGGAACCATCCTGCTCTTCTCTAATCTTCTCAAGACCAAGATGAGAAAGGATCACCCAAAGAAGTTATCTAGTGTCAAGCCCATCAGACTCACCCTGATGCTCGTCCCTCTGATCATCTCTCAACTGCTAGTGGTTACTAACTTGTTTGACACTTATGGAGGGGCTAGGTTGCCTACCCCTTCCATGTCTACCAAATCGACCTCTACCTTGGCCTCTAGCTGCTCTAGTCTCAGGCATGACTCCTGCAACATAAAGAGACCCAACAATATCTCACAACATAGCTCAAAACATAAACCAAGACAAAATTATCACAAAGAAATATACTAAAAACAAATATGTTATATGTCTAAGTTTTGTTTCAAGTTTAAACTATACACAGAAAACCTAATGAGCGTACATACCTAGAGTTCCCAGTGTAGAAACTCAGCTATGATACCAAATGTAATACCTTGCCAGGGAAACCAAAATAAATTAACCTAAAACATAATACTATGTTTGGTGAACAATTTTTTTTCTAAAGTTTTCATACAAGATAAACATTTACATAGAAGCATTAACCATTTACTCACATAACAAACATCATTAATATAGGTTACAAATCCAATGGGTCCCATGATGTAGAATTATTTACTAACATAACTCATTTGATAACATTACCAAAAGATTCCATAAATTAAATTTAACAAATACATCATAATAATTACATTCTTATGAACATCCATGAATCCTAATAAACTTACATCTGTTGCACATTTCACAGGGTATGTAGTAATCACTCTAACATCAATATTACAATATCTAGATTAGGTATCACATGTGATACTCTAATACATGATTAATAATAAAAGAAGATAAGAAAAGATCATCAATGATGAAGTATCATAAGGAGTCCAACTACAAAGACACCATCAAGCACTCACACTAGGATGTCAAATCTCAAATGGTAAAGAATCACTGCCACTCATCCATGTAGAACCACAAAGGTCTACCCCACTGTGATGACCAGATAACATCGGACCCCACTCAAATAATCAAGTCAAATCAAGATACACCACTAGGCAAGGGAATCCTGAAAGCTTACTAACTCAAGGTAAACAAGTATAATGATAGGTATGAATCGCTAATCCAGAGGCAATCGACACATGTAGGATAACTAGACTATACATAGAAAGGTGTCATCATGTACATCTAACCCTTGAGTCTCATCCTAGTAATCTCTTTGGATCCCAGCACTCAAGTGACAATACATGGTATCAATGACTTCTCGTACAGACAAAGCCATTAACTATGCCAATACACACACCTCTATAGGCGACAAGAATCATCTCATCCTCATATCAGTCTGTACTAGCACTCAAGCATAGGTGAGGAATCATATCTTATTAGGTTTATTTGAATATCTCTCAATGATATTTTAGGTTATCACTTGTTTACCAGTACTTACAATAAGTGATCCTAGTAGCCACTTGTGGGCTCCGATGCTTATTGTAAGCCACCCCCTAACACATATCTAGGTAAACTACCCAAGGCTCGTAGATCTCTCCTAGATCTAACATAGATAAAATTAGATAGTCACGCTCCTAGAATCATCACAGGGATCAAGAAAGAATATAAATACATAACCACAAAAAAGTAGTACTACATGAGCCTCTACATATGGTAACAAACTTACCCTTGACAATCTCATTAGTAAGCTTACAACCTTTGAATTGAACAAATTTGATAATAGTGTTGTACCGACTGTTGAATCTTCTTTTATGTCTTCTCTAAAGATTGGTAGGTCTAGTAGTAGAAATAAGAATGATGATAGTGATAGCAATACTGATGATGAGCTTGATGAAATTGAAGCTCTTATGGCTAGAAGGTTACCTAAAGGTAAAGGAAGATATAGAGGTAAATTACCTTTAGCATGCTTTAACTGTAAAAAAGGTTGGTCATATTGTTGCTAGATGTCCGAATAGGAAAGATGATGAAAGAAATAAAGATTGATCTGGTGAAGGAAGCTATGGAAGAAGAGACAACAGAAGCTATCGACACTACAAAAGAGACAATCGAGACAATAATTATGAAGGAAAGAAGGTGTGCTACATTGCATAAGAAGATGTCACTGATACCGACATTGATGAAGATGTGGAGGTAGTATTTTTTGCAATGAAGGATGACTTGGAGGAAGATGAAGGGTATGTAGAGACAGCACTTATCTCTAAGGTTAATAAAAATGATATATGGATAATAGATAGTGGTGGTACACATCATGTGACTGGTGATGATGAAAAATCTGGTCATCTTGAGCAATACAATGGAGGATCTATTAAGATGGGTAATGATACACCTTGCATGGTAAGAGGTAAAGGATCCTTGATGATAAATGATAGAATAAACTATGAAAATGCTTATTGGGTAGAAGGACTAAACTATAATTTTCTAAGTGTGGCACAACTGAACAATTCAGGTCACAGAGTTTCTTTTGAGAGCAAGAAAGTAAAAATATTTGATGATGGAGGAAGACTAGTTGGAATTGGAGCACAATCAAGAGATAATCTATTTTATCTTGATGTTGATGAGTCTTCATGTTTGATGATGAAAAATGAGGATGTTTGGTTATGGCATAAAAGGTTATGTCATGTGAATTTTGATAACATGATTAAGATCAGTAAAAAGAAAAGAGTTAGATGTCTACAAAACTTATCAAAGCCTGATCATGTTATGTGTCATGAATGTCAGAAAGGTAAAATGACCAAATCTAGTTTCAAAAGAAAATATTTTTCAACAAAGAAGATACTTGAGTTGGTTCATACTGAGCTATGTGGTCCTATGAGAACTTAGAGTTATTATGGAGATAGATACTTTATTCTTTTTGTTGATGACTATACTAGATTAATGACTGTCATGTTTCTAAAAGAAAAATCAAAGGCATTTAATATGTTCAAGTGGTATAAAGAAAATGTAGAGAAAGAGACTGGTAAAGTATTGAAATTCTTAAGATCTAATAGAGGAAGTGAATTTATCTCTGATGAATTTACTAATTTTTGTAATGAGAATGGTATTGAAAGACAGGTCTCTGCACTGAGGACACCTCAGTAGAATGGCATTAATGAAAGGAGAAATAGGTCAATCATTGACTATGAAAGGACACTGATGTTACAAAATAATGTTTCTCAAACATACTGGAGAGAAGTGTTGGGATTAGGAGAGAGATACTGAGAGGGGAGGGGTGAATCACTGTTTTCAAAAACTTCACTTATAAACCTTTCTAATCTATAACTGATAACAGCAATAACCAACCAAAATAACTTGAATCAAATATGCATATATCAATCATTCATTTAACTTATAACATGAAATCGATATGACTAACCCATAAAACAAGTCTTTTGGTAACACAGAAACCCTTGTTAGAAGGTAAAAATTGCGGTGGGGATGACACCCACAAATTCTTTACTACTGTAGATAGAAAAGGTTTACCTATTAGGGCTACAAGTTTTGATCACTTCTAGTGATCTTACCCTATTAGGAGTAAAATCTAAGATCAGTTAGATCTACCTAGTTATAGGATTTTAACAACACTAGTGAGGTGTGCACTTGGTTAAGATATTTACAAAAGACTATTAGGTCTACTCTATTAAGAGATTTTCTAAAAAATCTATTACAATTGTTAGAAAGAAATAGGTAACTTATCTTCTAGATGACAACTCAATTGTCTGAAATAGATCTATAAATGTCCATACAATATCACCTTGACTGTGATGAATTTCTGCTTTAACTCTCCTTGGTAGCCTTCTCTGATTCTGCTAATCTGATATCCTTTGTACTCTGTTCTACTCTGTAAACTGATTGACTTGAAGTTAGGCAATGACTTCAAGTGCTCCTTGATTCATATATCAATTCATACCAAAATGATACGAACACACAGAATATATAGTGTTCTGATTTTGCCGCTTTAACAAAATTAGGTTACAATACTCAACCATAACCCTAAGATCTACGATGTACAAAAATAACCCAAATCTAAACTATTACAAAAGATATACATTACATTTAATGAATATCATCATAATAAATGTTCCTCGATCTTGGTAAATCATTTTATGATCTGTTGTAACCGTATGCATAGAAGAATGTGCCATTTCTTATTACTATGCCATTTTCTATGATCATTGGTAAACCCTATGTAAACTGCTCGGTGTTTACTGTGATGCTTGGTATTTACTATGCATCGGTGTCAGTGTCAGTGGTGCTCGGTAAATTGTGTAGTACTTGGTGTGTAAGCTTTACCGACTAGTCTGTCTTACTTCTTTTTACTGATTGACTCAGTGTAAGTGACTGATTGTTCTCTTTGATATCCTTTGATACTAATGACAACCTTGAATGCTCAATAGAGATTAACAATCTCCCCTTTTGGCATTAGTATCAAAACCTTCTAATGTATATAGATAAAAAATTTCTTACAACCTTATATCTCCGCCATATACATATACATATCAAAAAAAAAATCTAAGTATTAAGTACTCCCCCTCGGTGCATGCTTCTAGTAGTGTATAGTATACATATCTATGTGTTCCCCTTTACTTATTTTGGCATATACATGTATTTACCCCTTTTTGAGAATAATGCCCAAAAAAATAGTATACTTACATCTTGGAAAAAAGTTGTTGGTGGGTTTTCTTGACTGACTCTAAGAGGTTTTCCCACTCCTCTTTCAAGTTGGTGAGAGCAATGTTCTCAAGATCGACTTGTGCATGCATGTCAAAGATATTGTCTAACACTGAAATCTTTGGTGTTGCTACTAGTTTCTTGGCTTTCACAGTGTTTGCCTGAAAAAATTTTAGGTAAGGTATGAGTTTGTTTTGCAACTCGGTAACTTGATCGATGATCTGCACTTCTTGATATCTTAAGTCTTCTATCAACCACCAAAGTTCTTGTACTCGATGAATATGCTTGGAAAAAGCATTTGGCTCGATTATAGTGCTAGTTGTACTTAACTTTATTTCAGCTTCTAGTCCTTTGATCTTTTCACTGACTTCTACAGTGAAGGTGTCTAAAGTACAAAGTTTTATCAAGAGCTGATGAATTATTTGGGTGATAGATTTTATCTCAGTAATTACCTTAGATAATTTAACTTTCTATAATGCCATGTCTTGGCTGATTTTCTTGGCTAATCAGTTCTAAATTTTGGATTCGGCCCTTTCTTCAATACTTCTATCTATGTCTGTGTCCAGAGCATTGATCTTCTCGGCAAGTGTGGCAAGTTGATCTATGATGGGAGTATTCAGATCAATGGTTACTTCAAGTACTACCTGTTGTAGAATATCCCTCACACCAGTTAAGACTTCTTTTTGTTTGTGCTCTTGCCACAACTTTTCTTGTGCCACCTTCCTTGAACATAACTCCCCATATTTACTTAGTTCTTTGAGGTTCAGGGTCAATGGGTCACACTTAGGAATAACTATTATCTCTTCAAGGGTGACCGGCCCTTTTCCTTTCTTCTTCTTCTTTGGTATAGTTCGTGATTTCTTTTTTAAAAAAAAATTTGTTTTCTCTCCACTCTTTGGAGTATCCTTTCCTATTGACACACTATCTTGCTTTTTTATGTTCCTCGGTGCCAGTTGTCTCGATTGAGAGTGTTGGAACTTCTGTTGTGGTGTCAAGAGGATTCACCTCAATTGCCTTTGTTGTATCAATTTCCTATGTTTTTGTAGACTGTGTCTCTTTTGTTGTAGGCTGATCTATATCTGCAGGTTTCTTTGGTTCCTGTTCCCTAGTTGTGTCTTTGGTTTTCTTGAGGTCTGAGCCATCAAGTTGCTCTTGAGATAATATCTTAGTTTCTTCAAAAAGTTCAGGTAGCTTACCCAGTAAAGATGTGATTGAACATTCAGTAACTTGTGTTTCATCTTGATGTGGTGCAATGTCTACATCTACATCTTCTTTATCATTAGGATCACCATTGGTGATGTCCTCAATGAGTACATCATCATCAGTTTTCTTTGATAGTTGGATCTCTACTGGATCCGATGCATCCTGTGAAACACTATTGGTGATATCAATTACCTCGATAACTGATATACTGGTATCCTTTGGTTGTCCTATTATATTATCATCAATACATATACTTTTACCTTTGGAACTTTGTCTCTTCTTAGATAGATTTAGAAATGCTCTTTGTTTAGCTGTTTCTTCTGCTTCCAGAATGGATGTCCATAATGAATCACATGTGACATCCAAATCACCTACATTTTCATCCATTATCATCATGGCTTGATTTTTTATTATGAATCTATGTTGATACTTAGCCATATAGTCTTCAATTTCTCCATAACTAAGATGTGGTGTTGCACGAACTAATGATCTTTCCCTTTTTCTTTTCTCAGTGTCTAAAGAAATTGTCCATTGTTTAGTGATTTTGTCATCTAGTTTCTTCGGTAATGTACAGGCAAATTCCATCGGTACCTTCTTGAATTTGACCATCATTTGGATGACAGCATGCTCTAGCTTTGTTTGATCTTCTGTTGACATTTTGTCAAACTTGTCTAATCCTGGATCAACCAGGTTTCCATTCTCAATTATGTTTTCAATTATTTCATCTAGTGTGCTTTCCTTGTGTCGAACCAACTTGAATTGATTGGGGTCATTTTCTTATTCTGTTTCCTCAAGATCTACTGACCAGTTTTATCCTTTTCTTTTGTACCTCAGCTACAGCTTCGGTCTTTCTTTTGACATATTTTCTTGTTGGTGTAGCTGCCCTTGGTTTTGTGTCTTTTACTACTTCTTTCTTATGAGGGGATGAGGTTGTAGTTGAAGACCTTATCTTTATTCCTTCTTGTGTGGGTACCTATTTTTCATGTTCAACATTTGTGGGAGGAACCGGTGTGGGATCTCCTTCTTTTTCTGACTCAATCTCCTCACTATCATAGGGCTTGTCAGTCAACTGTAACTGACCTTTGATTGTAGCTTTAACCAGTGACTCCTTAGATGAGTCTGATACATCTCCATGTTTTTCTATAAGGTCTTTCTTCATTTTCTTAGCCCTTGTAGACATTTTCCCTATTTCTATATCTATAATTATCCTTGACTTTGCTTCTTCATATGTACCAAACCTAGTGGCAGTGATGTCTATCGGTAATGCAAGCAGTGCATTAATAGATTTCAATGTGAAATCATAATTCATTTCATATCCCATTGGTGCCAACCATTTGACTCTAGGTTCTATAGCTTTAATCATTGATTAGTCTATGCTAACTACAAAACATATATCATTTTCAAATTTATCCACTAATTCCCTCAGAATTCTGCTCCTTTGATGCATTTTTGCCTAAAACTCTTTGATGTATGCATCAAATTTGATGTTTAAATTATCTCCTAGACTGTTCATCATTTCACTTAATTGTTCAGTTATCGGTCTGTCTGCTTTCCAATTTACTTTACCGATGCCAAGTACATACTTTTGAAGATAGAAAAATATGAAAGCAAGTAGAGAACAAAACTTACATGTGTTAGACTTCTTAGTCTTTATTGTCTTCATATTTTTTTGAAGTTGATGGTACAGTACCTCTACAAGATCAATCTGGTGATCTTTCTTCACAATCTTATGTGCCATGTCTACTGCACTATAGGGTACACTATTTAATCTTCTCAATTGAAATATTTTATACCCTATTACATGAGCTACAAATTTAACTACTGGGTCTTGGATTGTTGAAATTTTCAGTTCCCTTCCATCCCATTGAGCTCTAGTGTTCTTCTCAACATCAGTATGGGATGAGCTACAAAATGATTTTGTTTTATCGGTCATTGGGAACCCAGTGACCCTACTGATCATTTTCTTTGTAACCTCTATAGGTTTGTCCAACCAAAACTTTCCATCATGATATCTGCTCAAAATAATTCTGATCCAATCTGACTTGAATTTTTACAGATAGTGGGTAATGTATGATAACCCTAATTCTACAATCTTCTTGTATTCTTGTTTTACTTTTCCGTCAGGGCCACAGATTCATTGATATGCAGCAATGGTCTCAAAATCTCCAACTTCTCTGATTTTGCAATGTATGTAAGCCCTTACATCTTTTGTTAATAGAACTCTATCAGGTATACCCAAAAAAGAACCCATGCCATCCATTTGTGCTACTATCTTGGGATGTGGCTTAAACTTTGGTTCATCAAAGTTTTCCCTTACAATCAAATTTACTTCCTCCTCAACACTTGGGGTTTTGTTTGCAGATGATGTTGAAGCCATAAATTGAATCTAGGGTTTTACCAAATAGTAAAATAGGAGGTATTCGGTAGATGAAATGCACTTACTCAAAATTATCAAAGAATATTGTCAGTTCAATTTGTAGTAGCTTTGAATCTTTGAAAGTCTTTTAGCTCAAACTCTTCTCTGTGAAATCTTCACTCTTTGAAATTGCAATGTGATAATGACTCTATTTCTCATGTTTTTATAGCCTTTTGATATTCCCACTCAAACTTTCTTGCATTAAATTCTTAACCTAAATCTTGGTTCATAACAGCTATCAGCTCGGTGATGTCTACGATTTTATTTGCTCGGTTAACATAGGATTTCTTCATCAGTTTGCACTATTTCTGGTTAACCTTTTGTAGTGATTACCAATAGGGAACCAACTCTCGGTGTCTTCTTTTACTGATTAAAATAACACATAACCCATAACGCATCTTACTTCATGTAGATTTGGTATTTGCTCATTATATATCTATGGAACGGTTTGTAAACTATAATCATTTTGAAATGCTAGTTCCATACATACCAATATTTCCTTAAGTGGAGTTGCCAATGTCACCCAATCTAGTGGACGAGGTTTCATTGACTACATTACTTGACTCAGCATTCTCATTAGATGCTTTTCTCCACATAGTGTTCCTTAGCTTTGTGATATCTGTAATAGTATATTCGCTCTCAAATATATGGTTTTCATTTAATGCTCAGTCTCTGTAGTTCTTGCTTAAATGATTGACCTTCTGATAGTGCAAACAAGCCATCCGAGTGCTTGTCTAGTTTCTTGATTGTCCAATCTAATTCTTTCTATAACAATTTGCTGCAATGTGTCCATACCAACCACATACAACATAGTTAGTCCCTGTATTATAGTCCCAAATATAAGAGTTACCTTGTCTCTTTCATTGATATGACCTTCGTTGTGGTTTTTCTTTAGGTGTCTAGACTTGTTTCATTTTTGCCTTGCACTCCCTTGCAGTGTGTCCATGCTTATTACAAGTATAGCATATTTTCTCCATAGTAATATTGGTAGCAATATCATTTTTCTTAGTTCTACACTCATAAGTAGGATGTCCAAACTTTCCACAGTAGTAACAATATCCATTAAACTTAGGAGTGATAGGAGGTTTACCTTGAGCTTTGCTTTTGCAAACATTAGATGTATGGCCTGATTTGCCACAATGATAACATGTTAATACTTTAGGTCTCTGATTTTGATTGATGTGGATCTCTTTAGTTTGTTGTGATGATTCTCCTTCACCTATGTAGCCTAGATCGGTTTTGTTTCCAAATCTTCTTTGATTAGTCAGGAAGTCATTAATTTTTTTAGAACTGTCCTCTACTATCTTCATCATTTCATTGTGTTGCTTTTGTGTCTTTATTTCATTTCTCAGTTTTTCATTATCTTCTCTAAGTATTGCAACATCTTCAAGTCTTCTAGATAATTCTCCATTTACTCAATTTACTTCTTGATTTACCGACAACATCTGGTTAGATATTTGGAAGTGACAATCGGTGAGTCTCTGTATTTCACTTTCCTTTGCTTGAATTTGTTCAGTCATCAGTCTTTGGTCTTCAATAGCTAGATTCTTATCTTGTTCAACTTGTCTAGCATTATTCATGATTTCCATCATTCTCACCATTTGAGATTCTTGACCGATTTAAAGTACTTTTACTTGTTCAGATAGATGTCGATTCTTTTCAGATAAATCAGTAATTATGCTTTCTAATCCATCAGAAATGCTTCCAAAACTAGATCCATTATGATCGAACATATCATCAATAGATTCTTCATGATAACTGACTTCACTATGTATAATTGCAAGATTCTTCCTTTCAACCAATAATTTCTTCAGTTCTTCCTTGGCTTGTTTGTACTGCTCCATGAACATCTGCATTTTTATCTTCTAATTCTCGATAGTCTTGTCAAGCTTGTATCTCTCCATGGCTTAGATCTTTATCCTTCAGTGGTTAAAATGTTCAACAAGAGAACTGTGCTCTGATACCAATTGTTGGGATTAGGAGAGATAGATACTGAGAGGGGAGGGGTGAATCAGTGTCTTCAAAAACTTCACTTATAAACCTTTCTAATCTATAACTGATAACAACAATAACCAACCAAAATAAATTGAATCAAATATGCATATATCAATCATTCATTTAACTTATAACATGAAATCAATATGACTAACCCATAACACAAGTATTTGGTAACGCAAAAACCCTTGTTAGAAGGTAAAAACTGTGGTGGGGATGACACCCAAAAATTCTTTACTACTGCAGATAGAAAAGGTTTACCTGTTAGGGCTACAAGTTTTGAACACTTTTGGTGATCTTACCCTATTAGGAATAAAATGTAAGATCAGTTAGATCTACCTAGTTATAGGATTTTAACAACACCAGTGAGGTGTGCACTCGGTTAAGAGATTTACAAAGACTGTTAGGTCTACTTTGTTAAGAGATTTTCCAAAAACTCTATTACAATTGTCAGAAAGCAATAGGTAACTTATTTTCTAGATGACAACTCAATTATCTGAAATAGATCTATAAATGTTCATACAATATCACCTTGACTGTGATGAATTTCTGCTTTAACTCTGCTCGGTAGCCTTTTCTAATTTTGCTAATCTGATATCCTTTGTACTCTATTCTACTCTGTAAATTAATTGACTTGAAGTTAGGAAATGACTTCAAGTGCTCCTTGATTCATATATCAGTTCATACCAAAATGATGTGAACACACAGAATATATAGTGTTCTAATTTTGCCACTTTAACAAAATTAGGTTACAGTACTCAACCATAACCCTAAGATCTACGATGTACAAAAATAACCTAAATCTAAACTATTACAAAAGATATACATTAGATTTAATTAATATCATCATAATAAATGTTCCTCTATCTTGGTAAATCTTTTTATGATCCGTTGTAACTATATGCATAGAAGAATGTGCCATTTCTGATTACTATGCCATTTTTTGTGATCATCGGTAAACACTGTGTAAACTACTCGGTGTATACTATGATGCTCGGTGTTTACTATCCATCAGTGTTGGTGTTAGTGGTGCTCGATAAACTATGTAGTACTCAGTGTGTAAGCTTTACCGACTAGTCTATCTTGCTTCTTTTTACCGATTGACTCATTGTAAGTGATCGATTGTTCTCTTTGATATCCTTTGATACTAATGAAAACCTTGAATGCTCAATAGAGATTAATAAGAATTTGTCAGCACATCTGTTTATGTTCTTAACCGAGTACAACTGAAGAAGGACACCAATAAGACACCCTATCATTTATGGTTTGGCCAAAAACCCACTATAAGTTATTTCAAGATTTTTGGAAGTAAATGCTTTATTCTGAAAGATGAAAGAAATGGAAAGTCTGACTCAAAAGGTGATGAAGGGATATTTTTGGGATATTCCACTAAAAGTAAAGCATACAAGTGTCTTAACAAAGTTACTAATAAAATGATTGAATGTACTAATGTTCAAGTTGATGAGTTTGATGATAAGAATGAAGATGAAAGTAGAAAGGAACCGAAAGACTATATTAGATTCACTTACATTGAACAACTTGAGTACCTATCGACGCAATAGACAGTGTCAACCGGTCAGCAGGAAAACAATATGGAGGAACAAGAAAGAGAAACTGATGAGTAGGAAGGACATACCAAGCAATCAAATGAACTTGCACAGGATGAACAAGAAAGAAGATCTATCGAGTACTAACAAGATTTGTTAGGAGACATCATCCTAAAACACAAACCATTGGAGATAGACAAGTTGGCATGATGACAAGGAGTAAAATGAGACAAGGTACATGTCTAGTTTGTGAATATGAACCTGAAAATGTGAAAGTTGCATTGGAAAATGATGAATGGATTAATGCATTGAAAGAGGAATTAGAACAAATAGAGAAAAACAAGACTTGGAGTTTAGTACCCAGACCTAAAGATAAAAATGTTATCGGTACTAAATGGATATTCAGAAACAAGCTGAATGAAAATGGAGAGGTAACAAGGAACAAATCTAGATTGGTATGCAAGGGATATGCATAGGAGAAAGGAATTAATTATGGTGAGACTTTTGCACCTATTGCTAGATTAGGAGTCAAAATGTTACTTGCATATGTTGCACACAAGAAGTTCAAAGTTTACAAAATGGATGTTAAATCAGCTTTTTTGAATGGAATACTTCAAGAAGAAGTCTACATAGAACAACCAGAAGAGTTTGTTGATCTAGATAGGAAAGATATGGTATGTATATTACATAAAGCTTTATATGGTTTGAAGAAAGCACCAAGATCCTGGTATGAGAGGCTGCACAACTATTTGCTAAGTATTAGATTTGTTAGAACCAGTGAGAATAGCAATTTGTACATGAAAGAAAATTCAGATGATACTATCTTGATTACTGAAATATTCATGGATGATATCATATTTGGAGGTCAAGATCAAATTTTTAATTCATTTGCTGATGAAATGAGAAGTGAATTTGAAATGTCTATGTTTGGAGAGATTAAGTTCTTTCTAGGATTACAAGTGATTCAACAGAATGATGGTATATTCATCACACAATCCAAATATATCAAGGAAGTATTGAAGACATTTGGCATGGAAGATGCTAAACCTGTTGGAACATCGATGGCTACTAGATGTAAACTAACAAAAGAAGATGGAACTACTGAGGTAAACTAGACACTGTACTGATCCATGATTGGTAAGTTAATGTATGTAGTTCATACTAGACCAGACATAGCACATGCTATTGGAATTGTTGCAAGATTTTATACAAATCCTAGGGAATCACACATGGTTTCTACAAAGAGGATCTTAAGATACCTAAAGAAAATAGAAGATTATGGACTATGGTATCCTAAGCAAGGAAATTTTTAACTTAAGGTATACACTGATGTTGATTGGGATGGAAATGTGGATGACAGAAAAAGTACCACCGAAGGAGCATTTTTCTTTGATGATAGACTTGTTAGTTGGACAAGTAAGAAATGGGCTTGTATTTCTCAGTCTACAACTGAAGCAGAGTATGTTGTTTCTGCTACTAACTATTCAAATATTGCATATATTAAGCAAGTGTTGGAAGGTATGAATGAGGTAATCATTGAGTCAGTGATTATATATTGTGACAACACCAGTGCAATAAATATTTCAAGGAATCTAGTGATGAACTCTAAGACAAAGCATATATCTATTAATTATCACTACTTAAGAGAACAAGTATGGGAGAAGCAAGTAAAGCTAGAATTTGTTACATCTAAAGAACAACTTGTAGACATATTTACAAAGCCTCTACCGAAGGATACATTTGAATACTTGAGGACTAGACTTGGGGCTCATCCCCTATCTAGCGGTCACTAATGTGATCTAGAGGTTGCATCAGCCTAATCTTATCAGAAGATCATACATATTGATGTAGTATAGTTCACATTTTGCATCATGTCTAAAGTTGTGAAAAGGTTGAAGAATTGGAAAAAATTGGCATATCAATATTCAGAGATACAGAGAATGCACCAAACAATAGAGAGTTACATGGCTACTACATAGCTATATGTTATATATTTTTCTTTGGCATTGTTGTCAAAGGGAGAGAGATCTAAATATGAAACATAGGGAGAGTGATATGAAACATATCCAAGGGAGAGAGATCACAAGGAAGGAAAGAGAGAAATTTGATACAGAGATTATGAATTGAAAAGAAAGGGAGAGCAACTGAAGATTTGTTGCAAAGAACACAAAGAACAGATGGAGTTGAAAAGATCAATTTGCAGAAGATTGACTACATATGATGAACTACTATAACGTAGTAATTAAACACATTAAGTATAACTGAGTTATAGAAATTGTTTATAGAGTTGTAGAATACATGTTTGGTATGTGTATGGCATATTTCATATTTCTTGTGTTGCCATCAATGCCAAAGGGAGAGATTGATGAACTACAACTGATTTAGAACCTGATTAATGAAGATCTATGATTTGTAGATCACTGAGTTGTTGATTATATATGTAAGATGATTAAATCAATAATATGTTGTCATTGATGTCAACTAGTTTGACAACACTTATCTTCTAAGTTACTATACTAGAACATCTGTAGAAAGGAGAAAAAGAATAAAAATATCTACATGAGGAAGATGTATATGACAGATGAGGATAAGGAATACATTGGGTAACTTATTGATGAGTCTATGACCTTATGTTATTGACTTGATTATGTTGTGTTCATCTATGATAAGGAAAAGAGCTGAAAGATACAAGTCAGTGTGGTCGGTTGATGAAGTATCATAGTATACACTGAACAATGTAGTGTATATCAAGCATAGTATAAACTGAGCTTGTGTTCACCGACACATTTCTTTGTTAACTAAGCAGTAGAAAAGAACTAAATGACTAGTTTAGCTGATAAGATTGATGAGCTAGAAAGTGTATGAACTCAAGGATGGAGATAAAGTTTGTTATGGAGATCTATGACTAAAAAAATTTAAGGAAGATCTAACAGATCAAAATAAAATGTGTTATTGACACATCAGTCGAGGAAGGTTTAAGCGGCAAAATGAACAAAGGAGATTAAGCGACAAAATCTAATGGATGAGAAGAAAATGATTTACATGTCTATTTAAGAGACTAAGGTTTCATTATGAAATGAATGTCAGAAGAAGATAACTACAGAGATATCACATGAACAAGTTTCATGCATGCCTGATCAAACTGGTTAAGGAGAACCGAATTGCAAAGGATTACCAAGTGTCAGAGAGCTATTACCAACGGACAATAAGTTGATGAATATAGTTGAAACATAATTGTTATATTGATCAGAGGATTTGAATGAGCTTAATATTGATCTGTACATCTGTAATTGAAGTTGTATTGAATTAGATCACCTACTGTTACATTTTAACCATTGTATACAGTCAAATCTCTTAACAGAGTGGACTATGAAAGTCTTTATGTATCATTCATAGAATGAACATTGTTATCCTGTCAACCCCATAGTGAATGCTGGTTGGATGATAATGGTTGGTCTAAAATCCTCTAACAAGGTCACACCTCACAGTGTGTTTGTAACCTTTAACAAGGTTGGGTCTTCACTGACCTCACTTTAGAAGAGTGAACAATTTTTTGGGTTGCCGGTCCCAGGTGGTTTTTCCCTTAATAGGGTTTCCACATTAAATCTCTTGTGTTATGTGTTGATTGTGATGATTGTTTGTTGTCATACTTTACATATTGCATATTGGATTTGGTTTGTAATCACTATATGTTATTAATTGGTAATCGGTAAAAGTACAGACAATATAGTATTTTATTTTATCGAGCTAAAGAAGGTTAAGTAATTTGTTTTGGATTATACATTTTGTATTGGGATAGTGGATAACTGATTCACCCCACTCTCAATTATTCTAACACTAATATGAAGAGAAGTTGATCAGAATTGAATTAAAATTTTAGGGGTTAGATACATGGATATGGGATTTATCTCACACCCAAAAGATCAACCTATTATTTATTGTGCAAATGAATGAATTCCAATCAAGTGGGTGCAATAGATGTGGATTGCATGGGAAAGTGTGCAAAAATGGTTAAATTATGGTAAATGCATGTAAATGGTAATAGGTGAAGAATACGGGAATGAGCTTTGGTAGTTTCACACAAGATTGCATAATTTATCAAAACTACATTAAGACAATATCTCAATATGGAAGGAACATTGATTGAAAATTGGCATATAAATGCAAAACATTGTATCTCTTTAATTATTTATAATCATAATGTTTTAGAAGAGGTATAATTTTATAATTACTTAGGAATTGATTTTACTTGTTAAATTTAATTGAATTATAATGTTATAGATGATAAAAGTGCATAATTGATGTATTCCATACTCATTTTCTTGGTACTATTACTCAACCTCGGTTGTTTAATATGTACAAACACTAGTAAAACCTAGAAATCAAGTGATCCTTTGTCCACTTATTTTAATTTATATTCACGATACATTTTATATTTAATGTGTTTACACATCCTAAACGTGATGCATATATGATTTTAACCTTTGAAGGGATTTATTTGTACACTTTCATATACCTACATTGAAATGCATTTCTTACCTATTTGAAGCTAAATTGATTAAAAAATATGATTATTACCCATCCAATTTCATGTCTAAATATTAGAATTGTGGTATAGGTCATCATATGTTAATACATGTGTCAGGCCATAGGTATAAATCCCTGAATGATTATAACATGAGAGTACATTCAATCTAATCGGATGGAATGAAATCATTTGTCGATCATATAATTGCCTCAACATTCAAGAACAAGTAGTGTATTGATCTTTTCCTTAAGCATATTATATTTGGTATTTCTTATGACATGAATCAATGACAACAAAGGTTAAACCAAGACTTTCCTAATTTCTTAAAGATGTTCTTGAACATCACATTTAGATATCCAATTGAGGTAAATCAAATTTCATGTTTTATTAAGTACAAATTATGAGATCACAACTAAAGGATGAGATTATGCAAAATTCAAGATAATTGTGGTTGTGATTTTATTCAATGTTTTAATAACATCAAAATTTATTATTACATATAATTTCTTATATCTTTAGCATTCTAAATTGTAATCTTGTACAAAGTACACCATATTTTGTTCCCTTGTGTTAATGGGTGTTGACCTAGCTCTTATTCAAGCCTATTTCTAGACAAAAGACTAAAAACATGATTTCATATCCTCACATGGTGATCCAAACAACTATCTTGAACTCAATGCACATGATTTCTAGCTTGACTTCCCTATTTTGGAAAATCAAGGGCTCTTGGAGTGTCCTTGACCCTCCATAGAGCCCAAATTCAAATGTGTTAGTGTTGAGCTCCCGCCAGTTGTTTATAAATGCTAGTGTCTCAATATGACTATTGGAAGTCATCTTAATTCATGAAATACCTTGATATCCCTATATAAGATCCTTCTTTCAATTCTATTTCAATCTAAAATCATCATTTCACATTAAGCACAAGTATTCAAAGAAACATTTCATCTCACCATATCCTTCAAGAATTCTTCAATATGTAAGCATTATGGAAAGTTACAATAACCTTCATTCAAGCATGTCTTTACTAGTGATATCCTTTATGTCATGTCACATATTTATTGTATCAACACATGTAATCATGTTCACAGAGCATTACATCAACAAGTCAGAGGTATGTACTTAAAATTTTACATTGTTGTTATATTTCAATTCAATTTCATGTTTAATTCCAAAATTGAGGTTTGTCATAGGAAAATCCCCCGTCAACTCAATATTTTCTCCTCTTTGAATATGTAGGTGGCAAGATTGGAAGACATAGAATTGGAATTAGACTAAGAAAAAAAGACCTACAAATTGAGACTTTGTCGATCTAAAAAGTAGGTTCGACATCACTCCACCAAATGTTAAACCAAGAGTTTCATAAACTCTTAAAGATGTTCTTGAATATCACATTTAGATATCCAATTGAGGCAAATTGAATTGCATGTTTTTTAAGTACAAATGATGAGATCACAACTAAAGGACAATGTCATGCAAAATTCAAGAGAATTATGGTTGTGATTTTATCCAATATTTCATTAACATCAAAATTGCACTGATTTCTTATATCTTTAGCATTGTAAATTGTAATCATATAATTTATACCACATTTTGTTCCCTTGTGTTAGTGGGTGTTGACCTAGCTCTTATTCAAGCCTATTTATATCCAAAAGACTAAAAATATGATTTCATATCCTCACATGGTGATAGAATAACTATCCTAAACTCAATGCACTTGATTTCCAGCTTGACTATCCTATTTTTCTAAATCAAGGGCTCTTGGGGTGGTGTTGAACCTCCATCGAGCCCAAATTCATAGGTTCCCACTAGTTGTTTATTAATGCCAATGTCTCAATGTGACTATTGGAAGTCATCTTAATTCACAAAATACCTTGATATCCCTATAAAAAATCATTCTTTCAATTCCATTTCACATCCAAAATCATCATTTCACATTAAGCACAATCATTCAAGGAAACATTTCATCCCACCATATCCTTCAATCATTCTTCAATATGTAAGCATTACAAAAGGTTACAATAACCTTAATTCAAGCATGTCTTTATGATTTACATCCTTTATTTCATGTAATATTATTGCATCAACACATGTAATGACATTCACAAAGTATTACGTCAACATGACTGAGGTATAGCATTTCCTAAACTCTTAAAGATGTTTTTGAACACCACATTTAAATATCCAATTGAGGTAAACCAAATTGCATGTTTTATAAGTACAAATATTGAGATCACAACTAAAGGACGAGATCATGCAAAATTCAAGAGAATTATGGTTGTAATTTTATACAATATTTCAATAACATCAAAGTTTAGTATTTCATGTAATTTCTTATACCTTTAGCATCTTGAATTTTAACCTTATACAATTTATACCACATTTTTTTTCCCTTGCGTTAGTGGGTGGTGACCTAGCTCTTATTCAAGCCTATTTCTGGACAAAAGGTTGAAAAAACAATTTCATATCTTCACACGGTAATCCAAATAACTATTCTAAACTTAAGTCACTTGATTTCTAGCTTGACTTCCCTATTTTGGAAAATCACGAGATCTTGGGGTGTCCTTGACCTCGCATTGAGCCCAAATTCAAATGTGCCATTGTTGGGTTCCCACCAATTGTTTATCAATGCGAGTGTCTCAATATGACTAGATTGGAAGTCAACTTAATTCATGAAATACCTTGATATACCTATATAAGATCATTCTTTCAGTTCTATTTTGCATCCAAAATCATTATTTCAAATTAAGCACAAGCATTCCAGGAAACATTTCATCCAACCATATCCTTAAAAAATTCTTCAATATGTAATAATTATGGAAAGTTACAATAAACTTCATTAAAGAATATCTTTATGATTGATATCATTTATGTCATGTCATAAATTATTGCATCAACACATCTAATCATGTTCACAAAGCATTACATCAACAAGTCTGGTGTATAAGATTTAGTTTTCTACTCCAGAGTTTTCATTTCAATTATACTTCAATTCAATTTCATAATTAATTCCAAAATAGAGGTTTGACATGGGAAAATCCCCCATCATCCCAACATTTTCTCTTCTTTGAATATGTAGGTGGCAAGATTGGAAGACATAGACTTGGAATTAGACTAAGAAGAAAAAGACCTATAGATTGAGACTTTGCTGATCTAAAAAGAAGATTCAACATCACTCCACCAAATGTTAAACTAAGAATTTCGTAAACTCTTAAATATGTTCTTGAACATCACATTTAGATATCCAATTGAGGTAAATTAAATTGCATGTTTTATAAGTACAAATGATGAGCTCACAACTAAAGGATGGGATCATGCAAAATTCAAGATAATTGTGGTTGTGATTTTATCCAATATTTTAATAACATCAAAATTTAGTATTCCATATAATTTCTTATAAATTTAGCATCACAAATTATATCCTTGTACAATTTACACCATATTTTGTTTCCTTTTGTTAGTGGGTGGTCACCTAGCTCTTATTCAAACCTATTTTTGGTCAAAAGACTAAAAATAAGATTTCATATCCTTGCATCGTGATCCAAACAACTATCCTAAACTCAATGCACTTGAGTTCCAACTGTGTGTGTGAAAATTGTACCTGATTTGTAGACACAACACTTCAGTAAAACATTAGAGGTTAGCTATAATCAAAATTGTGCAAAATTGAAATCTAATCTAACCAAGCGATTTACTGCCTTCTAATAGGTGCGAGATTGATGTTCTTAGATTGTAATCGAGATCAGTGACCTAGATGACACCTAAATGAAGGATTTGAATGCAATTGATCTAGATATGAGATTGAATGCAATTAAGCTATTTTTTTTTTGGATTTTATGATGCAATAAGGAATGAAAACTTGATATGAATCTATGCTAGCTGAAATTGATATGCTATGAATGCTATTGAAAATTGATATGTAATGCTAATCTAACAATGATATGCAATATGAATGCAAAAATAAGATTGATCTCACAAAAATGTCGATTCGCAAGAGCTTTAATTCTTCAATTCCAATTCTCCAACGTGATTGTGTAACTCTTGAATTGATCTTGGCAGCGTAATTGTGCAAATTTGTGGATTGATTTGGCAAAGTAAGCTTGCAAAATTATGAGATGAATTATGAAGAGCCGAGCCTTGTTTTTATAGAAATCCAAGGCTTTGGAGGTGCATGGAAAAAAGCCATAAATCACTCAGATTAACTCAGCTTGATTTTTGAGTTATCTGATAATAAAGATAATTTAATCCACAAAAACATGCAAAAGCAGAGATTAACTCAAAATAGAGTTTAGCTTTAATTGATAATTGATAGTTGTTTGCTTTTATGATTGTGCATGTTTTATTTATGAATTAATTTAATAATAAAGTGATTTATTTCCAACTTAACTGCTTTTAAAAATAAAACAATTGATTTATGGGTTAATCAATTATTTAATCAAACTTTTATTAAAAATTATATTATTAAATAATGACAACTTGCTTTAATTAATTAAATAAGAATTTAATCAATTATTCATATTATATTAGATTTATTGTCAAAATTAAATAATACAATTAATAATAGATAGAATTAAATTTAATTACATAATTAAGTGGCAAATATTAAATCTAATTAATTAAATATGAAAATATTCAATTAATCAAACTTTAGGATAAATGTGATTTATTGCCAAATAATTATAAAATTAAAGATAATTATGATGATTAGGAATATTACTAGGAATATTCCCCAATGCAGAATTTAAGATAATCAATTATGATTCGATGATGTTTAGATGTGCCTTAGGTTAGGACTTTGATGTCGATTTCGTTTGATATGTAGATGTAGGATATTAATGAACTTATAGCCCATTTTTGGGGTATTACATTTTGCCCCTCTTTGAATTACTGTGTGAAGCGCAGTGGTTCAAAGATGGTCTGTGTTTGATAGAGATATGAAACTGATGTTTGAAATTGATAATTGATATGAGACAGAAGCTAATTGATATTGATTTGAGATGAAGATAATAGGTCCTGAATGACCAAAGATAATGTTCACTATAACAGAAAATGAACCTATGATTGTGAAAAAGTGTCAAAATGCCTGATTCCAAACCTTAGGATTGCAAAGAAGTGAGTGACCCGTTCTAGACTCGATTGTCTTAGCAAAACTAGCAGGTATCACATCCAAACCCTTCAATTGTCGAAGAACCAAGGAAAGAACACTATGATCTGATGGTTGCAAAAATTGATATAGTTTACAAGATTAGGAGAATACCAGATTGATATGGATCTTGATGAATCTGATATGCCCCAAGTGATGATAGATTTGCCCTGAGCGATGAGGACTTTTGATGAATCAGTAACTAGACGTGATTGTTTGTCTTGATCACTGATGAAAGATATTGATAGACTTGATCGATAGAATTTTGATTTACAGACTTTGAATTGATGTGCAATACCATGCCCCCTTCAGGATGAAAATTGAAATATGACAAGAAAAGTCAGCATTGAGAGTTTAGAAGCATGTTAATTGATTTGAGAAGTGGCTAAACACGTTCAAGAATGCATTATGCATCGTTTGGAGGTTCAAAAGACCAAGTTTGACTAGGTGAAACCATGAGTTGACCATAGTTGACCAATTTGAAATTTTGATAGTTTGATGTAAGATAATCAGTTAAGTTGAATACTGGATTTCTGTGATGATTGAAGGTTGAATATGCAAGTAGTCAATAATATGAATGATCTCAGATTTTGATTTTGATCCTGAAAAAGGATTCTACTTGCTGTTTCATTGGAGGAACCTTCGTGTAAGATTCAGCTCTTGTTAGACTTGAAGAATTGATATGAAGAATTGTTTAAGCTTTGAAGTTCATTTAGTCATTGTGAGATCATGCAAAGATGAAAAATGCAAAGAGAGATGCAAAATGAAATGCAACCTAAGACCTAGGACCTACTCACTGATCATATGTCAATTTGTTATCATCATTAAACTTTTAGGTATCTGGATAAATCAATACAATGCCCACTAGCTATGAAACCATAGACATATGAATATCAATTTGTATGCGCAAGAATCAATACAATACCCACTGGTCAACAACCATGGATATATGAATATTGATTTTATTTTCAAAATGTTGGATTAGATATAAGCACCAAGGCACAAACACCAGGATGACCTGAATATCATGTCCATTTTGATATAGCAATTTGTATAAGCATCAAAACATAAACATCATGATGACTTGAATACGCCTTGCATTCAAACACATCAAATAGTCAAGAGATCATTCTAAATCCAGTATGAATTACCTGTAGTGACCCTTTATCATTCACATCCTTAGGCAAGATCGCGTTCCACAGTAGGAGAAAGAACTTACTCAAAAAGACAATAGTTAGATCAAACTTCCTTGAATTTTCTGGGTATCAATGGTCGAGGTACGCATGGCCATCCAATTCGAGATAGAGGCTCTTATAGTCAGACACCATTTCAATCCGGAATTTCCAAAGTTGTTAGATTTTCACATACAAGCAAAAGACAAAGAAAAGATTATGCCCCCAGTCATCACCCTCTAAATCCTGTAAAGGACATCATCGAAGAGCTCGAAGGGACACAATATGAAAAAATCTCAATGCGGATCAGTAAGCATACAAGGAGATAAAAGCATATAAAAAGCATAGATTGTTTTCAATTTGTGTTTAATTGCATTGTTGTAGATGCAAAATCCTTTTTGGAGACAAGACTGACTGACTGACTCACATGAAGCTTCAAAGGACTCTGACTAGATATGATCCATCTAAGATACATGGGAGACCATAGGATATGACATTGATTGCCCCCAAGTGTTAAACATTGATAGGATATAGATGCTTGAGCTGATTGGTGTACAGACTGACTTATTGAAAACTGGAAATGTTGAAACAAACTGGGAGATATGTACAAACTAAAGCAAGATTGAAAGCTAGAAAAGACCAAGATTACACTGATAAATGGAGCATTTTGAACAAGTGGTGCCCATTTGCCGGGTTTTCACCATCTTGGCAGAGATTCTATTTTTGCTACCAAGGCACCTATTTCCAGGTTTTCACCAAGGCACTTTTTCTTCTTTTTTTTCATTTTTTTGTATTTTTCATTTTGTCAATTTTTTTGTTCTTTTGATTTTTTTTTTGATTTTTTTTGTGAATCATCAAGGTGCCTATTGCTAGGTTTTCACCAAGATGTTCATTTTTTCAAGACTTTTTTAAATTTTTATAATTTTTTCAAGACATTTTACCATAGACTAAATGCCTTAGGCGTAGAATTTCTTCAGATGGAGAATGTTGATTGGTTCTCAGAGCTGTTCTCCTTCAGTCATTGAGAGTTGATAGGCACCAGAGCCAAAATTAGCAGTGATTACAAAGGGACCCAGCCAGTTGGGTTCAAACTTCCCCTTGCGTTCTTGATGGAATTGATTTTTAGGATTTTCTCTCAACACTAGATCACCAACCTGAAATTCTCTGTGTCTAACTTTCTTGTTGTAGCCTCTAGACATTCTTTTCTGATACACTCTGAGATGATCATACGTTGCTTGCCTGCGCTCATCTAGTAATTCAAGTTCTTATAACCTAGACACTCTGTAGTCTTCATCAATGACAAGTCCATGCATTCTGATTCTGAGTGATGGGATTTCAACCTCAATAGGTAGTACCGCTTCAGACCCATAAACTAAAGTGAAAGGTGTAGCCCCTGTAGGCATTTTGATACTAGTTCTGTATGCCCAGAGAGCTGGATTGATCATGAGATGCCAGTCTCTTCCTATTTTATTCACTATTTTGTGCAAGATTTTCAAGAGATTTTTGTTTGAAGCTTCAGCTTGTCCATTCCCTTGAGGATAGTAGATAGATGACCAATGTTGAGTAATCTTGAATTTGGCACATAAGTCATCTAGGTCCTTGTTTTTGAATTGTCCCCCATTGTCTGTGACTATGGAATGAGGGATCCCATATCTGCAAATGATGTAGTTCAGGATGAACATAGAGATCTGTTTCCCCATTGCTTGTGTTAGAGGAACTGCTTCTACCCATTTTGTAAAATAATCTGTAGCTGTGATTATATGGGTATGTCCATTAGAAGAGTGTGGATGAATAGCGCCTATGAGATCAAATGCCCATTGTTGAAAAGGCCATTGTGTAGTAAAGGGAATTAGATCTCTCCCTGGAGCAAATTTAATAGCCTCTTTCTCCATTTCAGGCCAATAGTACCCAGCCCTAATAAGTTTTCAAGCTAATGTTAAACCATTTGAGTGCGATCCACATATACCCTCGTGGACTTCCTCTAATGCACATTGAGACTCTTCCCGTTCTAAACATCTAAGCAGTGTACCATCTAGACCTCATTTGTACAGATCATTACCAATGATGACATATCAGGATGTGGATTGGATAAGGTTTCATTTCTCAAAATGGTTAAAGGACTCAGGGATGATTCGATCGTGGAGATAGGAGAACAGATTTTTGTAGCGAGATGAGTCATAACCTACAACAGTGCAGATCATGCAAGTTTTAGGGGAGTCATATGCAAGATAGGATAGGGCTTCCACCAGGAACTCATAGCGTAGCTCATGTTCGGGCCACTGTAAGAGAGTAGATAGTGTCGCCATTGCATCAGCAGCCTTATTCTCCGTTCTGGGTATTTTCTCAAATGTGATAGAGATGAAGTATTTCTTTAAATCACCTACCATTCTCTTGTAAGGAATGAGCTTTTCATCTTTGGTTTGGTACACATCATTGACTTGGTGGATAACCAATTGTGAGTCTCCATGGATGTGCATCTCTGTAACTCTCCATTGTATTGCCATTTTCATACCATTGAGAAGTACCTCATATTCAGCAATATTGTTTGTGCAAGGAAACTTTAGTCTGAATGCTTTGGGTATTGAGTATCCTTGAGGAGTGATGAAAAATATGCCTGCTCCAGATCCATTCTATGTGTAGGAGCCATCAAATAATAACCACCATGCTCTAGAAGAGAGGTGCATGATAGAGGAATCGGGAAATTCCATTTGCATGGGTGTATCATCAAACAGTGGTGCTTTAGCTAATTGATCAGCAATGACCTATCCTTTGATAGCTTTTCTTTCAACATATTCAATGTCAAATTCGCTCAAGAGCATGACCCATTTAGCTAGTCTACCTATGAGGGCAGCTTTGCTTAGGAGATATTTCAGTGGATCAATTTTAGCTACCAAATGAGTAGTATGAGCTAACATGTAGTGTCTCAGTTTCTGCGATGCAAATATCACAGCTAGACACGCCTTCTCTATCATTGAGTAGTTCTTCTCATAGGCCACTAAAGTTCTACTGATATAGTAGATGGCTCTTTCTTTCTTGTTCTCATCATGATGTGCTAGCAATGCCCCCAGTGATGTATCTATTGCGGAGACATATAATATTAATGGCTTCCCATGAATAGGAGGCATTAAGATAGGAGGATTCGAGAGATACTTCTTGATATGGTTAAAGTTGTTCTCACATTCTTCATTCCATGCAAAGGTCACACCTTTATGTAATGTTTTTGTAAAAGGCTGTGATATGTCCGCTAGCTATGATATGAATCTTCTGATAGATTGAACTCTGCCTTGTAACATCCTCATTTGACTAATATTTGTGGGAGGTTGCATCTCTATTATAGCCTTGACTTTAGCCGGATCAACTTCAATGCCTTTCTTTGAAACTATGTATCCTAAGAGCTTTCCAGAAGTGACACCAAAAGCACACTTCTTAGAATTTAGTCAGAGACTAAATTGTTCCATTCTGTCTAGGATCATGCTCAAGTCTGTTAGATGTTCAGTTCTAATCATGGATTTTGCCAAGGTATCATCCATGTAATCCTCCATTGTTTTATGCATCATATCATGAAAAATAGATGTCATTGCTCTTTCATATGTAGCTCCCACATTTTTGAGTCCAAATGGCATAACATTCCAATAGAAGGTTCCCCACGCACATGTGAATGTAGTTTTCTCTTGGTCTTCTGGAGCAATTTTGATTTGGTTGTATCCAAAAAAGCCATCCATTAAGGAATACATTTCATAGCCCGCAGTCATGTCCACTATCATATCAATGTTAGGCAGTGGAAAATCATCCTTAGGGCATGCTCTGTTCACATCTCTAAAGTCCATGCACACTCTGATTGAACGATCTGGTTTTGAAATAGGTACAATGTTAGAGATCCACTCAGCATAGTCTATGACATGGATGAATCCAGCTTTGAGGAGTTTTTCTAGCTCTTCTTAGACTAAGGGTGCCACATGAGGATGCATCTTTCTCAATTTCTATTTGATTGGTTTTACCCCAGAAGCAATGGATAGATGGTGCATGATGAGATTGGGATCCAATCCTAGCATATCTAAATATTTCCACGCAAAGTTGATCTTTTTTTCTATCAAGAATGTAGTAAATTTTTGTTTCTCTTCTTCTGATAAAGATTGTGCTACATGTACCAATTGTGGTTCCTCTGTTGTACCCAAATTGATGGATTGGGTGGGCTCAATTAGAACTGGAGATCTGTCCTATAAATGACTTAGAAGGACATCAAATATCTCATCCTTAGGCACCTCAAAGAGGTTTTCACCTTTGGATACATCTTTTATTTTTACTTTTGTCGGTTCTGAGACTGCCACAAAGTGGTTTTCACCCTCAGAACTCTTTTTCTTTTTCTTTTTACTCTTGTTTTTTTGACTAAGATATTTGATGTCTGACTCGGTCATGCTGACACTCAGTTCACTAATGGAAGTACTCATAGGCTCAATTGCATTGAGGTAGCAAGCAAGGGCATAGTCATTCGGGAAGGTATAAATACCACGGTTTGGGTTTATGGAAGTTTGGTCGATAAGATTAGGGCGTTGGATAGTCAAAGTGGGAAAGGCTTGGGATATTGTGTTCACAGATGTGGATATGTCATCATTGGTCCTAACCTGATGCTCAAGTTCAAAGGTGATATTACAGCTCAAAATGTTTAACTCGTGAATAGGCTCAATGTTATCATGGGAATCCTCTTCAGCCATAGGTGGATCAGACACGTTAAGTTCATTGTTTCGCTCTAGACCTACATTGGGTTGAGATACATATTGGTGAATAACATCAATATATTTCTCTATGATAAGCTCATCTTCTTCTGGAATGGCTCCCCATTCATAGTCATTTGACTCAGCTTCTGATTCAGGATCTCTAGGAAATCTAAGAAAATGTGTGAAGTCAGGATGAATACCCCAAGAAGGATTACCCTCAATCTCTAACTTGAATTCATATTCATGGGAATCAGTGTTAGAATAACTACTCTCTACTTCTGGATCAGTTTGATCACCTTCAAGATTGGCTGGTTCTTGTGGTACAACCATCTCTTGCACTACAGTAGGTTCTTGTGTTTCTACTACATTAATTCTTTTGATAGGATCATCTTTATCATCAAGAAGATCTTTGATCTCTTTAGGCAATTTTTCATAGGGGATGAGTTCTGAACTATCTGAATCATCATCTGAGGGTTCTGTCTCTTCTTTCTTGAGAAGGGGTTCTCCTGGTGCAATTTGTTCTATGACATGAGAAAAACCACCTTTGAGATGATAGGGTTTCTTCTTAAAGCCTAAGCCACCAGTATCTTTGTTGGCTCTACCAATATGTGAAATGGGTGTCACAAGACCCTTTCCTCTGATTCCTAGAGGTCCTTGACCGGAATATCCCATCTTGGCTATCAATTTGTTCCTTGGACCATATGAATTAGAAGGGATTGTAGGTGCTACAGATTTGCTAGTTTGAACAATTTTGGATTCAGAATCATCTTTGTATAGCCATGCAAGCACAGCTTCATCCTCTTCAAATTCTTGTTTGGATACTTGCTCCGCCACAAAATTTCTTTTGTATGCTTCCATAGGTTCCTTAGGTTCTGATTTAGATTGCTTCAAATATTGTCCATATGACTTGGGTGAGATAGGGAGAGATGTCAGAGACAAGACTAGCTCTATAGTGTATTCTCCCATCCCATTTTCTTTGATATTGATCTCTTTAGCAATGTCATCCATCTTGGATGTGGAAGCCACATTTTGTTGCTTGATGGAAGATTCTCTATTATTGGGAACAAGCTTATCGGCACTTTCCTTTAATGTATTGCAAGTTGTACTCAGATCTGCTGGGATAGTAACTTCTACCCCTTCATAGGGAAATTTCAAGCATTGATGGTATGTAGAAGGAATAGCTTGCATTTCATGTATCCAAGGTCTCCCTAGAAGGATATTATAAGCCAATGGCATATCAAACACCTGACATGTGGTATCTTTGATGACCGGACCCACTCAGATGGGTAAGACAATGGTGCCTTTAGAAGATTTTTCCTGTTCATCATAGGCCTTTATGGTGATCTTCTTTCGAGGATCAATAGCCATCTCTGAGAATCCCAACTGTGTGATTAAGTTGTAAGAACAAATGTTGAGGCCTGTGCCCCCATCTATCAACACACATTTGACTCGACGATTCTGGATCAAGACTTCTATGTGTAAGGGCTGATTATGTGGGTGACTCAAAGAGTTGTCATCTTCCTCTAAAAAGGAGATATATTGTGGAGATGTTAGATGACCAACCATAGTCTGGAACCTATCTAGATCTAGGTTGTCAGGAACATTAGAGCTGAGCAAAGCTTTGTCTAGGACATCTCTGTGAGCTGGGGATATTCAAAGTAACTCAAACATAGAGATTTTGGCATTGGTATGCTAGAGTTGTTGGACGATGCTATAAGATGTAGGTCTTGTATCCTTTGGATTGGAAGATTTCGAGGCAGCCTTCTATTTAGAAGCATATGTGAGATTGAAAGGTATCTAAGGGACATTAGATGAACTTGGTGTTTGTCCTTCCAGATGATCCTGAGCTTGTGATCTGGTAACCGCATTAGCTGAGGAATGATTTCTATCTCTTCATACAATCGTGATGACATTACAGCTCTCAGAGAGACATGGTTCAACCATATTGATGACAGCATTGTTTCCAGGGTAGGCATAGTTGACTTTTGCCCCCATGTTAGGCTGAGAAGTGGAAACTCCCTTGCCATGTTGTGGAAATGGTTTTGTAAATGCTATGTGATCATTATTGTTGGTAGGATTATCGATCATGATGTCCCCTTGATCTATCAAGTCTTGAATGGTATGCTTCAAGTGGAAGCATCCATTAGTTTTGTGGCCTTTAGTCTGATGGAAAGCATAGAATTCATTATCTTTCCACCAATATGGTTTTGGATCCGGATCAGGGTTTCGGATTGGTGGTAAAGAGATGATGTTATTAGTTATCAGGGTTCTCAGGACAGATTCCAAAGATTCTCCTAGGGGAGTAACCTTTCATTTATTATCCCATCGTTTGAATGGCTTCTTTGGAGATGGTTCAGTAGATTTTTGCTCTGAAGCTTTAATGGCTTTGGTGCCAAGGGTGAGATTGTAGGCCGGTGCCTTTGAGGGGGTGTAGATAGTGTCAACAACACCATCAGAGATGATACCTTTATTTCTATTCCAGCTCTTGTTTTTATCTTTTGAGCTAGATCCAGATTCAGACTTGTCCTTTTGAAGTGTGATTTCTCCTTTCTTGACAAGTACTTTCTCAATCTTGATTGCATTATCCACCATTTTATCAAAAGATACATGATCTTGCATTTGTAATGGATAGTTGAGCTCTGGAACAAGGTTATTGATAAAGATTTCAAGTTTCTCTATTTCGGGAATTGGTCTAGCATATAGAGAAAACTTCTTTCGCCACCTCTAAAGAAAAGTTAGGAATCATTCCCCTAGATATTGCTTTTGGTTACAGATATCGATCATGGTAATCAGATGTTGAATATTGTAGGAATATTGTTGATAAAACAATTTAATCAATTCCTCAAAATTTTTGATCGTAGAAGGTAATCTTGAAAACCATTGAATGGATGCTCCTCCCAAGGATCTAGGAAAAAGATGCATCAGATAGGTTGGTTCATGCATGAATTCCATGGAGTGCGTATAGAACTCTCTGACATGGTCTTGAGGATCAGAGTGTCCGTCATATTTGTCATACTTTGGTATCTCCACTTTCTTTGGAAATGGTGGCATATACAAGTTTCTATCAAACGAAAAAGGACATAGGGCCTCCATGGAGAGCTCTTTGGGTTCCTTCTCTTTCTTAAGATTGTTAAGTTCAACTTGCATAGCATGCATCTGTCTTTTCATAGCTATGAGTGGAGTTTCTTCCTCATGTGTGATGATATCTTCAACATTGAAGTGAGGAGGAAGTTTAGCTCCTTCCTGGGCTAATTGTAAAAAGTATGCCTCTCTATCCACTTTCAAGGAATGTCTCATCATTCTTTTGAATTCATCATCATTCTGACATCGATGGATTTCAGAGGGTGTAGGTTCTTGGTCGGCATTATGTTGAGAATGGGGTCCTTGGGATCCTCCTCCTAGAGAACCGTGGTTTGTCCCTGCTTGAGACATGATAGGAGTTTTTGGACTCTCTGGAATAGATTGAGGAGGAGTTTGCTGATTACCTCTGTGAGTTGATAGAGGAGGTAGGTAACCAATTTTTAATTGAAAGTTACTGAGACCATCATCTTCGTAGATACCAAACTTGATGAGTTGTTCAAGAGTTGGACCCAGGGTATTGGGTAAAAGTAAGTTCTGAGATGTTTCTTCTGATTTCTTGTGTGAAGAAGCTTTGGTCTCCACCATTAACTTTGAATGAAACAGAAGAAAAGGATGAAGACAACTGAAGATCTATTTGATTTGAGAAAATCAGATGACGCAACCTTGTCAAGATTATGATTGTTTTGAAGATCTAATGAGATGTGGGTGAAGGAAACTGTGCCCTAGATGTATGGGATAGATCACCCAAAAGATAGCAGACATGAGATAAAAAGGACTCAAATTGATCAAACAGAAGGCTAGATCAGATTCAAAAGATCAATCTCAGAAAATGGTAGAATGCTCAATAGCTACTGCTCTGTTCCTGACATAATGATATTTTTGACAGATTCTGGAAACATTGGATATCTTACAATTTGACAATTTCTGACAACTCTCTCAAATTTTTCCAAATGACACTCTGCAGACTCGTATGACACTGGGTAGTCTATGAAATGACAGTTTCTAAACTCGTACGACAGTTGGGTAGAAATGAAACAACAGTTGAAAAAACTCGTACGACAGTTGCTAACAGGGTTTTGACTTTCTTGAATTTGATGGTTTGAAAACTCATATGACACTGGGTTCTCAATCATGCGACAGATGGGCAATACTAAAATGACACTTTACAAAACTCGTATGACTTTTGACTTCCTGAAATGACTTTTGACTCCAGAAAGAATTTTACGTCAAATTTTGCAAAACTTAAGGTTTTTAGTTTTGGATTGTTTGCAAATTGTATTATCCAGATTTTGAAGGTTATACCAGATTTGATCATTTTTAATAGCCAAGCAGATAAACAAGCGCATAGAACAGCAAGCAAGTGATTCCAAGCACATCTGAAAATAATGAACAAGGGCAAAAGCAAACTTGCGCATGAACAATCAAGTGACCAAATTGTGCTAATCCCTGAGAGTACTAATTGTGTATGTTCTGAAAAGTTTTTCAATAACACACATATACCTGAGAATGAAAAATTGGCCTCTCTAGGGTTTTTAGTAATGGTTTGACTCTACAACTTTTATGATTCAAAGGGGTGAACTCCAATCCCAGCGCACCAGGGTTTTGACACAGTCCGAGAACTTAATCTTCAAGAGCTGCTAGGGAGATCTGACAACCCAACAATGAACCATACCCGTGGAGATTTCTTCCACAAGGACATTTATATAGCGGTTGTCACTACCACGTCTGAAATGGCTATGACCGCTTGAGGTTCCGTCAACGCAGTTTTCCCTGTGAAGGGATTGTCTACTATGGTTAACCCTCTCTAAAGGTGACACATATTTATACCACAAGGGGACTTGGCTCCAGATTCAAGGTTTTGACACCTCTTCACTTTTAACCCAAACAAAGCAAGCAGATGAATCTGACATGCTAAGACAAAGTTTGTTTCACCAAGGTCTGTGATATCAACTCCACGTGATCTATCAACCTCTCCAAGGAGAGAATGTATCAATCAATAAGAGAAGATGCACTAACCAATTTTGATTCACCAAAGCTCGTGATATCAACCCTATGTGATCTATCAACCTCTCCGGAGAGAGAATGTGTCAATCAATAAGAGAAGACGCACTAACCAAGCTGAATGTGAAACACACTAAGTACCCTCCCTACCTACAAGGATTCTGTCATCAAGAAAAATTTCTCTAGGAATCCAATCTCTCAAGAATCACAAATAGTGTTCATAGGGCCTAATTACTATGTGAGCACAGATATATTCCTGAAAGCAAATCTACCAAAAGTACCCAAAAATTAGAAAGAGGAACACTTAACGCTTAAAGTGAATATGAGATGAGTCCACAAGGTGGAACACTTAACACCTCACACAAGCTGAAAATGAATCCCCAACTTAGAAAACAAGTGAGTTCTTAAAAGCACAAAAGGGTTGCCAAGTGGAACACTTAACGCTTATGTCCTATTGACCCCTCCCCTTTATGGCGCTGAGATTGCAAACACGGGGCAGAAATGAGGGGCCGGTGGATTAGCGAGTCCAATAACACAAGATAGCAATCAAGATCAATCACAAGTATTCTAAGACTACTTAATGAATCCTTAAGGGATCACAACCTAGTATCAAATTATGCAAGTGTGTAGAAATAGATCAAAAGCATGAAAAGATGCACACAAGCTTGACACGTGAGAGATTTATTTTAAGTCCAAATTGAAATGTTTTCAGAACAAGGAGAATACCTCATGATCCTCACAATGTGCTTAGTAGATTTTACCTGATTTTTAGCAATTCTTTCACTTTTCCCAATCAAAATCAGCAGAAATCTATCAGAAACAGTAAATTTCAATTGTTAGGGTTAGCTGTCAGTCAAAATTCAAAAATCAAATTTGACAAACTATCTGCAAAAATGAAATGACAATTGAAATCTGGTACCAAAACTTGTACGACAGTGGGTATGCTCCCAGACGCCAGTCCAGAAACTCATACAACACTGGGTATGCTACCATATGACAGTTGAGCTCCCAAACAATAGTGGGTATGTGATTAAATGAGTCTTGATTTGATAGATCATCGTATGATAGTGGGTCCAGTATCATACGACAGTGGGTATGCTCCCATACGACATTTATTAGAAACTCATACGACAGATGTACAAACAAAAATTAAAAATCACAGTTTTGCATAGATCTCGAGAAGAAAAAGATAGAAATTGATAGAATTGAATTGGAAACCCATTTTAGGGCCCCACAGTGGGCGCCAAAAATGTGTGTGTAAAAATTGTACCTGATCTATAGACACAACACTTCAGTAAAACATTAGAGGTTAGCTATAATCAAAATTGTGCAAAATTGAAATCTAATCTAACCAAGCGATTTACTGCCTTCTAATAGGTGTGAGATTGATGTTCTCAGATTGTAATCAAGATCAATGACCTAGATGACACCTAAATGAAGGATTTGAATGCAATTGATCTAGATATGAGATTGAATGCAATTAAGCTATTTTTTTTTGGATTTTATGATGCAATAAGGAATGAAAACTTGATATGAATCTATGCTAGATGAAATTGATATGCTATGAATGCTATTGAAAATTGATATGCAATGCTAATCTAACAATGATATGCAATATGAATGCAAAAATAAGATTGATCTCACAAAGATGTCAATTCGCAAGAGCTTTGATTCTTCAATTCCAATTCTCCAACATGATTGTGTAACTCTTGAATTGATCTTGGCAGTGTAATTGTGCAAATTTGTGGATTGATTTGGCAAAGTAAGCTTGCAAAATTATGAGATGAATTATGAAGAGCTGAGCCTTGTTTTTATAGAAATCCAAGGCTTTGGAGGTGCATGGAAAAAAGCCATAAATCACTCAGATTAACTCAACTTGATTTTTGAGTTATCTGATAATAAAGATAATTTAATCCACAAAAACATGCAAAAGCAGAGATTAACTCAAAATAGAGTTTAGCTTTAATTGATAATTGATAGTTGTTTGCTTTTATGATTGTGCATGTTTTATTTATGAATTAATTTAATAATAAAGTGATTTATTTCCAACTTAACTGCTTTTAAAAATAAAACAATTGATTTATGGGTTAATCAATTATTTAATCAAACTTTTATTAAAAACTATATTATTAAATAATGACAACTTGCTTTAATTAATTAAATAAGAATTTAATCAATTATTCATATTATATTAGATTTATTGTGAAAATTAAATAATACAATTAATAATAGATAGAATTAAATTTAATTACACAATTAAGTGGCAAATATTAAATCTAATTAATTAAATATGAAAATATTCAATTAATCAAACTTTAGGATAAATGTGATTTATTGCCAAATAATTATAAAATTAAAGATAATTATGATGATTAGGAATATTACTAGGAATACTCCCCGATGCAAAATTTAAGATAATCAATTATGATTCGATGATGTTTATATGTGCCTTAGGTTAGGATTTTGATGTCAATTTCGTTTGATATGTAGATGTAGGATATTAATGAACTTATAGCCCATTTTTGGGGTATTACACCAACTTGACTAGCCCATTTTTTCAAATCAAGGGATCTTGGAGTGTCCTTCACCCTCTATTGGACCCAAATTCAAATGTGTTAGTGTTGGGTTCCTTCCAGTTGTTTCTCACCATAACTCAATTAGATGTTGATCCTATGACCACACAATAACTCAAGTCATGTTCCAAATATGATCAACTATTTATTGTACACTATCTTTTTCCCAATTGACTAAAAAATTAGAGATGTCATCAATTTAATCTTCAACTCCACCAGTAACACTGATCCATTGTCTGCAATGAATTAAGTTTCCAGAAATGACAACACCACAATACATTTTCATGATCAAAGATAAAACTAACATCATCAAATTGAAATAGTACATCAGTCCCAAATAGTGATGTCTCACGTCGCCCAGTCATGTTGAATCTCAAGCCCATCCCACCATGCTCATGGAAATAGTCGCATAATCCAAACAAGCAGAATGCACTAAAGGAAATAATGCCAACACTAAGCCACATAGCATAATAGTGAGGGGATGACATAAAGTAACCTAGAATCTAATCTCTTAGGAAAAATATACCAAGTCATCTAAAATCAAGATCACTACTCAAAGCTAGAAATTGTTGATACATATACTCAAAAGTGGGTTTATTATCACATGGTACATAATGGCCCATCTTCTCTCATCAATGAGTCCCTATTGATCCATAGATCACATCTGTAGATGATCATGCTAAATTGTATCATTGATCAATATCCAAATGACTGAATACTATATCTTGGATCAACACCCTCAAGAAGACCAGATACTATGCCTTTGATCAACAACCTCATGCATCCATGTAGTCTCTTATGTCTTCTTATTATTTATTTCCCCATTCATTTTGTTGGTGTAATTAATTATTCCTAATTACACTTTACTTAATCTTACTTAGGTTAATGCATTGCATAGTAGTTTGTGATTGAGACACCTAGGAGTGTGCACATCTATTAAGCACATGGTGTAGGAGAAATTCCACTTTTGGTGTGATAGTTGTCTTCACATACTTCATTGTGTGTGAGATCCACCTTTCCTGCTCTTATCACATTATCATCCTAATCCATTGCACATACTTTGATGTACAATGGAGGATGATCCACCTTTGGTGGACATGTGATTCCACCTATTGTGGGTGATATCTTATCATTTCCTTATCATGTAGTCTTATTGCATTGCCTATATATTCAGGCACTCCTAATTTGTAATCAATTCAATTAGATATAATCAATTATTTGATTATTTTTCCTATCTCTCTTGTGCTATCTCTTGAGCTTCTAGATCTTGGCTTTTATACTTTTCCTTAGGAAAATTATTACATGGTATCAGAGCGATATCAAAATTCTTACATGGTATCAGAGCCATAAGAGTTTTATTGTATAGCCTATTTTGAGAGATTTTTATTGCAGGTCAAAATTAGAGCTTGCTAGTGCAAATCAGAGGTTGGCATCACATTGAGGAGGTCCAAAAACCCCTAAATCAAGTTTTGTTTTATCCAAATTGGATATCTGAAGCAAAATCTAGAGCCATTTGAATTTTCAAGGTTCGGCGGCGATGATTCAGAAAAAATAATTTTAGAGGCGATTTTCAATCAACGATATCTCAGTCATCCGGACTCCTTTTTTTGAGCAATTTTTTTTGTTTTGGGGTAGAATTTTATGATCTACATAATGGTGCAGGTGGTTGCTAATCTCTGCTTTTGATATTTTCTAAAAATTGCAAATGCTGATTTTTACAACTTTAGAGGCTTCATTCGGGCTCATATGGACACATTTTCAGGTGTTTTTTTTTTTAAAGTTCATGATTTTTTGTCTACTTTCCAAATCTGGTATCAGTTTGGAAAAATTCTGAGTAGACATAGTACTTTCAAAATTTGGTCTATTTTAGCTATTTTTGGCACTTGTAATTTGTTAGATCCTTGAGAGATCTAGTGTCTTATTTATTTGAGTCTACTATAGCTTCATATTTTCTATTGTAATCATCAAAATCAGAAGTCCACTTTGGTTCATTTTGGAAAGTGGCAATTATACACGCACTATATATAAAGTGCCAAAATCATCTATTTTGGGGGGGTTCTTTGGTTCATTGCATTTTGGGGGGTGCATTGATTTTTTGATCTCATTGTTTCATGTGAGAAGTACATAATGGATGGTTTAATTAAGTTGACAAGAGGAAACTATAAGAAATGGAGTGAATTGGTTCTTGTGAGAAGTACATAATGGATGGTTTAATTAAGTTGACAAGAGGAAACTATAAGAAATGGAGTGAATTGGTTCTTTCTCATCTTACTAAGCATAACCTGTTGCCCTATTTGTATGAGCTTAGACCTAAAAATCCTTCTTTCAATTGGGACTCTTACTCAGAAGTTATTAAGGTTATCTATTGGAATATGGATATGGATGTTATGGATTCCCTTGATGACTATGATGATGAGACAGAAAATATTCCTGATCTTTGGACTTTTCTTTTGGAAATGTATGGAGATCCACATATTCCTCCACTTCCAAAAGGTCCAGAACCTCCAGCTGCATCTCCTTCTCCTCCTATTGAGACTACTTCTACTCTTTCTCCTGATGATGCTTGCATTCACATAACCATGGGTTCGGGTGATTCAGTGTAGCAAGATATTCCTTGTCTTCCAGTTATAGTTCCATGGGATACCTACTTGATAGACCTTGCAGGTTTGTTTATGGAGTCCTACATTTCAGATTTGGGAGACTTCATTGATTATATTCATCTTCTCTTTGTTGAAGATTATCCTTCTTTAGTTGTTTTGAGGGAGTATGTTGACCCTCATCTTCACTCTCCACTTGATCCTTCTTTCAAGATTGACATGATTGTGGATCCTTTGATACAAAATTTGGAGGAGGTCTCTTTATCTTTAGAGAAGACATTTGACTCTTTGGAGGTTGGTTTTCATGAGTCTCAAACTTCACTTGAGATTTCACATTGCATGGTTCAAGTTGATCATACTCATGTGTTGGAGATTCCTATTCAGTTTCCTGAGACATCATACATTTTGAGGATTCTTCCTAGAGATTGGAGAGGATTCATTGATACACCTATGGACATGTTTCTTCCTAAGGGGAGGAGCATTATTCAATTTTCATGGTGCAGTTTCTATATTGATCTAGGTGCATCTATCATGGGTGTACATTCTACATTGAGGGGGGGCTTTCTTTCTTCTCTTCCTACTTCATTTAAGGAGGCATCTTTGTCTTTGGAGTTTGATCCAAATTCTTACGTGGATCAGTTATCATTGGTTCCTTGTTTGTCACCTTCTTCTAATGGGCTTTCTCCTAATTGGTTCGTGGCATCTTCATCAACCAAGGACATGGTGACACTTGGGAAAACTTCAGAGACATCATACTTCATTTGGATTCCCCTTCCTACTTCCTATCCACAATGGGAAGCCTTCTTACATCTATACTTGGTGTATCTTCTTCCTAAGAGGAGAAATGTTTGTAGGCATTGGACTATGTTTTATCTTCAAGCACTTGCCATCCTTGGAGGAGATTACTCATTATGGGGGGGATATCATGTCTCCTTATTTCCTTCCTTTGGGGGGATTTTTTATTGTATATTCATGATGCATGTCATAATTGGGGGGTCTTGATTACTCCATCCAACCATGCATCTTGTTTTCTTCCCTCTTTTTAGGGGAGGGTTTTTCCCATGAGGTTTTCCCTCTTTCTCCGCTTTATGAGAGTTATGCATTTCATGTATTGCATTTGTACATGGGTACCTAACATGGCCTAGTAGCCGGGACCCATCTTGCATTGTGAGTTTAAGTGCATTCCCTTAAGTTGCACTTAAGGGGGGGTGTTGGTGTAATTAATTATTCCTAATTATACTTTACTTAATCTTACTTAGGTTAATGCATTGCATAGTAGTTTGTGATTGAGACACCTAGGAGTGTGCACATCTATTAAGCACATGATGTAGGAGAAATTCTACTTTTTGTGTGATAGTTGTCTTCACATACCTCGTTGTGTGTGAGATCCACCTTTCATGCTCTTATCACATTATCATCCTAATCCATTGCACATACTTTGATGTACAATGGAGGATGATCCACCTTTGGTGGACATGTGATTCCACCTATTATGGGTGATATCTTATCATTTCCTTATCACGTATTCTTATTGCATTGCCTATATATTCAAGCAGTCCTACTTTGTAATCAATTCAATTAGATATAATCAATTATTTGATTATTTTTCCTATCTCTCTTGTGCTATCTCTTTAGCTTCTAGATCTTGGATTTTAATCTTTTCCTTAGGAAAATTCTTACATGGTATCAAAGCGATATCAAAATTCTTACACATTTATTTTGTTATCACTTTTATTAAGAAATCTTCCATGGTTTACCCTAGCAACAATTTTGGCTCCTAGATTTCCATGGAGAGCCACTCCACTCCACTACTCAAACACTAACAAGATCATCCTATTACAACAATTAGATGCAATGAATTTTAATACATCAAGAAAGAAAAAATAAAAGAAAGGCTCAGAGTCATAAATCACCATGAAGTATAATATACTTAATTGGTCTCAAACTAAGAGTATAAGCCTCTCAAGGATCTCGACAAGAAAGCATAACTCAATTACACTATAGATGTAGTCTCAAACACTAGAGATATATAAATAAAAATGTGATCTCAAATTAAGCATGAATTTCAAAAGCAAAAAAAATTATCAACAAGGCTCTTAAACACACTCAATTGACATAAAATCAAGAGTATAGATTGAATTAGTTTACAAATGGAATTTCCTTAATTAATTTTTACCTTACAAACAAACCACAATCATGAAAAATAACCATAATTAAAACTCATAACATGACAAATATGGTTAAAACCTAATTTTAGAGGCCACAAAAATGAAGGACCTCCAAAGAACACTCAAGAATCAAACACGGAATCTCATAATTCTAGGAAAACTCATTGGGTCCCACATGTACAAAAAGTCCAATGAAATTCATATTCCAATCTCCCATAGAAAAATAAGAAACATAAAAATAAATGAATTCACATTCCACAATACACAAACATGCATACATTGCATAAAATCCCATTTGACTTACATGGAATTAAATCAAACATGTGGGAGATAACAATAATATCATCCCACAAACTAATTTGTAACAAGCAAGAAGTAAAGAAATGAAGAACCAAGTGAGAAATAAGGATTTCCTAACTCAAACAAAGAAAAGGGGAAAATGGAAGAATAAATGCACAAAATATATGAAATCAAATGAGCTTCTCAACAAAGTGTCCAGCAATCTTGACATAAATCTAATGAGTCAATGCCCACAAAATTCTGACTACACTATCAAACCCAACAAGCAAATGATTTTTCTCCAATAGGTTTTTGGAGAAAAATCCAATTCCACAAATTCAAAAGTGGAGAAAATAAATTCTTTTTGAAAAATATAAAGTCACTTTCTCCAAATCCAAAAAGGCTAAAATAAAAACATTTTAATTTAAATAAATTAAAACCAACTAAATAACCTAAAAACCCCAAAGGATTAATTTAGTCAATTCCAATTAAATGGAATACCACTATGAAAAATTTGTGAGTAAATATAAAATAATCAAATACATAGAAAATTAGCTTTAATATTAAATCACTTAACCAAAAAACTTGTAGATACCAAACTATGCGTAGACATTTAGTAGTCTATCAACAATATGCAAGGTCTATATTGATTTTACCTATATGGTAATTGGTGTATAATCATATACATATATGTTTGTTATACAATTATAAATGACATATAGATAAGGTAATATGCATGTCTAATGTAACTATCTCATGTGCCATTGTCAGGTATAAGGCATTCTTAGACCTGTGAATTCAGGTGGAGTCAATGTTTGGTACATATCATCACTACAACATACACAATCAAGTGTAGTTGTTTAATACATAATAAATATTCAAAGCACATATATATAATAATATGGAAATGAAGCTAATGAAAGGATGTTTTTATCTATGTAATCATTCTTGTGTTTTTTAATGTTACGAAACCATTCATTTCATATTTAATCCTCAATACCATCATAAAAGGAAACTTAATTTAATATAATCATTTAAATAATACTTAAAAAAATATTGAGCATATATCAATAAATCTCCAAACCAAATAATAACGAGACATGGTAATCCACAATATTTCAATATGTACTGGCATAATCATTAGTGAAACACATTAAATCAAATTGAGATCATATAACCAAATATCATCATATAACATCATGTCACATCGCATATATTCATTATATGCATATGATCATCATTGAATCATAATTAATATTTACCATCTAGATTAGTAGTGATATCATAATGAACCAACAAAATCATAAACGAACTGGGTGCATCTCACAATGCCAATAACAAAATAATAACATACAAATAGTCATAAAATTACATCAAATATTCTAGCTTAGATCAAAACAAACAAGAATAGAATACAACCATAAGAGGTACTAAATCCCCCCTAATGTATAGGCTTAGTCCTAGAAGCTTGCAAAAGATAAGGGTACAAATCTCTTAGTCATGAAGCATCCTCCCAAGTAGAGAAATTCTCATCACTCGAGTCCCACTATACCCTTACTTTCTTGACATCTCGACCCTGAAGGGTTAGCCTCTAATGTTGTTGAATGTAGATGTGATCCAAAGAAAGCTTCATATCCTCTACCTATAAAGCACCCTAATCAAGAATATGGGTCACATCAGGAATATACTATCTCAACACATAAACATGAAGCACATCATGGATATGTAATAAGCTATGTGGAAATGGTAGGTGATAGGAAACGTGACCAATCCTCTTGAGGATATTAAAATTCCAAAAAGAATGTAGTGCTAACTTAGAGCCTTTCCCATAATGTATGGGTTGTTGGGATTAGGAGAGATAGGTACTGAGAGGGGAGGGGTGAATCAGTGCCTTCAAAACTTCACTTGTAAACCTTTTAGATCTATAATTGATAATAGTGATAACCAAACAAAATAACTTGAATCTTAATTACATAAATCAATCATTCATTTAACTTATGAAAGTAAACAACATGAAATCAATATGACTATCACATAACACAAGTATTTTGGTAACGTAGAAACCCTTATTAGAAGGTAAAAAATGTGGTGGGGATGACACCCACAAATTCTTCACTACTGTAGATAGAAAAGGTTTTCCTGTTAGGGCTACAAGTTTTGATCACTTCTAGTGATCTTACCCTATTAGGAGTAATATATTAGATCAACTAGATCTACCTAGTTATAGGATTTTAACAACACCAATGAGGTGTGCACTCGGTTAAGAGATTTACAAAAGACTGTTAGGTCTACTCTGTTAAGAGATTTATCCAAAACTCTATTACAATTGTTAGAAAGTAATAAGTAATTTATTTGCTAGTTGACAACTCAATTATCTAAAATAGATCTATAAGTGCTCATAAAATATCACCTTAACTATGATGAATTTATGCTCTAACTCTGCTTGGTAGCCTTCTCTGATTTTGCTAATATGATATCCTATGTACTCTATTTTGCTTTATAAACTGATTGACTTGAAGTTAGGCAATGGCTTCAAGTGCTCCTTGATTCATATTTTAGTTCTTGCAAAAATGATGTGAACATACAAATATATAGTGTTCTAATTTTGCCACTTAAACAAAATTAGGTTACAATACATAACCATAACCCTAAGATCTACGGTGTACAAAAATAACCTAGATCAAAACTATTACAAAGGATATACATTGCATTTAATGAATATCATAATAATAAATGCTTCATCTTGGTAAACTATTTTATGATTTGTTGTAACTGTATGCATAGAAGAATGAGCCATTTCTGATTACAATGTCATTTTCTGTGATCATCGATAAACACTGTGTAAACTGCTCAGTGTATACTGCGACGCTCAGTGTTTACTGTCTATCAGGGTCGGTGTCTGTTGGTGCTCAGTAAACTGTGTGGTGCTCAGTGTGTAAGCTTTACCAACTAGTCTATCTTGCTTCTATTTATCAATTAACTCAATGTAAGTGTCTGACTGATCTCTTTGATAGCCTTTGATACTAATGACAACCTTGAATGCTCAATAGAGATTAACAATCTCCCCATTTGGCATTAGTATCAAAACATTCTAATGAATATAGACAAAACTTCCTTACTACCTTATATCTCCGCCATATACATAAACATATCAAAAAAAATTCTAAGTACTAAGTACTCCCCCTCAGTGCATGCTCCCGGTAGTATGTAGTATACGTAGCAAAAACTTACTTATTTGGCATATACATGTTTTCCCCCTTTTTGATAATAATGCCAAATACAAAAAATATAGTATACTTACATCTTGTCAAAAATTTATTGGTGGGTTTTCTTCACTAACTCCAAGAGATTTTCCCACTCCTCTTTCAAGTTGGTAAGAGCAATATGCTCAAGACCAACTTGTGCATGCATGTCAAAGATATTGTCTAACACCAAAATCTCTGGTGTTGCAACTAGTTTCTCGGCTTTGACAGTATGTGCTTCAAAAATTTTCAGGTATGGAATGAGTTCGGATTGCAACTCTATAACCTGATCAATGATGTGCTCTTCTTGATGCCTTAAATCTGCTATCAACCATCGAAGTTATTGTACTCGGTGAATATGCTTGGAGAAAGCATTTGGCTCGATTATAGCACTTGTTGTACTTAATTTTGGCTTCCAGCCCTTTTATCTTTTCACTGACCTCTACAGTGAAGGTTTCTGAAGTACAAAGCTTTATCAAGATCTGACAAATTGTCTAGGTGATAGATTTTATCTTAGTAATTACCTCAAATAATTTGACCTTCTGTAATGCCACATCTTGGTTGATTTTCTCTGCTAATCGGTTCTAAATTTTTAGATTCTACCCTTTCTTCAAGTCTTTTATTAGTATCTATATTTGGGGCATTGATCTTCTCGGTGAGTTTGGCAAGTTGAACTATGATGGGAGTATTCTCATCAATGTTTACCTCAAGTACCACCTATTGTAGAATATCCCTCACATCAGTTAATACTTCTTTGCATTTTTGCTCTTGCCACAACTTTTCTTGTGTCACCTTCCTTGAACATAACTCCCCATATTTACTCAATTCTTTGGGGGTTAGGGTCGATGGGTCACACTTAGGAATAATTATGATCTCTTCAAGGGTGAGAGGCCCTTTTCCTTTCTTCTTTTTCTTTGGTGCAATAGGTGACTTCTCAAAAACAAAAATTATTTTATCTCCACTCTTCAAAGTATCCTTCCCTGTTGACACACTATCTTCCTTTTTCTATTCCTCAGTTGTAGTAGTTTTGGTGGAAGGTGTTGGAAATTCTGTTGTTGTGTCAAGTTGTGTCACCTTGGTTGCCTTTTTTGCATCTATTTCCTATATTTTAGTGGACTGTGCCTCTTTTGTGCTAGGATGATCTGTATCTATAGGTTTCTTTGTTTCTTGTTCCCCTATTGTGTCTTTAGTTTGCTCAGGGTCTGAGCCACCGGGTTGCTCTTGAGAAATTACCTCAGTTGCTTTTGCAAGTTCAGGTAGCTTACCTAGTAATGATGTAATTGCACACTCAGTAACTTGTGCTTCATCTTGATTTGGTGCAATATTTACATCTGCATCTTCCTTATCATCAGGATCACCATCTGTGATGTCCTTAATGAGTGCATCATCATTGGTTTTCTTTGGTAGTTGGATCTTTACTTGATCTGGTGCATCCTATGAGACACTTATTCCTTCCTTTTGATTGGTGATATCAATTACCTTGGTAACTGATATACTGGTGTCCTTCAATTTTCCTGTTGTGTCATCATCAATACATATGGTTTTACCTTTAGAATTTTGTCTCTTCTTAGACAAGTTTAGGAATGCTCTTTGCTCAGCTTTTTCTTCTGCTTCCATAATGAATCACTTGTGATATCCATATCACCTATGTTCTCATCCATTATCATCATGGCTTGATTCTAGATTATGAATCTCGGTTGGTATTTAGCCATATATTCTTCAATTTCTCCATAACTTAGATGTGGGCCTGCACGTACTAATGATCTTTCTCTTTTCCTTTTCTCGGTGTCTAAAGCAATGGCCCATTTTTTAGTAATCTTGTCATCCAATTTATTCAATAATGCATAGGAAAATTCCATTGGAACTTTATTAAATTTGACCATCATTTGGATGACAACATGTTCTATCTTTGTTTGATCCTCAGTTGACATTTTGTCAAACTCGTCTATTCCCGGATCAGCCAGGTTTCCATTTTCAATTATGTTTTCAATTATTTCATCTATTGTGCTTTCCTTGTGGTGAACCACCTTGAATTGATTAGGGTCATTTTCATTTTCAGCTTCCTCGAGATCTTCTTTACTTCTGACCAGTTTTCTCTTTTTCTTTGGTATCTCAGCTACATCTTTGGTCTTTCTTTTGACATATTTTCTTATCGGTGTAGCTGCCCTTGGTTTTGTGACATTTACTATTTCTTTCTTTTGAGGGGACGAGGTTTCTATTGAAGACCTTGTCTTCATACCTTCTTGTATTGGTAATTTCTTTTCCTATTCAGTGTTGGTAGGAGGACCTGGTGTGGGATCTTCTTCTTTTTTTGACTCCGTCTCCTCACTATCATAGGGCTTGTCATTCAACTGTAACTGACCTTTGGTTGTAGCTTTAATTGGTGACTCCTTAGATGAGTCTGATACATTTCCATATCTTTCTATAAGGTCTTTCTTCATTTTCTTTTCCCTTCTAGACATTTTTCCTATTTCTATGTCTATAGTTATCCTTGATTTGGCTTCTTCATATGTGTCAAACCTAGTGGCAGTAATGTCTATCGATAATGCAAGCAGTGCATTAATAGATTTCAATGTGAAATCATAGTTCATTTCATATCCCATCGGTGCCAACCATTTTGTTCTAGGTTCAATAGCCTTAATCATTGAATAGTCTATACTAACTACAAAACATATATCATTTTCAAATTTATCCACTAATTCCCTTGGAATTCTACTCCTTTGATGCATTTTAGTCTAAAACTCTTTGAAATATGCATCAAATTTAATATTTAAATTATCTCCTAGAATGTTCATCATTTCAACAATTTGTGTAGTTATCAGTTTGTTTGCCTTCCAATTTACTTTACCGATGCCAGGTACATACTTTTGAAGATAGAAAAATATGCAAGCAAGTAGTGAACCAAAATTACATGTATTAGACTTCTTTGTCTTTATTGTCTTCATATTTTCCTGAAGTTGATGGTACAATATCTCAGCAAGATCAATCTAGTGTTCTTTCTTCACAATTTTATGTGTCGTGTCTACTGCGGTGCAAGGTATGTTGTTAAGTCTGCTTGATTGAAATATTTTATACCCTATTACATGAGTTGCGAACTTAACTGCTGGGTCTTTGATTGTAGCTATTTTTAGTGCCCTTCCATCCCATTGAGCTCCAGTGTTATTTTCCACATCAGTACGGGATAAGCTACGAAATGATTTTGTCTTGTCGGTCGTAGGGAACCTAGTAAACCTACTAATCATTTTCTTAGTGACCTCTATGGGTTTGTCCAGCCAAAACTTTCCATCATGATACCTGCTTAAAATGATTCTAATCCAATCTGACTTGAATGATTGCAGATAGAATGTAATGCATGACAACCCTGATTCCTCAATCTTCTTATATTCTTGTTTCACTTTTCCATCGAGACCACAGACTTGTTGATATGCAGCAACACTCTGGAAATCTCCAACTTTGATTTTGCAATGAATGTATGCTCTTACATCTTCTGTTAGTAAAACTCTATCAGGTATACTCGAAAAAGCACCCATATTATCTATTTGTACTGTGATCTTGGGATGTAGCTTAAACTTAGGTTTGTCAAAGTTTGCCCTAACTATTAAATTAACTTCCTCCTCAATGCTTTGGAATTTTCTTGTAGATGATGTTGATGCCAAATGAATTGTAGGGTTTTGGCAAGCAGTTGGATAGGAGGTATTCAGTAGATGAATGTACTTACTTGGAATCATTGAAGAATATTGTCAGTTTGATCTACAGTAGCTTTGAATCTTTCTAAAAATCTTTAGCTCGAACTCTTTTATGTGAAATCTATTGATGTTTTGTAGCTTCAGTCGAATAAATACTATGAGTCAATACTAGTGAAGATATATATATATATATATATATATATATATATATATATATATATAATTGTCATTATATTAATTACATATTAATGAATAGACATGTCTCATGAAGGGACATGTCTCTTCTTGGCTCATTCTAAATATAAATGCAAGAGACTATTGCATTTGGAAAACACATACAATCATATAGTGCTATTACATTTGCAATGATCCTAAAACCTTAACATGGTATTAGAGCCAAGTTGCAAATGTAAGAGAGTAATTTATTGATGGTGAATGTGTGATTGTCTCAGAAAATATAGTCTCGGTACAAGGACCATATCTCACAAATGCACCATTGGATTTTGCTAAATTTTGGATATGTTGGTCATAAACAAATTTAAAAGAATCTCAATGGAGCGATTGAAGATAAAATGCCACGTTCAAAAGTTATGACCGACTATGTACGGGTCTATGAAAAAAAAATCTGAAAAAGAGTGAGGTTCATTCTTTAAAAGCCTAACCACTTGAAGGGAGATCTAATAAGATTGAACGTTATGATAGTGTATATAACCTTTGGATATTAAATATAGTTCATGTGAATAATTATAGTAATGTTTGAGAACAAAAACATCATTATGTGAATTTGCGTGATATTTTCTATATGGGCTCATGTTACAGAATGAAATACTTGAAATTTATAAAAGATAAGTATTTCATGTTTTATTAATGCACATAATTTTTGATTTTGTAATTCATACTATACTATTGGTTAGTAAAATCTTGTATGCTTCTATCATTGGTATTTCTAGTCGAGATAGTTTAATGAGCTATTTGTAACCTCTCTCTGACATACCTTCAGGACAGAAGTACAAGATAATTGCATTCAAGGGAGAAAGAACTTGATGCTTGCAAATGAATTGATGATTGAGACTAGATGCAAAGGGAGTCTGAGATTTCAAATGAGGTCAAGAAGTTGATAAAATTGAGCTTCAGAGGGAGCAGATGGTTCAGTCAACTTGTGACAATCTTGATCATATTGATTGAGAGGGAGTTCACTATTGAAGGTGAAACACTTCTGAGGTAAACTTGATATAATTGATTATTATACTAATGAATCATGAATGTTTTTAATGGGCCTGCCCCCTATGTAAATCATGAGGAAGTGATGACTTCCAAATGATTATCACTTGTATTTGTAAAAGTTATTGGAAGGTGACGATCTTACAATAACTTAAATCATGATATACATTATTTATAATGTTGAAACATATCATGATGAATTAATGCAACAGCTAAGTGTTAGATGTCATTAAGTTGATGGTCTATGAGTTGTTTGCAGAAATATATCTTGTAAAGAAACAACTAAGTGTTAGATGTCATTAAATTGACAGTCTATAAGTTGCTTGTATAGATACATCTTGTAAAGCAACAACTAAGTGTTAGATGTCATTAAATTGATGGTCTATAAGTTGTTTGCATAGATATATCTTGTAAATCAACAACTAAGTGTTAGATGTCATTGACGGTCTATGAGTTGTTTGTATAGATATATGATAGTTATTTGGGGAATATCATGTGTTGATATTCTGCAGGCCAGTACCTTATTGAGTACTTGGTGAATATCATATGTTGATGTTCTGATAGACCAATACTCGGAGTATTTGGTGAATTTCATGTGTTGACATTATGATAGGCCAATACTCAAGAGCTTGTGGATAGAATCACCAATGGAGGCAATCCACCTCATGAGAACTTGTGGATAGAATCATTGATGGAGGTAATCCACATATTGAGACTATGTTTCTATTAATTGCATCTTGAGGATGATGCCTTTATTTCTTACATCATATGATTGATGTTGTCAAGTGTCTTAAGTGTTGACATTGAATTGATTTATCCTCCCTAGCTAAGAGGGAGTGTTGATGTTTTGTAGCTTCTGTCAAATAAATACTATGAGTCAATACTAGTGAAGATATGTATATATATATATTTAGTATATATGAGATGTGTATATATATATATGTGTGTGTGTGTGTGTGTGTGTGTGTGTGTGTGTGTGTGTGTGTGTATGTATGTATGTATGTATGTAATTTTCATTATATTAATTACATATTAATGAATAGACATGTCTCATGAAGGGACATGTCTCTTCTTGGCTCATTCTAAATATAAATGTAAGAGACTGTTGCATTTGGAAAACACATACAATCATATAGTGCTATTAAATTTGCAATGATCCTAAAACCTTAACAAAATCTTTGCTCTTTGAAATCGCAATGTGATAATAAACTTTGTTTCTCATGTTTTTATAGACTTTTGATATTCTCGCTCAAACTTTTGTGCATTAAATGCTTTAACCTAAATCTTGGTTCATAACAATTGTCAGCTCAGTTAACGTAGAATTTCTTCATCAGTTTACACTATTGTTTGGTTAACCTTCTGTAGTGATTACCGATAGGTAACCAACTCTCAGTCTCTTCTTTTACTGACTATATAGTATTGTTAGCTCATAACACATAAACCATAATGAATCTTACTTTATACAGATTTGGTATTTTCTCATTATATATAAGGAACTGTATGTAAAAGATGATCATTTTGAAATGTCAGTTCCATACATACCTATATTTCCTTAAGTGGAGTTACCGATGTTACCCAATCTAGTGAATGAGGTTTCACTGACTGCATTACTTGACTCAGCATTCTCATTAGATGCTTTTCTCCACATAGTGTTCCTTAACTTCGTGATATCTACAATAGTATATCCACTCTCAAATATATGGTTTTCATCTGGTGCTCAGTCTCTGCAATTCTTGCTTAAATGACCAACCTTATGACAGTGCATACAAGCCATCCCAGTGCTTGTCCAGCTTCTTGATTATCCAATCTGATTCTTTTTGTAACAATTAGTTGCAATGTACCCATACTAACCACATACAACATAGTTAGTCCATGTATTATAATCCCAAACATAAGAGTTACCTTGTCTCTTTGGTTGATATGGCTTGCGTTGGGGTTTCTCCTTAGGTGTCCAAACTTGTTTCATTTTCGCCTTGCACTCCCTTGCAGTGTGTCCATGCTTATTACAAGTATAGCATACTTTCTCCATAATAGTGTTGTTAGCAATATCATTTTTTTTAGCTCTACACTCATAAGTAGGATGTCCAAACTTTCCACAGTAGTAACTATTATACACTGAATTTGCACCTCTGATCTCAAGCTCTCGTAGTCTTGATAATCTAGTATAACATGGGAATCATCTCAAGGTTGTGGGACCTTTTGCTAACTGAGATGAGACCTCAAAATTCTAGGTTGGTTCCTCTTGGATAATTACCTTGATTTTCTTTTAAATAGGAAAGTAAAACTTTGAGGGGAAAGGGTTAGAAGGAATGCATGAAAGGAAATGATTGAAAGCAAATCTACCTACTAGGTGATGCACCGAAACTAGGGTTTGGATCTCAGTATAGAGGAATGAGACCAATGGAGGAATCAGGTCTAATAGGTCACCACTCACTAGATAGGCTTGCATAAGTATTTCATAGGAAGGCCTGAATAGAAGACTCGACCTATGACCTGCAAACAAACATCCTCCTCTGCAACTAGGTGTAGGAATGAGACAAGACTGCTAGGGGTTGTAGTATACCCACAAAACATCTAAATCAGATCAGACATAGTAACACACAAAATCACAAAAAGTGAAAGGGACTAGGAACCCCAATTTCCATTAACAACATTCATGAACCTCAATCCAATAAGAGATAATGCAAATAGGGAAGCACAAGGACATGAAGGATTGTCACAAACTACCTCTACAATACTTGTATTATCAATGGGAATTTACAGAATGTGGAAAACTAGAGGGCAAGAAGAAATGCCACAAATAGCTTCCCAAGAAAGAGTCTTTCTTTTTTACAAAATGCAAATTCTGAGCCCTGCAAGCTCCCAAAAACATTATATACATCACTCAACTGCATGCAGGTAGGAGTCTCAAAATTAACCAGGGTTATAGATTTTACAATATAATAATCATCCCTAGCAGTCAAAATCTGATCATAAATACAATTCTACAAATATCTCAACCGATCAGATATTTCTCCTTGTGTGCCCAACTTTGTACTACAATCAACCTGCAGATAAACAACCTAGATTCATCATTCTTTTCTGCACAAAGTCATGCCATGAATGCACTAATTGGTACCCTACTGGGACAAGAATGGACACCTGACAGCTGCTTGGATCTTCTTCATCAATCTCCGCAACCTGCAACCATCCTGGCGACATCAATTTCTCGAGCTACCCGCACCTACAACATTCCGCCAGAAGAAAGCTGGCGAAAAATAGTCATACTACCTTGAAATAGTACTAGTCGCATGATCGCATGAACTCAAAAAGCCTCATTCGATCATATGACAAGCCTCTTAGAACCTGTCTCTACTTTGTACATGTCAACCGGATCCAATACTGGTGAAAACCCCTGCAGAAGACTTCAAATTTGGGCCCCAACGGTTACCAGTTCTTCAATTAAAACTCAGCTGTTGATCACATTTTTTTTTTTGGCAAATCGGACGATCTGGATCAGCCCCAAAAAAGTTGCAAGCCCCTATGAAAGGTCAAAGTCCACATCACCAGTCAAGAGCCAATTGGAAGTGAGCATACTAACATGTCAACATCCATGGAACCATCTCGAGCCTTACTGCAAACTTAACATTAAGTTAACCCCAGGTTCATTTTCCCTCTTAGTCGCCAAGTCGCTTAACCTTTTTCTTTAACCCCGGCCACATCCAACGACCACGTGAAAACTCTCAATCACACATCTGCAAAGTAAGATTCCAATCGGATGGTGGGTGCAAGATCTCATGGGGTCAGAAGATCCCATGAGATCTTGCGACCACTGTAGATCTCTTTCTACCACCAGCAAACTACAAGTTCTATCAGCCTGGCTAACGGTTTGTCGCATGTTCGCATAGCCTAAAAAAGGGTTATGTGATCATGCAACAGACCACTAGCGGTTCTTTGAAAACCATCAACTGGGCCCACGGATGCCACTTGGCATTCTGTTATTCATCCCAGTCACTCGGTCATCAACACCTTGGCAACCATTTGACAATGGACCCACTACAACTTCAAGATTCCCATCTAATGGCAGGTGTAGGATCGCATGGCCGAAGAATATACCTTACACTTTTATGCCAACTGTAGATCTCCTTTCAACTAGGACCCCACTGACACATCGGCCCATCTGAAAAAAAGAGCATCAGACGGTTGTCGCTATATCGCCAGCTTAAAAAGGCATCAACTTTCTTTAGCAGTGTAATGAAAGCCACAAGATCTTGCCGAGCATTAACTTTTATAGACGGAGAATGGGCCCACCGATAGGTGTCATCTTGTTGCATGATCACAAGGGAAAGGAATATTCCTTGCGAACATGTGACAACCACAAGATTATGAGGAAAGCCAGCCACCGGGCCCTACCAGGTCTGAGTTGCGCACTTAGGGAAATGATGATGCTAGAGAAGAAGTCTAAAACATAGAAAGGGTTAAAAACACAAAGGGTTTCTGAGCGTAGGTTGAAAACATGGAGAATTTTTGGATTGAAAGTCAAAAACATCCTAAGCCTTCAGAGAGAAGGTCAAAAACACACTTGGTTTTTGAGCCAAAAGGTAGAAAACACACTGGACTTTTCGACACTAAGAGGCAAAAAACACAGAGGGTTTTCGACACTTGAGCACTTCTTTGAAAAATGGGACCAGGGCCAAAAATGAATGATAGGGAATTTTTGGGTAACATTTTGGTGACCTCTGCGGGATGTCAGCCTGCTAGACATAGACTAGTGACCTTGAAGCAATCCATTGGGCGTGGGGTCACTCTGAGCACTTCTTGGAAAATAGGAAAACTATTCTAGAAAGCAGGGAAGCTAACCTAGCCTAAACTAACTAGTGTAGGGACCTGGTCAAACAAAACCATTAATTGGTAGGCTGAAGTAGCTACCCTTCCTCAATAAGACATTTTGCATTGGGCACATGAGGATAGCTATGAAGGTAAGAGGCATACAAAGATTTGGCAAATGAGGATGCACTGCCTCTGCAAAAACAAGATCAAGTTCACTCACCTCAAATGAATCATATGGAGGTGTCTCAGTGAACTCCTTTTGGGCCAAGTATCTGATGGGGCAGCCTCTTGAAAGTCTAAAGGCAGGACCTTCCTTGATGGTTTCTTCTTTATCTTCTTGGTTGCCCTCCATCATAGACAGCCATGACAACTCCTCATCCATGGATAGGGGACTGTCATCCTCTTCCTTTAAACTAGCCAAGAGCTCACCAAAGTGGTCAAAATCTTGAAGATCTCCATGAATGACCGACTCTTCACAATCAGGCTCCACACACAAGTCTCCTATGATGCTTCCCAAATAATCTTTGTCGAGGCTCTAGTTATCTTCTATACATTGGGAAGCCTCTTCCTCAAACATGAGATCAAGCTCATGAATCAACATATCCTCAGGATCAATCTCTTCTAGCTGCTGCAACTTTACAGAGGTGGCTATGATCACATCTTTATCTCCCTACTCAACAAAACCAAGCAGCTCATCAAACAAAGATAAGGCATTCTCTTCTGTATCAACCTCCTGTTGATAGTGAACCTGCTGTTCTAATTTACCTTCAGCCATAGGTAGTGGCATGGTCTCTTCTTCATCAGCAACAAAGAGGGGAAGCTCATCAAGCAAATCAACCAAGAGCTCAGGCTGAGCATCAACCTCTACCTCCACACCTTGCTGCTCCATTTCACCACAGTCATTACTCTACACTGATACCTCAGATTTCTTCTCCTCCTCTTCAAATGAAAGTTCATTTACCACCAGTCCTTGCTCAGACACCAGACTAGTGTCCTTGCAAAGGCTTGGCATCTAAAAACTAGGAGGGAGAGTCCATTGGGGTATCCAAATCACCTCATCATCCAGAGAGACCAGAGGGGCCTCTTGGGATAACTCACTTCTCTAAATAGGCTGCTCTTGTAGAGTGGTGGGCTGCATCTCAAGCACAGGCTTTTGAAAAGAATTTTTTGCCTTAAAACTTGGGATATGAAACTAAGGGGGAGAGGAGGGAGACAAAGAAGGAAAATCTGCTCTAAAGCTTGGAAAAGGATGCTTAACAGGCTCCTCATGTGTAGGTTCTTGAGATAGATGGGTCCTTCAGCTTGGAATTTTAGGCCTAGGAGCCTCTTGTTGAGAAATTAGTGATCTCAACCTTGTTGTCTCCATGTCAGCTCGGCATCTAATCTCCTCTTGAAACTGCCTTACTTGTTGCTCATCAAAAAGAGCCTCTATCATTTGGTAAGGAGCTATCCCCTGCTCATAGCTTTGAGCCTCTATCTCCTAGTAGGGAGCTAACTCCTCTTCATAATAACCTTGAGCCTCCTACTCTCTCTGCTCCCTGAGCTCAGACACTTGCTTAACTAAATCAAGCAATAGACTCTTTGCCTCCTGCATCTTCTTGAAGTCTGAGCTCAAAGTCTGCATCTGTTGCTGAATAGACTGAGAAGGGGAGGGTGGGTGGTAAGTAGATGGGAAAGCTAGCTTTGCATTTATTTTTGTGCCTCTTGCACCCATGATCCATCTTGCCTGAGAGCCCGCTCATAACTTTGCACAAGGGAAAACTCATTTGGGGCATATTGGATATATTGATACCCTTGAGAAGTATAATAGCTTGGGGTAAAAGGAGGTTTTGGGTGGCTTTGACAAGGCTAGGAACCAACCCATTGAGCATCATTCTCATAATCGGATGGTGAGTAACCTGACTGACCATAGAAACTTGGCATGTCTACTCATGTAATCAGCTAGAACTTGAATATGAAGATTCAAAACATACCAGCACGTGACCTTTGAAACCAGTAGACCTTCTGGAGTCACCAGATATGCAGCAAAATGACCTATTCTAGGTTTGTAATATGTTATCATCATATCAAAGATACCATATTCTTTTCAAGTAAACTTCTTTTGTGGTCCCATCAAGCGTGCCAGAAATGTTATACACTGAATTTGCACCTCTGATCTCAAGCTCTCATAGTCTTGATAATCCAGTATAACATGGGAATCATCTCAAGGTTGTGGGACCTTTTGCTAACCGAGATGAGACCTCCAGATTCTAGGCTGGTTCCTCTTGGATAATCACCTTGATTTGCTTTTAAACAAGAAAGTAAAACTTTGAGGGGAAAGGGTTAGAAGGAATGCATAAAAGGAAATGACTGAAAGCAAATCTACCTGCTAGGTGATGCACCAAAACTAGGGTTTGGATCTCAGTATAGAGGAATGAGACCAATGGAGGAATCAAGTCTAATAGGTCACCACTCACTAGATAGGCTTGCATAAGTATTTCATAGGAAGGCCTGAACAAAAGACTCAACCTATGACCTGCAAACAAACATACTCCTCTGCAACTAGGTGTAGGAATGAGACAAGACTGCTAGGGGCTGTAGTATACCCACAAAACATCTAAATCAGATCAGACATAGTAACACACAAAATCACAAAAATTGAGATGGACTAGGAACCCCAATTTCCATTAACAACATTCATGAGCCTCAATCCAATAAGAGATAATGCAAACAGGGAAGCACAAGGACATGAAGGATTGTCACAAACTGTCTCTGCAATACTTGTATTATCAATGGGAATTTACAGAATGTGGAAAACTAGAGGGTAAGAAGAAATGCCACAGATAGCTTCCCAAGAAAGAGTCTTTCTTTTTTACAAAATGCGAATTCTGAGCCCTGCAAGCTCCCAAAAAAATTATATACATCACTCAACTGCACGCAGGCAGGAGTCTCAAAATTAATCAAGGTTACAAATTTTACAATATAATAATCATCCCTAGCAATCAAAATCTGATCATAAATAAAATTCTACAAATATCTCAACCGATCAGATATTTCTCCTTGCATGCCCAGCTCTTTACTACAATCAACCTGCAGATAAACAACCTAGATTCATCATTCTTTTCTGCACAAAGTCATGCCATGAATGCATTGATTGGTACCCTACTAGGACAAGAATTGACCCCTGACGGCTGCTTGGATCTTCTTCATCAATCTCTGCAACCTGCAACTATCTTGGCGACATCAATTTCTCCAGCTACCCGCGCCTGCAACATTCCACCAGAAGAAAGCTAGCAAAAAATAGTCATACTACCTTGAAATAGTACTGGTTGCATGATCACATGAACTCAAAAAGCCTCATACGATCATGCGAAAAGCCTCTTAGAACCTGTCTCTGCTTCGCACAGGTCAACCGGATCCATTACTGGTGAAAACCCTTGCAGAAGACTTCAAATTTGGGCCCCAACGGTTACCAGTTCTTCATTTAAAACTCAGTTGTTGATCACTTTTTTTTTTTGGCAAATCAGACGATCTGGATCATCCCCAAAATAGTCGCAAGCCCCTATGAAAGGTCAAAGTCCACATCGCCAGTCAAGAGCTAATTGGAAGTGAGCATACCAACATGTCAGCATCCATGGAACCATCTCGAGCCTTACTGCAAACTTAACATTAAGTTAACCCCAAGTTCATTTTCCCTCTTAGTCTCCAAGTCGCTTAACCTTTTTATTTAACCCCAGCCACATCCAGTGACCACGCGAAAACTCTCAACTGCGCATCTGCAAACTAAGATTCGAATCAGACGGCGGGCACAAGATCTCATGGGGTCGAAAGATCCCATGAGATCTTGCGACCACCGTAGATCTCTTTCCACTGCCACCAAACTACAAGTTCTATCAGCATGGCTAATGGTTTGTCACATGTTCACATAGCCTAAAAAAGGGCTATGCGATCATGTGACAGACCGCTAGCGGTTCTTTGAAAACCATCAACTGGGCCCGCTGACGCCACTTGGCATTTTGTTATTCATCCCAATCACTTGATCATCAACACCTCGGAAACCCTTTGACAATGGACCCACTGCAACTTCCAGATTCCCATCTAACGGTGGGCGTAAGATCGCAGGGCTGAAGAATATACCTTATGCTTTTACGCCAACTGCAAATCTCCTTTCAACTAGGACCCCACTAACACAATGGCCCATCTACAAAAAAGAGCATCAAACAGTTGTCGCTATACCACCAGCTTAAAAAGGCATCAACTTTCTTTAGCAGTGTAATGAGAGCCACAAGATCTTGCCGAGCGTTAACTTTTATAGACGGAGAATAGGCCCACCGACAGGTGTCATCTTGTCGCATGATCGCAAGGGCAAGGAATATTCCTTGTGAACATGTGACAACCACAAGATTATGAGGAAAGCCAGCCACCGGGCCCTACCAAATCAGAGTTGTGCACTTAGGGAAATGACGACACCAGAGAAGAAGTCTGAAACATAGAAAGGGTCAAAAACACAGAGGGTTTCTGAGTGCAGGTCGAAAACATAGAGAATTTTTGGACCGAAAGTCAAAAACATCCTGAGCCTTCAGAGAGAAGGTCAAAAACACACTGGGTTTTCAGGACAAAAGGCAAAAAACACACTGGACTTTTCGACACTAAAAGGCAGAAAACATAGAGGGTTTTTGACACTTGAGCACTTCTTTGAAAAATGGGACTGGGGCCAAAAATGAATGATAGGGAATTTTTGGGTAACAGTAACAATATCCATTAAACTTAAGAGTGACAGGAGGTTTACCTTGAGCTTTTCTTCTACAAACATTAGATGTATGGCCTGATTTTCCACAGTGATAACATGCCAACACTTTAGGTCTTTGGTTTTGATTGTTTTGGATCTCTTTAGCTTGTTGTGATGATTCTCCTTCACCAGTGTAGCCTAGACCAGTTTTATTTCCAAATCTTCTCTGATTAGTCAGGAAGTCATCAATCTTTTTAGAGTTGTCCTCCGCTATCTTCATCATTTCATTGTGTTTCTTTTGTGTCTTTATCTCATTTCTCAATTTTTCATTGTCTTCTCTGAGAATTGCAACATCTTCAAGTCTTCTTGATAATTTTCCATTCACTCGGTTTACTTCTTGATTTACCGACATCATTTGATTAGATACTTGGAAGTGATGATCGGTGAGTCTTTGTATTTTACTTTCTTTAGCTTGAAGTTGTTCAATCATCAATCTTCGATCTTCAATAGCCAGATTCCTATCTTGTTCAACTTGTCTAGCATTATTCATGATTTCCACCATTCTCACCATTTGAGATTCTTGACCAATTTGAAGTACTTTCACTTGTTCGAATAGATGCTGATTATTTTCAAATAAATCAGTAATTATGCTTTTAGATCCATCAGAGATGCTTCCAAAACTAGATCCAATATGATCGAATATATCATCAATCGGTTTTTCATTATAACTAACTTCACTATGTATAATTTCAAGGTTCTTCCTTTCAACCAATAACTTCTTCAGTTCTTCCTTAGCTTGTTTATACTGCTCCATGAACATCTGCATTTGTATCTTCTGATTCTTGATAGTCTTGTCAAGGTTATATCTCTCCATAGCTTAGATCTTTACCCTTAAGTGGTTAAACTGTTCAACAAGAGAACTGTGCTCTGATACCAATTGTTGGGATTAGGAGAGATAAGTACTGAGAGGGGAGGGGTGAATCAGTGCCTTCAAAACTTCACTTGTAAACCTTTCAGATCTATAATTGATAACAGTGATAACCGACCAAAATAACTTAAATCTTAATTGCATAAATCAATCATTCATTTAACTTATGAAAGTAAACAACATGAAATCAATATGACTATCACATAACACAAGTATTTTGGTAACACAGAAACCTTTGTTAAAAGGTAAAAACTATGGTGGGGATGACACCCACAAATTCTTCACTACTACAGATAGAAAAGGTTTGCCTGTTAGGGCTACAAGTTTTGATCACTTCTAGTGATCTTACCCTATTAGGAGTAATATATTAGATCATCTAGATCTACCTAGTTATAGGATTTTAACAAAACCAATGAGGTGTGCACTCGGTTAAGAGATTTACAAAAGACTGTTAGGTCTACTCTGTTAAGAGATTTATCCAAAACTCTATTACAATTGTCAGAAAGCAATAGGTAATTTATCTGCTAGTTGACAACTCAATTGTCTGAAATGTATCTATAAGTGCTCATAAAATATCACCTTAACTATGATGAATTTTTGCTCTAACTCTGCTCAGTAGCCTTCTCTGATTCTACTAATCTAATATCCTTTGTACTCTGTTCTACTCTGTAAACTGATTGACTTGAAGTTCATCAATGGCTTCAAGTGCTCCTTGATGCATATTTTAGTTCTTGCAAAAATGATGCGAACATACAAATATATAGTGTTTTGATTTTTCCAGTTAAACAAACTTAGGTTACAATACATAACCATAACCCTAAGATCTACGGTGTACAAAAATAACCTAGATCAAAACTATTACAAAAGATATACATTGCATTTAATGAATATCATCATAATAAATGCTTCTCAATCTTGGTAAACTATTTTATGATCTGTTGTAACTGTATGCATAGAAGAATGTGCCATTTCTTATTACTATGTCATTTTCTGTTATCATCGGTAAACACTATGTAAACTGCTCTGTGTATACTGTGATGCTTGGTGTTTACTGTCTGTCGATGTTGGTGTCTACTGGTGCTCGGTAAACTGTGTGGTGCTCAGTGTGTAAGCTTTACTGACTAGTCTTTCTTGCTTCTATTTACCTATCAACTCAATGTAAGTGTCTGACTGATCTCTTTGATAGCCTTTGATACTAATGACAACCTTGAATGCTCAATAGAGATTAACATGGGTCTCTTCTATAACCAAATTCACAAAAAACATATGGTCACTTGGGTATGTGCACGATCATGGTATGCCAAAAAGTGGCAATGCAAAAAAATGAACCTTTCACTCGTCCAAAAGCACACTAAAAATTTTGTTGAATTTTTAGTAGGCTTGGGTATCAGTACACTTGCCCAAGCCAAAATCCAAAGCACAGGCCTAATTGGATATCCAATAATATCAGGTATCCAATTTTATATCGGATAACCGATTTTCACCATCAAATTGTATTTTTATCCCGCGACCACGTTCATCATTTTCATTGTGAAAACATTGAACATAGCCTAAAGGATTTTGCATATCATAAATAATCTGATATCCAATTTTATCAAGATCAAAATGTAAGTTAAATTTTTTAATTTTTTATTATTTTTTTTTAATTTAAATTTGTAGTTTTTTTATAAAAGATAGGGTTTAAATGAGATTCTCTATTATTTTTTAAATTGATTATAATTGTCTATTTTGATTTTAATTGTAATCAGACATGGACTCAAACCAATCAGAAAACCCTCCTAATGATCTTGCAAATAATCCATAACCACATCCAAACAATCCCCCACCTTCAAAAGACCAACCAGTCTCAAACCCTGGATGTTTAGACAATCGCATAGGAGACAATCTAAATCAGCTTAGAGGATATCAGTCCACATATTCCAATATCCCCACATTGCACCCCATATTTTCCACATTGAACTCCATTATTGAAAACATGGAGAAACTTACATAGCAACATAATGTTGCACTTCTTTGGCGCAATTTCATGCATGCCTAGTTGTACAATGGGCCTGACTATGATAAAGTTATGAACCTAAATATAACCAAACATGATATATGTAATATTTTTGTGGATCCCAAAACCAGTTTAAAAGTGGACCCTAGAAAACCCAAGTTGTCAATTAAATGGTGCACAAATGATGCAATACGTGACAACTTTCGAGACTGTCAGTGGATGGTTTTTGACATCCTACAGTGCAGCATCCTAATATTATTACCGAGGTCGGCTCATAGAATATTTGATCCATTTAGACCTTGAGTAATCAATTGGCTATGCAGAGGTCAAAATTGTTGCCTCCTAGTGTTGATGCTTCTAGCCCTTCCACATCCTCCATGAGCTCATATGTTTGTGTTCCCCACACTTGCATTATGTGCAAGAATCTGTGCTTAAGTCCCCTGAATGATAGTGATGCATATAACTATGTCTTTGAGGAGGACGATGCTACACAACACAATACAAGCACTAAAACACCTCATGAAGATGTGCACCAGGGGCATATAGAGCCATGGACTCCTACTATTATAGTAAGGGTAAACAGTTCACTCGTTACATTGTATTTAATATTAAATGTTTGTATTTTTAGTTAAATTTTCTTATAATTATTGCTCACTTATATTTTTTTATGTGTTCCATTTATGTTCAGTTGATGACAGAGGAGGAGATGATACAGGTGGAGGGGTCCATGCTTTCGTCCATATCATTTGGCCTTGACACTTCCACGGTACATACATTTTAATGTACTCATGGGTTTTCTTTTATTATAATAGTACATACATGTGTTTTATGATTTTTATGATCATCATGTTACATATTGATCCAGGTGTCATGAGTTGCCACTAGGGGCAATGTGAGGGGGTTCAGGCATTTGGCACTGACAAGGGGAAGGTAATTAAGTATTTTAGATTATTTCTGCATACATGTATACTTGTCAATTATGCATACTCATTTTTAATTTACATGGTTTATTTGATAGAGGGAGGGTGGTGTCTGATGATGTTGTGAGACTCTTTCACCACGATAGAGTAATAGGCATCTCAATTCGTAGTGATAGCCCCACGATACATATATTTATAAAGTTATTTGTGTGTATTTGACTATCAAGTATATATAATATGATCAAATCATGAATGTATGAAGTATATGTTTGAGTTTTGTAGGTCACCCCTAGTTTGAGGGAGGTACAACACCTAGGGTTTGTATCATTGATGACTCAGCTGATATTTCCTAAAGAAAGTTCAACACAGGTAAGTTTTAATGTTAATTCAGTTATTATGTAAACATATATTTTCTACCAAGGATTTAACATTAAATAGTATAACTCGTAGATCAATCTCATGTTCCTAAAAATATACAGGTCAGAGTCAACATTGGTGGCATTGTCCCTTTGCTACCAAGGACATATATTAGGTCTCTTGTCCGCATGAGGAGACAAAGAGGTGAGGTACATGAGAGTTCAATTTTTAATTTTATTTATTTATTATTGTTAACTATGGTTTTGATCATTTTTATTTGTAGAAACCATATAAATTAAAGTAATCTAACAGGGGTTTCTCTTTTGTGTTTGAATGCAGGATCCATCAAAGCCAAAGAGTACTTCAAAAAGGTTGCATTTTGATGATCCACCAGCAGAATGGGATATCCTAGAAACATTTGTAGTTGAACTTCTTATTTTGAGATGTCATATGACACATTTTGAGATAGTGTATGCCACATTGTATCTAGATATGTTAATTTTGTAAATATGTAAAGAATAATTTTTCATTTTCATATATATGAAACTTGATATTCGATCCAATTTGTTAATTGTGTGTTCATTTGTTCATTGTTAGTATGTAAATATGCTTGTGTGTATGTACTCATGTGTAAGATTTATTCCTTAAGTGTATTCAAGTGCATTCTTCATAACATAAATTAATGTGTATGGGCTATGTGCATGAATTAAGTGAATTCATGTGTATGCTTTATAATCTATGTGCTACATGTATGCTTCATGACTTAAGAAAATGTATGTGTATGCTTTATGTGCTACAAGTGTTCACATGTGTAATTTATCAGTTAATTAAATTCAAAATTTATGTGCCACATTGTATTCATGTTTAATTGATGCTCTCAACCAAGAAATCCTTCAAAGTTCACTTCACAAATCCGATGATCACCTTGTCAAATCAACTCTTCTACAGTGTATCATGTTAGAACTCTATTATACATGTCAAAGACACATCATTCCATGAGAATCAGTAAGAAAATTCATGGAATGATTCTTCTACATCAAGATTTTGTCAAACTATTATTGAGAAAATAATGACATGTCATTCTAGGTACCAAACCCTTCTTTATAGGGTCTATAGGCTAGGGCTTGTTCAAAAAGATTCTTGCAAATCTCTCTAGATCCCCCCAATGGATCTAATACATCCCTATAGAATCTAATAGCATAGATCCATCACAAAATATACTTATCTTTTGGAGTATATGCTCGCAACAATGACTAGTGCTACTTCATGCACCTTTAATCAATATTTACCACTATTTGTGGTCTCTCCACCACCATATATCATGCATATCCATATAACCAAACACTATTATACAAGACACCAGTTAACTCCTTTCCTTAAAATTCTAATGAAATGCTGCAATACGGACATGAAAGTGATAACAAGATAATAAAAAATCAATTTAATCTATTTCTAATCATAGACACATTCCACAATGCATTCAAATGCCCTAGTTTAATGGTTATACCTATAGGCCAGTGAACTAGTTTAAAAGAATATAGATTTGTTTATTGATCTGGAACCATTTACATTGGTTTTGTATCACACCACTCTACATAATAAACCATACTCATGTGGATCTCCTCTAATAGATTCCCAAATAGTCTAAAACTGATAGCAACTAACTCTACAATTGTCTACAACAGGGTAAAAGAACAATCAAGTGTCACCTTTTAGGCTAACTTATCAGCACAGCTGAATTTTAGTATTTTAACTAATTTTAGTCAAAGATATGGTCTAGCTAGATTCATTCTAGCTAAGTTAGATAAGTGATTTAACTTTTCCAATTGGAAATGTCTATTAAATGCATGTTTTATACCACTTTGGGTCCAATTACCATAAAAATAAAACAATTTTAGAAAAGTGGCATTTTAATAACTCCTATTATTTTTAATGATATTTTTTAAAAAATAAAAAAATACCCTTTTGTAGAGATCAGAGTCAAGAATATCCTCATATAGATTTTATAGTGTTTTAATTAGACATAGTTTATTGTAATTAAAAAATATTACAAGTAGGTATTTTAACAATCAAGGAGATGTTGATTCGAAGAAAGAAAAAAATAGTAAATCATATTAAATAAATTTGAAAAATATATGGTGCACTAGAGGAGAGAGTCCTCCTCAAGAATATATATTTATTTTTTTGATTGGGATAGATTTGTTATGAAAAATATGTTGCAAGAGGAAAACTGTCAATTTCAGTGAGTTAGAATTTGAATTGTTATAAAAAAGAAAATATAGGTCACAAACCAATTTTTATTTCTTCATGCAGTAGCTATATATGTCATTATGATACATTATAAAATTAGGGAAAAAAAATGTTTATTTACATATAATTATTTGGTGGGAACTAGACCCCTAATTTTTAGCATTTTTTAGCAACTGAAAAATCATCTTTAAAAATTTTAAAAATATATAAATTCTTATTCAAAAAAATTATTATAAATATTAACCATAAACTTCATCTATTTTATCACATTTAATTAGTTTACTTCATCTTCAAATTCCAAACATAAATGTCATTTTTATACTATTGAAGTTAAACAACTTTGATTTTGTTAGCCTTGTCCTTTGTAAAAGGGTGACAGCTTATTATGCTTTTACCCAATAGTCACAAACTGACCCTTAAGGCTTATTTTGCCAATAAGGCAATATTAAAACATTTTAGCACATTTAGTGCATTTACATCATTTTAATGGCTCTATTGGCCACATTCCAATCAATGTTGACCTTCAAGGTCTTTATCAATGTTACACAATGATCATTAAAACATTACAAACATTTTTAAAATATATTTAAATGACCATCCTTGGTCTTTTTACATTTTCCAATGACCCTTTATGGGCATGTCCCAATCTCCCTTGGAGTAGTAACATATGTTCATTATGGGAACTAACTGATGCTTCCATCATGTCTAGTTGGGTAGGTTTACCCTAGGAATGGTCCCACTTTGCCTCTTGACACACCAGAATGCTCGCCGACATACCCAATGATGCTTAGTGCACCTTGGGGACACTTTGGTCTAGCATGGTCATGAATGTTCTAGTGACATCATTTTTAAAACAAGGTTGTCACTAGTGTTTACCTTCCCAATGAGAGCTAATGGCGCAGACCATTCGGTGTCAGGACGAACGGTTTGGAAGAAACCCAGTGGTGCAACTTTCAACTGACCCTCACTAAAAATTTTGACATCGAGCGAGATTGGCATGCCAAATTCAAACAAATTTGAATCTACCAAAATGGATAGAGGTTATTGTAAGCCTTAGAAACATAGTCTTGTAGCATCTCACGGTTTGTATATACCTCTCATAAGGTCCAAGATACAAGCCTCAAAAAATCACTGCCCAATCGTAATTAGTGCACTTTGGGGACACTTTGGTCTGGTATGGTCACGAACATTTTAGTGACTTCATGTTTGAAATGAAGTTGTCACTAGCATTTACCCTCCCAACAAGAGCAAATGTCGCAGACCATTACGTGCCAAGAAAAATAGTTTGGAAGAAACCCAGTGGTGCAACTTTCAACTAACCCGCATTGCAAGTTTTGGCGTCAAGAGAGATTGGCATGCCACATTCAAACAAACTTGAATCTCCCAAAAAGGAGAGACGTTATTGTAGGCCTCAAAAAAATTTCTTATACCATCTCGGGGTTTTTCGATACCTCTCACAGGGTCCGAGATACGAGCCTCGAAAGATCGCTTTCCAATTGTCCTTAGTGCACCTTGGAGGCACTTGGGTCTAGCATGGTCTCGAGCATTCTAGTGATTTTGTGGTCAAAAAAAGGTTTTCACTAGTGTTAACTCACCCAACTAGAGATAATGGCATATACCATTCTATGCTAGGACAAATGGTTTGGAAGAAACCCAATGGTGCAACTTTCAACTAACCCTCACTGCAAGTTTTGGCGTCAAGCAAGATTGGCATGCCAAATCCAAAAAACTTGGATCTCCCAGAATGGAGAGAGGCTATTGTAGGCATAATAAACATGGTCCTGTAGCATCTCACAGTTTGTTGATACCTCTCATGAGATCCAAGATACAAGCCTCAAAATATCACTGCCCAATCATGCTTAGTGCACCTTGGGGACACTTTGGTTTGGCATGGTCATGAATGGTCTAGTGACTTTGTGGTCGAAATGAGGTTGTCACTAGCATTTACCCACCCAGATGGAGATAATGGCGTAGACCATTTGGTTACAGGATGAATGGTTTGGAAGAAACCCAGTGGTGCAACTTTCAACTGACCCTCACTGTAAGTACTGACATCAAGCAAGATTGGCATGCCAAATTTTAAAAAAATTGAATCTCCCAGAAATGAGAGAGGTTATTGTAGACCTTGGAAACATGGTCTTTTAGCACCTTAGGGTTTTTCGGTACCTCTCATGGGGTCCGAGATATGAGCCTTTAAATATCATTTCCCAATTGTGCTTAGTACACCATGGAGACACTTTATTCAGGCATGGTCGCAAATGTTATAGTGACTCTATGGTCGAAATGGGGTTTTCACTAGCGTTTATCTACCTAGCCGGAGCTAATGGCGTAGATTGTTTGGTTCTAGGATGCAATCCTTCAACACTGTTCCTTCACCCTAGGGAATCACCATTTTACTTTGGACACATTTGACCAATTTTGACTCAATGACTCCAACTATTACATCATTTGATGATAAAAATATACATCAAATTAAGAAAATAAAAATGTAAGGATACAAAATTAAAATGATACAAATATAAGGATACAACATCCATAGTAAGGAATCATAATTTTTGCACTTTATATGTATTTATAATAAAATGCTACAAATTAGGATATACAAAATGTGGGCTCTTAATATTTACAAATCAACCCCATGGGCACTTTTATATTTCAAATTTTGCATCTAATACGCATGATGAAGTTCATTTTTGTTTATATATACAAAATTTTGCATCTAAATATGTACATTACAGTCAATTTTTATTTTTATATACAAAATTTGGCATCTAAATATGCACATTACAGTCAATTGTTGTTTTTATATACAAAATATTAGATACACAACTATATATAAAAAATAAGTATCATTTTGCTCCTTAAATGTATAAGTTTAACACATGGTACTCAATGACATCTACATTCCAATCCTTGCATTCTGAAAACACAAGAAAAGTTAATATAGAAAAAAAGAAGTTTCTAGGTTGACAAAAAGATTATAAATGTATAAGTAACTAAATGAACCAAAGAACATGACTAGTTAATGCATAGTGGATTTTGCCATCATAAAATATGGGCTAATCAAATGCACACCTCAATCATCTATATGTATCATATATGCATCCAACTATATTTACAATCCACATACAAAACCAAGTTTATTGGCTCAAACAAATAAAGAAGAAAACTACAATTAATTTATTGACTATAACCATAATAAACATGGAAAACCTTGCAGTGAGTTGAACTTACCTATTGAAGTGTGCATGAAGGGTCATCTCTCTTTTTGAGGGTATTCAATATTGCTTCATGATCAATAGTACTAATATTCCAAAGTTCCTTTGTCTTTGGTTTTCCTTGATGTTTCAACAACTTAATATTGGCTGCTATAACAAGGTGTGAATACATGAGAATGGTTTTGTGCTTCTTGTATTCTTCAAACGCAGGAATGACATTATTTCTAATCATGTATGTATGCAACAATGTTCCCACAACAACATGTGATCATGTTGGATATGTGAGCATATCATCATCTGTCATTGGTTGTGCAAGTTTCTACTTTCCTTGTACATAATGTGCTAACCAGTAATCCAATCTCTCATCTTTCCCTTGTGGTGCAACCAATGTAAAAACATGTCCTTATTGTAGAAGATCTGAAATATGGTCATAGTCAAGTGAACAATCCATGTCATCATTTATTATAGATAGTATGACAAATAAAGGAGTTAGATAATGTGGAACCCACATATCGACCCACTCACTTGACTCACACTAATCCCAATCACACTGAAGACACCTCGGACAATAAAAAGCCAACTCTCGTGTCCAAATGGTCCATGTACTAGCATCTAGGCTTCTAAATGATTGCATTTTTAAAGAATCTTTCATGGTTTGACAATCCAACCTATCTCCTATTGTGCCCAACTCAACCAACCATAAGAATCTATGCACCACTGAATCAAGAATCCCCGCTGTGAAAATATTGAAGTACACCAATCAACAATAGAATGATCATCAAGTATGTTGGAAAAATGGTTAGTTCTCCCCTCAAAATTTGTGACATGGCTTAACCGCCTTATGTGTCTTTTATAAGTCTAGTGGTTGTATCGGGCATTAACAGGTCAATCTTTTGGTGCAATGGCAACCACTACTTGTAACAAGTGATATCAGAGATTGGTCATAGGTTTGAATCCCCTCGGGTAATTCTGAGGGGGAGATTGTTGAAAAAATGGTTAGTGCTCCCCTCAGAATTCATAACATGGCTTAACTGCCTCTTGTGTCTTCTATAAGTCTAGTGGTTGTATCGATCATTAATAGGTCAACCTTTAGGTGCAATGAAAACCACTACTTGTAACAAAGAAGTTCTACACCCGAAGTCCTGAATTGCTCCTTAACTAGAGATCTCTTTATACATGCACCTTCTCCATCATGCTCCCCTTTTCCATGTCCGGCCTCAAAAAAACCCCAAATATGAGGTACACCTCTCTCTACATGCATTCTACATAACTAATTAAACATACGAGAATTTTCTAATTGACCTGTGCAATTATTTGACCAAATGAGATGACTATCTATAGCAATATTATTTTCCCGCACCCACTCAAAATAATTCTCAATTAAATTTTGGACATACACGTGAGAGTGAGATCTATCATCACTCATATAAAAATGGTACTCTCTAATTATCTTCCGGTCATGTTTTGTACTATTAGGGGAATGACAATATGTTATGTGCACAAAAATAGCAAATTGAATAGAATTGTAATATTGAGCTTGCAACTCATTTTGGGGCTGCAATGTATAGTTCTTTGCAAATTCAATGACCGATATAATATTACCAATTGGGAAAGTGTCCTTACACATCCTGAATTTTTGATCCAACCACTGAGACCTGTGACTATGCCTTGCATACTTGTAAAAAAGATTATTCCTGAAATCTAAAATAAAATCAGCTACATTGAATTCTTTTATAACCAACTCACATCTAGAGCCTTCACCTCCACTTTTCAATTTATATTTAACAGTTTCATATACCTTTTCTAGACGATTATCTTTCCAAGATCCTGTCTGCATCCCTCATGACAACATTCAACAAACTTCAGTGGCCCACCACACTCTGAGAACTTGTCATTTAAGCAATCTTTTCTATAAAAGAAACATCCATCATCTCTAAGACATAAAAAATGATCTAGCAAGTCTCTTGATGATTTTGGAAGAGCACTTGCACCACACTCCAAAATTTCACTAGTATGCACAATAGAATGAAGGGATCATAATAGTTCATGGTGCATTGAAAAATCCACATGATATTTGCAACAAGGAGTATTTCAAATATAAAGAAGCACACAAAATAAAGGCTTGAGTGCTTCAAAATCTCTTTGTAATATTTGCAATTTTGGATGTGTCTCACTAATTGTTTTTAACAACATTGTTTGACTCACCTCCAAATAATGTTTGGGATGCAAAGTGCAGTCCCGAATGCCAATTCTCAACTTCAAGACATCCTTCACATTTGGTTACACTCTTGAATTAGATTGCCAAAATAGTTGAATTTGATCCTTCACACCATCGGTAATCTTCTTATCACAACGTGAAAGTCTCCCACCATAAGCCCATGTATCATTATGAAGAGGATCATCAAGTCTTTCTCTTCTTGCAAGTGCTATATCCAAACTTTTATGATTTAGTCTCAAGTCAACACATTTTTGTCTCATCAAATGAGCCTTTCTCAAATGATGACTTACTAAGGAGGTTGTAATAACCCTCCTAGCGGCTCTCTTATCTTTTTCCTTGGTAGTCTTCCCAATGGAATTTAGAGCACTAATAAGAATTCTTACAATAATAGCATTTCTCTCTATTCACACTAATCTTCAATTTGACTAGTATATGTCTCATCTGAACTGCATCTTTAAAAATTGCACAAACATTTGACATTGCTCGACCAATGTCTTGTGGCTAAAAATTGATCAAAAAGTTTTGAAACCCATAACTGAACGGTTCTTTCTGATCTCTTGCCATCGAAATTGCTCATTATGTTCTCATCAATTTCAAGTAACCATTTTTTTATTCTTAAAGGTCTCAAATTTTAAGTTTGTCTTTCTTCCTCCCAAGGGAATTCATTTCTCATATAATTTGGAGATGTGTTATGTTTATTTGGTTCTTGTGCACCATTATCATTGTCAATTCATTCATATTCAATTGGTGGATCGTCATTGTCAATGTCCAAACTTCCATTGTCCACATCTACACGTTCATTTTCAAAACCTATATTTTCATCTTCAATCCCTACATTCTCATTTTCAATATTATTGTAATAAATCATTTCAAATGCATGTTCTTCTTCACTTGAAACCACATTTAAGGGTGGGAGTATGCCCACATCTTCATTAATATTTAACATATCTTGTCTCTTGTTTCGATGTGTAACCCTATCCATTTCTCTATACACTTCAATCTAGATTCATTTGTGAGTTTCCTCTTCCGTTTATTCTTTCGATGAATACTACTCCCCATGGTAAGACCAAAAGGATGATGTCCAAATAATTTGACTTGATTCATCAAGATCTACAAGGTTTTCATCTAGTACTTGCATGGCTCAGTTTTTTATTGGAAATCTCTGCACCAATGATTCCATTAGTTATTTTATCTCTTCCATAGATAAATTTGGTGCTACTGATGCTAGAAGTTGTTATCTCATCTTCTTCTCAGTTTCCAGTGCATATGTCCATTTTTGGTGTATTCTTTCCTCTAATGCAACTGGGAGTTGTGTAGTGAAATCTATTTGAACTCTTTTGAAATGTATCATCATCTGGATGACAGTTTCTTCTATCTTATTCTGATCTTCATTTGACATTTTCTCAAATCTTTTGAGTTCGGGGTTTGAGATGTCTCCATTCTCCATTATATCTTCAATGATATCATCAATTGATCTTTTCTTATTACTAACAATCTTAAATTGTCCTTGGTTATTTTCTTCTTCTTCATCCTCTAAATCCTCTTTACCTCTTATTAATTTTCTTATTTTCCTCGGTGGTTCTACTACCTTCTTAGGTCCTTTCTTAACATAAGTCTTTATCAGTGTTGCAGCTTTTCTCTTTGTCACTTTTACTGCTACCTTCTTCTTTGGTGGTGAAGCTGCAGTGGATGACCTTGTACGTGCACCTGTCTGCACTTGTAACTACTTCTTCTTTGTAGCAGGGATAGGAGGAACCAATGTAGGATCTTGATCTTTTTATGACTTGGTCTCCTCACTATCATATGGCTTATCAGCTAACATCAATTGTCCTTCGGTTGCCTGTTCAACCGGTGACTCTTCAAATGAGTCTGCATCCTTCTCAAATCTTTCAGATAAATTTTTTTCATTTTCTTTGACTTCCTTGTCATTTTATTTATGACCAAACATGTCTTTATTCTAGACTTTGCTTCTTCATAGGTTCCAAACCTAGTGGCTTTGGGGTCTTTTGGAAGTGCCAGCAATGCCTGTATTGATTTCAATCTGAAATTATAATCCATTTCATAGCCCATAGGTGCTAATCATTTGGTTCTCGGCTCAACTACTTTTATCATAGTTTGGTCGGTGTTTACTAGAAAACAAATGTCCATCTCAAATTTCTCGACCAATGTGTTCGGTATTCTGCTTCTCAAATTCATTTAACTTTAAACTCTTCAAAATAACTATCAATAACACTCTGTGCATTATCTCCCATGCCTTTCATTATATCAAATATCAGTGTCATTATCGGCTTGTCGATAGGCCATGTTATATTACCGAAAGAGGGAAAGTACTTTTGTAGATAGAAAAATAAACATACGAGTGACCCAAACTTACATGTGTTTGATTTTTCTGTCCTTATGGTCTTCATATTCTCCTCAACCTATCTCAATAAAAACTCGGCTAGGTCTATTTGATGTCCCTTTTTCATTAACTTATATGCCATGTCAACTGCACTACAAGGTACACTGTTTGCTCTGCTAGATTGAAATATCTTATACCCGATGACATGTGCTGCAAACTTGACCTCAAGATTAGTAATAGATGAGATCTTTAATGCTCTTACATCCCATGCAGCGCCAGTATTCTTCTCTATTTCTACTCTGGACGCACTTCTGAATGCTTTGGCCTTGTCGGCAGTAGGGTAACCAGTGACTGTACTAATCATTCTCTTAGTGACCTTGATCGGTCTGTCCAGCCAGAATATGCCCTCGTGATAGCGGCTTAGCACAACCCTAATCCATTCAATTTTGAAGTTCTTGGGAAATTTGAGGGCATTGGTGAGACCAAGTGTCTCTACCAATTTGTGCTCGGGTTTCAAAACTGTGAAATTATCACATAATGCCTGGTATGCAACATATGTATTGAAGTCCCCAATTTCTTCGATTTTACAATGAATATATGACCTTATGTCCTCTGTTAGCAAAACCCTAGGTGGGATGCTTGAGAAAGCGCCCGATGAATCCATTTTTTATGCAACTTCAGGGTGCAATTTGTAATGTGGTTCTTTATAACTTGTAGACGTGATAAGATTTATTTCCTCTTCTACAACCTTAGATGTACTTGCAATAGATGTCATTTTTCACAAACTAGGTTTTCTTGAAAATTGCAAAGAATGTACTCGATAGGGTTTCAACTTACTTAGCAATGTCAAAGAATCTGCTCGATTCGATATGTAGTAGCTTTGAATCGTCTTTGAAGAATTTTTCTTGAACACGCTCTGGAAATCTTTAGCTCTTCGAAATTGCAATGTGAAAAATGAACTCATTTCTCCGTGTACTTAAATAATTTTTGATAATCCTGCTCAAATTTTCTTGCAATAAATGCTTGACCTAATTCTTGGTTCATAACAACTGTTAGCTTGGTGATGACTACACATTACCTTTCGCTCGATTAACATAGGATTTCTCTCTCGGTTGACACTGTTGTCCAGTTAACCTTGCATAGTGATTACCGACGGGTAACCAACGCTCGGTCTTTCTTTTACCGACTATATGACATTGTTAGCTCACAACATATAAACCATAATGCATCTTTATTCATGCCGATTTGGTATTTTTACATCATATATAAGGAACTGTATGTAAGATATGTTCATTATAAATATCAGTCCCATGCATACCTTTGTCACCTTAAGTGGAGGTACCGATGTCACCCAATCCAGTGGACGAGGTTTCACCGACAGCATTGCTTGACTCAGCATTCTCATTAGATGCTTTTGTCCACATAGTGTTCCTGATCTTCATGATATCTGCTATAGTGTTTCCACTCTCAAATACATGGTCTTCCTCTGGTGCTTGATCTCTACAGTCTTTGCTTAAATGACCAACCTTATGGCAGTGCAAGCATGCCATTCCAGTGCTTGACCAACTTCTAGATTGTCCAGCCCATATTTTCCTGTAAGAATTTGCTGCTATGTGCCCATATCTACCACAAGCAATACAATTAGCCCATGTGTTGTAATCCCAAACATAAGAGTTACCTTGTCTTTTCGGTTGGTATGGCTTACGTTGTGTTTTCTGCTTAGGAGTCCATACTTGCTTCATCTTTGTCTTACAATCTTGTGCAGTGTGTCCATGCTTATTACAAGTATAACATAACTTATTCACATTAGTCTTGTTAGCATTATGTTTAGCTCTACATTCATATGCTTGATGTCCATATTTTCCACAAAAGTAACAATATCCATTGAATTTAGGAATAACAAGAGGTTTACCTTGTGCTTTGCTTCTACAAACATTAGAAGTATGTCCTAGTTTTCCACAGTGATAACATGTCAACACTTTAGGTCTTTGATTTTGATTGTAGTTGACTTGTTCAGCTTGATGTGATGATTCTCCTTCACTGGTATAGCTTAATCTAGCTTTGCTTCCAAATCCCCTTTGATTAATCAAAAAATCATCAATCTTCTTAGAACGGTCCTCAGCCAATTTCTTCATTTCATTGTGTTGCTATTGATTTTTCACTTCATTTCTTAACTTCTCATTTTCCACTCTGAGTTTTGCAACTTCTTCGATTCTTCTTGATAATTCACCATTCACTCTGTTGACTTCTTGATTCATAACCATCATCTGATTGGATGTTTGAAAATGGCGATCAGTGAGTCTTTGTATTTCACTCTCTTTTGCATGTAGTTGTTCAGTTGTCTGTCTTCAATCTTCAATAGCCAAATTCCTTTCTTGCTTAGATTGTCTCGCATTGTTCATTATTTCCACCATTCTTACCATCTGAGATTCTTGACCAATTTGCAGTGCTTTCACTTGTTCGGTTAGGTGCTGATTCTTTTCAGACAAGTTAGATTTTATACTTTCAGATCCATCTGAGATACTTCCTGAACTAGATCCAAAATGATCAAATACATCATCAATGGCTTCTTCAAGATAACCGACTTCATTTTCCAAGATAGCTAGGTTGTTTCTTTCAACCAATAGTTTCTTTAGTTCATCCTTAGCTTGCTTATATTGTTCGACAAACATCTGCATCTGTATCTTCTGATTCTCTATTGTCTTATCAGCTTATACCTCTCCATGACTTTAGATCTTTACCCTTCATTGGTTAAACTGTCCAATAAGCGAACTGAGCTCTGATACTAATTGTTAGAATTAGGAGAGATAGGGTACTGAGAGGGGAGGGGTGAATCAGTGCCCACAAAAACTTTCTCTTATAAACGTTCAAATCCAAACTAGTAAACAATAGAACCTTCCAAAATAACTTGCATGCAATGCATATATCAGTCATTCATTTAACTTGCATAAGTAAATAGCATGAAATCAATAATAAGACATTTCCATAACACAAGTATTTTGGTAACGTAGAAACCCTTGTTAGAAGGTAAAAACTACGGTGGGGATGACACCCACAAATTCTTCACTACTGCAGATAGAAAAGGTTTGTCTGTTAGGGCTATAAGTGTTGATCACTTCTGGTGATCTTACCCTATTAAGAGTAACAGATTAGATCAGCTAGATCTACCTAGTGATAGGATTTTAGCAACACTCATTAAGTGTGCACTCGGTTAAGAGATTTACAAAAGACTATGAAGTCTACTCTATTAAGAGATTTAACCAAAAACTCTATTACAATTGTTAGAAAGCAATAGGCAATGTATCTCCTAATGACAACTTGATTGTCTCATTCAGATAAATAAAATACTAAATAAATATCACCTTTACTATGATGAGTCTCTGCTCTGAACTGTTTGGTTTAGCCTTCTGTAATTCTGCTTAATCTAATTTACTTTGTTTTCCTTTCTGCTATGTCAACTGATAATCTTGAAGGTTGGCTAGTACTTCAAGTGCTTCTTCATTCATACATCAGTTCACATCACAAATGATGTAAACATACAAATATATAGCATATTGCTTTATGTCGTTTACAAAATTAGGTTTACAATCCTAGACAAAACCCTAAGATCTACGATGTACAAAAATGACCTAGATCAAAAATAATTACATAAGATATACATTGCATTTAATGAATATCTTGACAATAAAGTCTCATCGATCTTGGTAAAATGTTTTCTGATCTGTTGTAACCATTTGCATAGAAGAATGTGTCATTCCTAATTACTATGCCATTTTCTATGATCCTCAGTAAACACTGTATAAACTACTCAGTGTTCATTCTGATGCTCGGTGTTTACTGGCGCTCAGTATCGGTATCTGCTGGTACTCAATAAACTAACTGATGCTCGGTGTGTACACTGTAACCGACTGTCCAGTTTTGCTTCTAGTTACCGACTGGGTTCTTATATGTAACCAATCGAGATACTTAGCTTCCTTTTGATAACCTTTGATACTAATGACAACCTTTAATGCTCAATAGAGATAACACATAGTCCTTTTGTACAAAGAATTAGAACATCACATTAAAATATATTTCTTTTAAAGTTGTGTTTTATGAGGTCGTGTCTTCTTCTTTTCTATTATCCCAATGGTCAATTCTTCTCTTCTTCTTATCTATTTTTTCCCAATGATCAGTTCTCTTCTTCTTGTCTATTTTTTTCCCAATGGTATTTTATTAGGCACCCTTCAACAAGACTTCATGAGTTGTCACCGATGGATTTTTTTTTGTTTTTGGATATTCTGAGAGTGGATTCAGTAGACTTTAAGATGCAGTTAGTTTGGTATTAAAAGAGTTTGTATTCCATGAGAAAAATGATGCCCTAGTGAGAAGAACTAAGTAAATTTCATGTTTCTAACTGTCTATTGAATTGTACCTTCAATTATTGATGTCAAAAAGGTTTCAAAAGGGCATGATTAGTTGAACAAGAGTTAGACAGCTTCACTAATTCCATCAAATGTTCAAGTCAAAGAATCCCATCCTGTCCATACAACTATTAGTCACACTCAAAACTCATTAGTCTAACCATTATCAATACCTAATGTATTTTGTCCAGACATTTTAAGACCATGGGAGATTCCATTTCAAGTGACCTTAGCAACCCTTTCTATTACCCTTATCAAGGAAGTTTCTTCTATGACTGTCACTATTCAAATTCAATAATCTAATTACAACCCAAAGAAAGCACCAAAACTTTCATCCATATTCCATCTACTCATGTACAAAGAGGAAATGTGCCTTAATACCATGACCACAGACTTTAAGCAATGAACTTCCAGTGACAAACAAATTTTCAAAACTAACTATCCCTATCAAACAATTTGAACAAGAAATGAGTGATCAGACTCAATCCAAACATTTTTGGAGTCCAAATTATCTAATTGGAAGGTTGTCGGAACAATAAAGATATACTACAAAATTTAATGACATCAATTGGATCAAGAACCAATTCAAATGAACAAAGGGTTCCTTTTACTATGGTTGTCATTATCATGACAGTTTAGATTGTTTTCCAAGCTTTGCAAGTGCCCCGAGTACATGTGATTACCCAATAACTAGTGGGAACTATGGCATCTTCATAGATGGTCAGTGCAGCCATCTAAAAGAAACTAATTATTTTAGTCAGACTAACACCTCAAAACCCAATTTTCTCTGTTCAGAGAAACCCATAATGATTAGTACAAAAATTTATCAATTTTTTGGAACGGGAACATGTTTCCTATTTTATTTAATATGATTGGACAAAAGAGGGAAATTCTCTACCTTATTTTGAAATTGAAATATGAGATCCAATCATGACCCTTGGATTAAAATTTTGTGTGCCTTCCATTTCAACCTTCCAATCAATATATATAGATCTTATTCCCTCAAGTACTCTATGAACTATATTTTTGAAAGAAAACTGATTTGGCTAATTAAAATATTAATTTTCCAAGGGAGTTTTGTCTAGTTTTCGTGTTTGGTCTTTTTTTTACCTTGTCTTGCCTGTTAAAATGAGGTACATTTCAATCTAGAGTGTCAAATGTTTGAGATTTTAGATTTCTACAAAAGAATGTTAAGGGCACTTTTTGCTATTTCAATTTAACCTCTTCACTCATTACTAGGCATACAAATGTTTGTTTTATCTCCAGGATTTGTTCTAATAATGCAATCTTTATCTCTCCTTGAAAAATGATCCTGGAACACCCTTCTGAAAATGCTACATAGATTTACATATTTTGTAAGTTTTCAAAAATTATTTCTTCAAAGATTGCACATTGAGCATAATTCCTATTTCCTTCCCTTGTTATCTATAGTTATAGTATTATAATGTTGTGCAATAAAATTTTTGGGTTTTCTAATATTTTATTCCCTTTTTTATGTAAGTGGTTACCTCTTATAATTGAGAAGATTAGTGCTCTAATTTCATTTCTCATAACTGGTTAATAAATGACATAAGAGGAAACTGTAAGTTCCCCTCAATGATTCCACTTTCCATGAGTGATAAGAACAAAATTAGATTCAAGAAACTGAATCATGACTAGTTGGTATGTGATTTCAAGATGGATGAGTTTGTAGAAAATTCACCTTTAATGAAACTGTTATCTAACCAGATGGAACATAGTCAAAGTTTCTTCATTATTTGATGATTTTTTCTTAGGAAACTATTGCTTTAGTCAAACTGAAGCATTAACCAGAGGGTTTTAACTTTTTTCTAGGACCATCTTTATAATATTTTGTTACATATTATTATATTTGATTAAGTTGACACAAGCATGGTGGCAGGGAGCTTTTGGTTAATGTTGGGCATTCAGCACCGAAGGAGTTCATGAGGGAGAAAACTTTCTTGTCATTAGAAATCTTTTAAGCCTCAGTGAGTAGCAACGTGTTGATTGTGATCAGAAGGTGAAATGTGTAGTTCTCACATTTGAAAGCTTTTTCATGGCAATTTCATTGTTGGGTTATGAAATACTAGGATAAAAACATCATTCTAATGTACAACCTTTTCTATTCTCACAGTGTGATCCTCAAAACAAAAAGGCTTGTAATGACGATTGTAATGGGTGATTAATGACAAATGCATACAATTATCTAATAGAAGTTGGAGGCATAGAGGAAGAGTACATGCTAGAGTTCCAAAATGATGTGGAGCATCCTACACCAATCCAACTCCTAGGGTACTCTCTAACCCAAACACCATTCTAGGTGTTTAATTTAATAGGATTGGGGCATCTAGCAAGATTGAGAACTCTCTTCTATTTGACCATCTCCACTAGGATCCATACTTGATCTAATGGTTCTTCATACACACATCTTCATCCTTGACTCAAAGGCTTGCAAATGACCCTTAATAACTAGACCTAGAAACCTTAGGCTTTCACCTTCAAAAACTAACTCCACCTTTTAAAAATAACTCTTCCTTGACTGATCCCAATTCAAGGACAACTAACATGTTTTCCAATCTTCTAACTCCTCTAAATGGAGACTCAACACTTCATAGACAAATTGCCAAGTTTCCTAGAAAGTTTATCGCATGAGGTAACATAAGCTCCATTACCATATTCAATACAACAACCTACACCTTATTCATAGGGCATCTCATTTTCGCTTCCTTTTATTCTGATGGACACTTTCTCTTGTTGGACCGTCAACCTTCCCTTCTCTATCTGATGATAGTACCACAGAGGTTACAACAAATTACAATCCTTGAGGGTACATTAAGAATGGAACTCCACTTAATTACTTTATCAAGGATGGTAAAGAAGTTTAAGAACATCCATTTGAAAGTAATAGTAAATTGTGATTAAAATGTAGGCTGTCATAGGACAGTATAGAGATAGAACAAGGATTAAAATGTCATAGCCTTACCAATTCTTGGTTCAAGGATTCATCAACACACCATTCCAACACTCCCCATTTCTACAAGAAATCACATGAAATATTGGACTTATTCACAACATTCAACTTGGTGCTATGTTAGAGTTATCAAATTCTGATCACTGTGTTGACAATTATCTTCTAAAGGTTTTCCATTGTTTGTCATCATTTAAAATACACTTCTTGAAACTGGATCAATTCTTTGATAAGGAACCTCCAAGTCACAAATTATTTGACCTTACAAAGAGTGGAAAACCTTTAGAAGATAACTGTCAACACAATGATTAGCATTTGACATTCATTGTTTGGAGGTTATGACTATTGTTTATGCAGATGAAGGGGTAACAAGACTAAACAATATTTTTCCATTGAATCTAAACTGTCACATAACTATAACAGTCACAACCACATTAATTAATTCACTAAGTAGTAAATTCATATTGTTAAGGACCACTTTATGGATCCAAAGATATGTCAAGGAATTGTAAAGGGATGTAAACAATCTGAAGAAACTTCCTAAACCTCAATTGGAAATTAAGGATCTTGGTGTTACTATTGCTAATAATAAAAGTGTGCTCCCAAATTGCTATGACTATGGTAGGAACAGTTAGATTATCCTTTCATTTCCAGTGCAATTTTTTATCATTTTAATTCACTGTGAGAATATAGCTACTAAAAATTTTTATTAAATGGAGGATTTTATGAATTTTTTTAGCAGTAATTACTTATAGAGAACAAGTGAAGTGGCTAATCCTACAACACTGCCTGCTACATTCACAATATATTTTTCTTTACCCATTGTAGTCTTGGTGAACATTTCATTTTTAATGGTCACATATATGTGAAATATCCTTAGCTAGTTCTATAATAAAATTGTTTTCAAACTCAACCAATTACCCCATCAAATAAAAACAACTTTTTATATTATAATACTGAAAGTCACAGCAATGTAAAATTATGAAAGATGCTCAACACCCAAATGTCAGATCGCACGGAAGATAGATTTAATATAAAATTATAGAATACATCAACTCCACTGATATTTTGTATGAAAGATGAACAACATTACAATCCCTTCAATCTATCCTACAGTTTAGAGTTCTGAATGGATATTTCATACTAATTTTTTGAACAAGAACACTTGCAGGTGCTCTCTAAATAGTCAAGATAACATTGTCAGGCTTTCCCAGGTTACAAAAGTGGAGGGGTTTGCGGGTCTATTTGATAGCATTAATAAATGACAGTTTAATTGAAACATATGAAATTCATTCACTCTGATAATCTATGCTAAAGCCCTAACTCATACTTGTGTGGCTGCTTCTATCTAGATGTATACATGGCACTTCAAATGTCGGCATCTTAGATCCTTCACTTCAACCCTAATTGCTCTACTGTTGTTGCAGCTTAATAGACTTGCATTGCAAGTGCAGTTCCACCTAGCCTGGTGAAATATAATTGTATGAAATAGAGAGTAGAACTCCATTGGCACTAATCATAAATTTTCTTTTAACTCTATCATGATCCCATGAAATGGTTTTCTTTTTAGAAACTTCTAAATGTGGAGTCTCTAACATCTCTTCTAAGTGAGATCTGTAACAATAACATCACTATGAATTAACATCTCATTATGACAATGACTTATTCCACAATGAATGAGTAATCAACCTTCTAAGAAATGGAAAATCTTATTTCCTTGGAGTATTTCAATCATCCTTTACTAAGTATTCATCAAACATCTGTGATCTAATAAACAACTTGACTGTCCACATCATGACAGTCAACTTTAACTATGAATGCAGCCTAATAGACTTGAATTGCAAGTGCAGTTCCACCTATCCTGGTGAAATATAATGGTATGAAATAGATAGTAGAACTCCATTGGCACTAATCATAAATTTTCTTTTAACTCTATCATGATCCCATGAAATGGTTTTCTTTTTAGAAACTTCTAAATGTGGAGTCTCTAACATCTCTTCTAAGTGAGATCTGTAACAATAACGTCACTATGAATTAACATCTCATTATGACAATGACTTATTCCACAATGAATGAGTAATCAACCTTCTAAGAAATGGAAAATCTTATTTCCTCGGAGTATTTCAATCATCCTTTACTAAGTATTCATCAAACATCTGTGATCTAATAAACAACTTGACTGTCCACATCATGACAGTCAACTTTAACTATGAATCCAACACTCCAACTACATAAGAATCACTTTGCCACGGATTTGAAAGGTCAATGAAGGTGTATCAAACCTTACTTGATCATTACATACCATTTACAAACCTTTTATATAGCCATAATAATGAAAGCAATCAATTAAGCCATAAAAAGACTGAAATTCATGGTTTGCTGGTCATAATAAACAGTCACAAACAGACATTAATAACTTTTGCAATACTCAAAATAAAACCAATCGCTCCGGTGAGGGTTTAGATAACCTAGTTATTGACCTAATATCCAATTATCACGACGATCCAACGGTGAAAATGAGAGTTGTGGTCATTCTACCAAAAGTTGGAATGACTCCCATAAAAACAAGAAGAAAAATGCATGTACAGTTGCCTAGGGCATCAAAAATCTCATAGGAAACCAAACCTTTTGATCCCAAACCAATTCCATACTGAAGTGAATTCAGTTCTCTATCAAACACCAAAAGATCTTAATTTTTGGATTGTTATAACTTATAATAGAAGGTATCATCAAACCCTTCCACATACCTTTGTCATTGAGTGTTTACAAACAATTTTTAGAAAATTCAATCATTCTTCCTTTATACATCACAATCAATGCTCAAAATAGGTTCATTGTAAAGTTAACTCATCATGTAACATGTTCTAATCAATTTTAGGCTACTTACAATCCATTTACATATAGAAAATGCATGGAAACTATGATAAACGTGACTGATCAGAGAAAATTGTTAAGAAAATTGAACAAAACAATGCATTTACTCATTGATCCTTCCAACCAAATACATTAAAACTGATTCTCATGATGTCTGCTTCCTTACTTCATATTGATTAACCATTACAAGAAGATCTATATAAAAAATCTTACACAAAACTCTTAACTGTCACCATTGTTCTACAAAGAAGGTGACAGTTAGAGGATTAATTGATCCAACCTCTGTAAAATCGTCCTCTAACCTTTTTTCACTGAATTGATCATGACCATTTCATGGTTTTATAGACCTTGTACAGTTTCATAACTACTCAACTTCCCCTTCAAAGTTCATTCATATCTTCTGTCTACTGATTATTGATTCACAGTCAAAACTGTTTGCATACTGTGACAACGTTTTCAGAGTACTTTTGGTGGAATGGTGGTTGCCTAATGAAGACCTGGGATTTTTAAGGGATGGGAAAGTTGCAAGGAGAACCCATAGATTCATTTCCATTTGTCCTTGATGTATAGTACATTGGTCTATCCCTGTTTGAATGAAGAAAAGGTCTGACTGTTAGACAATAACAGTAGATTGTGTTTTAATGGTTGAATGTGTTTTAGTGGAGAAGTTGGACTTCTAACTTCTTCTGAATCTAAGCCTACCTTTGGAGTAAGTTGAATCCTATGAAAATCCTAGGAGTGTTGAAGAATTTGGGTTTATCTTCAGAATGGTCTAATGAATTAGATGGGTAATAAAGATCCAAATGAAGCTTGCTAGGTGTCCTCTGGATAGGCCTAGAATGCTTGCCAATCATCTTTATCTCTGATCTTCCTCCTAATGTGAAGATACAAGTCTAATTCTATCTAGCCCCAGTACTAAATCTTTCTTAGCACGTGCTATTGGAAAAAATCAATGGCGTTGAACCAAAACCTACTTACCAATGGTACACCAGTCCACAACTCTACAATTTTAGCTACATGCCACAAAAAACTATGATTTCTTGGGACTTGTGATATATTGCATTACTAGACCTTAATACACTAGACCTCCTTGTACCTTGTGAAGCATACAATTGTCCCAAGACGAGCCTACACTTGTCCAAAGTTATAAAAAACTTCAATACATTGAAATCTTTTCCACTTGACACTTTTTTTCCCCAACAATCCAGAAAACAAAACCAAGTTGCCTCATTCACGCAATGGATCAGAATATACTCCTGATCTTCCCCAATGGATATTTTTCTGATTATGAAGTTGAGAATGCATGGAATCCTTGAATCAAAATGGCTACTCTCTCTGATCAATTCAATCAAACCCTCAAATAGGCATCCTTATACATACAAAACTATTTCTAATGGTAGAAAAATACTCGTAGAAGCTTTTGAGGTCTTCAACAATGCAATCAAAAATGGAATTTTTCTGCTTTTAAATTTCACCTACATTCACTGAATCTGATAATCAGCTCTGAAAAAGCCCCGAACATTCCAATGAATACCCAATACACAATGATCAGAAGCAATAGGAAAAGTCAGATAATCTTCACCAATCTCAATCCTCCAAACTATATTTAGCACACCCAAATTCCAATTCTTTTGACCCAATTCATTTTTTTTATTTTTTTTCTTCTTCACCGTGCATTAAACCTCCTCAAAATGTTTGCTCAATACTACAAGAGGACCCCTCTTAAAATATCAGAGCATTTTGGTTTAATTGGCTATACAATGTTTGGACTGGTTTCTAGAAAACGTACTGTAGATATATGGTTCTGTGTTAGTTAAGAATTTCTTGATCTTAAAAATAGTAATTATTAAAAATGGTAATGATTAGTTTCTTTGTCTTCAATTTAGGAAATTGTGATATGTATTAATGTTTCAGATTATATTTCTTGAATCATTATTAGGATGAGGGAGCTTCTTGATAATGGATGCAGTGTAATAATTTTCTCATTTTCCTGTAATCATTCTCTCTTATCAAATTAATGCCATTGAGACGACACGGTCCCAGCCTGTACTAAACAAAGTAAAATTTTATTCTATCAGATCTCACAATCCATAAGTGTACCATATGACTATAATTTGTTCGAAAAAGAAAATAGTCTATCCATAAGTATATCATCTGGTTATAGTTTGTTTGAAAAGGAAAATAGTCGCTCTCAAGTTCTCATGGTGGATCTGACTTAGAGCTATTATGTAATTGACTTGCTATAATATCATTTACATTTCCTGGAAAAGGTTTTGCAAAATTTCCTGCAGCACTTCCAATGAAGAATTTCTAACCATATTTTATTGATGCTATTGATTGTGTGAGTGCAGTTGAAAGGCTACATAACAAAAGTTTCATGAACGCAATTGTAGAGCTTAGCAAGCATTCAATTTGGCCAGGTATGAATAATTATTAAGTAAAAAGTACCATACTTATTTTATTATGACTGTACATTCCTTCTTGTGGTGGGTCAGCTGATCCTTTTGTGAACAACAGTAATATAATCTTTGTGTTATTTAATGTATATTGTTTTATATTTCATGTTTGAGATCAAATGCTAGTTCTATTTTTGTCTATATGTGATTTGATCCATTTCCTACCATCCATCTATTTTGCATGTGGTAATGACTTCAATTTCAAACACCATTAGATAGCCATGGGGTTATAGGAGGTCTAGGTCAAAGAGTTAAAGCGTAGAGACCCATAACTCCTTTTTTATAACACCTTGTTTTGATTATTCTTCAGAACTATTGATGGAAACATATATCTAATAATATCCCCTCTAATAGCATCCATTCCCAAAAGGAAAACTGTTGATAGAATCATATATCTAAACCTTTCACACTGCTAAGGAAATTGGTGATGCAGAGATTGAAAAGAGCCTTTTTTTTACAACAGTCGGTGTTGATTCTTCACCAAGGGCGAAGAAATCAAGAAGCAGAGAAATGCCTAAAGACCTTGTCTGGGAAATGTTGCAGAAAGTAGGCGAGTAGCAGAATAACACAATCTCCTAATAATAAAATTGCACAGGCATTTCGAATCTCCCAAAAGCAATTGGGTAGTGATTTGGAGGAGCGTGGAAATGAAGAAAATGTGAAGGTGAAAAGTGTGAGTTGGGCAAGAAGAAATTTCGGTTGTGAATATGGTGGAAAAAATGTCAGAAGATCAAAATCGTTCTTCTTCATAATCGCATTCACACACTTGGCTGCCAACCTAAGATTTCACTTCAACCATACTCTCTCTAATTATTGGAATAATGAATTTGTTATTGGACTGCCAGCCAGCTAGTCTTTTTTATTTTTTACATAAACAGATGTGGAGCAATGTGCAGTGCATGGTAAACAATAGTAGAGTTACAAATGTTTTGATTTTTCTAGGTTTCTTCTTTTGTTTCCAATGCCCAAGAATGAGGACACACTTGTATCAAGATGCTTCACATAACATCATTCTCCAATTCACATGATATGAGCTTGTATCCTTAAAAGTACTTTTATATACCATATACACCAAATAAAAGCTCAAATATTGGGATAGCCTCTTTGCCCGTTTGAGATAAAGAAGTTTAGATTTGGGTGGAAATTTTGATTCACTTGTTTTCAATTCTACACTTGATGTTTTAAGGATTTGTTTTTTCCAGTATCAGTTCACAGACATGAGATATTTTTTGCTTCTTAAATCCTAGGCAATATTATGGGCCGCATTTTTATGCAATCTCAAGTTCAACACTAGTCACTCTTGGAGGGACCTCATAATTGTTACCTCACAACCATACCACATTCCTACTAGGTTTATGAGCCACCTTATTGCAGCGAGAGGGGACTTGACCCTGGGTTAACTGGGTCACAGTCCTACAATTGACACCTATGACCACCGAATGGATCAATAATTTTGGAGATCTGCAAAATTCAGTGGAAGTCTTTGAGCTATTAAAAAAATGCTATCATATAGGTGGCGTTTCATGTTGTTAAATTTTCCATGCAATGCTCAAAAAGGATAATGGTTTTTGATGCCTTGGAATTTGTTGAACTTCTTTACTATGGCCATGCCTTGGTATGGAGGAATTATGTTTTATTAGTTCCTGCCATGGCAGAGAACTGTTGCGGAGGAGGCAATGGTTAAACAGTGATTAAACAGAGCTTCAACAGCCAATCAAAGTACAATTTTTCTTGCACTTTACTTTCTGTTTCTAATTATATCACTAAAGTTGCATATTAGTTAAGGTAAGTATTAGTTTAAAATATTTTGGCATCTTATAATTGGCCATTGACTTCGGTGGCAGAATGATAGGAAATATTTTTTGATTTACGAGGCTAGAGAAGATGAATACTACGAGATCTTAGGTCGGAGGGTTGCAGGGCTGGTGCAGAATGCAAAACAGTTGGCAACCAAGGTTTTATTTTTTGCATGCAGGTGATATGTGGGTATTGATAGTGTGCCAACTGTAGTCTACACCAGACCCCAGATAAGTGTTCCCAAATTAAGTTGGAACTGTAGTCTACACCAGACCCCAGATAAGTGTTCCCAAATTAAGTTGGAAGGACGGGGAGCCTTCACAGTTCCTGCAATTAGAACTAAATTATGTGTGTTTGCTACAGTTGTTTTCATGTTGAACAGGTCTTTGAAACACAGACAATGTTTGCATTTGACAAACTATTTCAAAAATTGTTTAATTTTCAAACCCATCATTCTGATCACAGTATTCAGAATGTAGCTAGTAAGATAATTATCCATCTGCTCTATGGATTTTCAGATAAAAGATTACTTACATTCTTCTATGTTTCAAAAAGTAGATTCAAATCCAAAATCGACATATAACTGCATAGTAGATTTCTGATGGGATGAGCTATAATAGTGTTTGAAGAAATAGGTAGGAGCAGGAGCTACCTCCAAGTTCTCATGCACATTATTAGAAACATCTTCCAAGTACTATCTGAATCAACAAATCCATTAATCACCGGGACTGTAAGCCAATTTACACTCAACCACCGGGGATTTTTGGTCAAGAAGAAGTGCTGTCAAATAATTGTCACTGACAATGAAGCCACCTAATGCTCTAATTTCCATAGATAGCTTATAATATTTTTCTTCTATTGCTAAAATTGGAAGCACTACTTCAATAATCATTTTTTATCCCCATGCAATTTAGATAACTTCGATTAGCACAACCATGTAGTCGACAATCCTGGATTTTGACTCCAATATTAAATTCAGCTAATTGCGTCAAATAGTCTATCCATAAATCAATTTCAAAATAAGGCACCCTTTAATTAGTCAACATAAAAAAACCAAAGTAGTAATTGACAAAATTTCACATTATCATCAAATCAGTATACTTGTTAACTAAGTAATTTCCAGTCTACATAGGTATTGGGATGTTCCAAAGTCGTCTATATATGATGTTGTCTCCCATGTAATCATCCATACCCAACTATGCAGCACTTTCTCTACTATTTCCATCAACGTTGCTAATGAAAAATTGGTCATCTTAAGTTTTTTCAAATGTACTATGCAACTGCCAATATGCGATCCAATTGTTAGCTATAATTCTAGCTCAAGCAAGTCTTAAAAATAGTGGGGTAACGCCCAGAGTTAGCTTATTATATTTATATTCTTAGTGATTCTTTACTCCTTTTAAGGATTAAGGTAACTATGACTTATGATGCAAGGTATTCCATAACATAGAAGTTAAATTCTCCTTCCTGGGCAGTACAATGATTCCTCACATTTTACACGTCAAATTGCCATGTCAATCTGACTCTTATAAGTACAATATGTCGGTGCAGTCCCCTATCTTTTATAACATTAAAAAGTAAGATCACATGCATCTATCTGTCATGGATATCTGATGTTTCCAAAGCATGCAAAATATGATTAACATCTAGGCCTGATGCATTGTACATTTCCTCTTACCATTGATGCAAAATGTAACCTCGATTATGTTCCTATTACTTATTAATTCCTAGGAAACTATTTTCTCAAGCATGTGCAGTTAGGTAATGAGACAAATCAGATCTTGTTGACATCTACTCGTATTGTAGGATCAATAAACTTAATTGACATTAAAAATGGTTATATTTCTTGGTCTTCAATTCAATCTAGAGAATCTATATCCATCACTGTCTTTCATGCAGCAAGTAGAATATTATGGTTAACGAGGTGTCATTTGGACATGTGGGAGTTCCCCCGTTCATTTGACAGTATCTCTGATACTAGCTCCTATGTAATTGCATTCCATGGTGTCAAAGCAGGGTACCAATCCTGTGGGCAGAGTACATTATCATGTCCTTTTCTTTATTGTATCTTTTTCTCATATGAAATTACAACATCATTTCAAACTAATCAGTTACAATCCTAATATCAAAATATTACAATGTTCTTATCACTATATCATAGGCAATAGGCAAAATACAATGTTCAAGGATCGCAGTTGCTAGAAGGTCAAGTGAGATAACAACTTAGGAACTTCTTCATCACAGTATTGTTGCACTGCAATAAACATCAATGGAGTCATGGGCCTTACAACTCATCATTCTCAAAAGGCTAACAAGTTACCTTTGAGGCCATTTCCATATTTAAATTGCTTGTGTGAAGCTTATTTCACCTTCATACTCTAGCAAAAAGTAAATCACAATTCTACGAGGTTTCCATCAAAAAAACCTAATGGTATAGTCAAGATGCAATTGTTATGTTCGTAGACTATTAGGTGTATTGGGTTATGGAGTGGTTGACTTGTGGTGTGCAACCTTTGATTTGGTTCAATAATTTTAGTAATTAGCCTAATCAGAATTATAGGGTCATCCTAACCAAATTATCTTATAAATAGGAGGTAGTGGGTTACCATTGGACACCATATCCTTGGAGGAGGAAGAGGAGTCTTTTGCACTCTTATGAAATTTCCTATGAAACTTTCAAGAATGAGCCTTTTCTCCCATGCTCATCATGTCTGTCTACAAAAGTGTTGCACTTATGAGCTAAATGTCATGATTTGAGTCGTGATGCTTGTATAACCCTAGGTTAGCCATGGGGAGTTGTGAAACGATATATGTCTTCATCCAAGTCAGAAAGCTAAGTGAATGGAAAGTGAAGTAAGCTGTAAAAACCCATCTGATTTTTTGCTTAAAATTTTGACTACTAAGTTTTGGAATTTTGTCCAAACTTTGTTGTGAAGTTCATTAGTGCATTTTCCTGAATGTGTTTTTCTTGAAATGGTTAATGTGATTTGCATTCATGAACAGATCATATATGAAGAATATTTTGCATTTACTACAAGAGCTTCAATATCAGAAAATAACAGATCGCAACATGTTGTTTTATGATCAGCAATTTAAACAGAGTATATGAAATCTGACCTCACATAATATTCGTTAATAGCAGGAATGAAACTCCAGATCAGCGCCAAGCTTCCAGTTGCAAAGTTTGCTGCACAAAGTGGCCTTGAAGAACTCTCAAATTCCATGCCAACCAGCTTTATGGAAGGGTTGACTGAGTTTGGACAAGTTGAGAGAACCCCTTCACAAACCTCTTCTTGTAGTAACTGCACTAGCCGAAGAATCCCCTTGATTCTGTCAATGACACAATGTCCTCGGCAGTAGCCAATCTAGAATAACTTGTATTTTCTCCTGATGAATCTTAACATCATTTGCACCATAGTTGAAAATCTTGGACTTGGCAATCACTTGGCTGGCTCAATTTTTTTTTAAACTTAGGCCTCATCTAAAAAACTTGGAAAAATAAAGGCAAGATGTTGAGAAATTCAAACCATGGATCCTTGCATGGTCGCAGTGGAATCCACCATACTAGCATTAATAATAATTGCAAAATGGTATTCTACCAAATCAAAGAGTGGCCTACCTCTGATTTGGACTGTATTAGGCATGATGTTATCCCTACTATGGAACATAACCAATGTCTATGACTATGCAGCCAAAGTAGTCATAGAAAATGGTGGCATCTTTAAATTTAGTGGTCCTTGGATGACAAGGGGTCTCTTTGAAGTAGTCACTTCAAGTCCTCCTAACTTAGAACATATTTTGAAGAATGAGTTCCCTAACTTCTCTAGGGGTCCCTATTTTAAGACTGTTTTTCTTTGATGTGTTTGGTGATGGTTTGTTCACAGCAGAAAATGACTTATGGAGGAGACAGAGAAAAGTAGCGGCAATCGCTATGAGCAGTAGAAGTTTCAGACACCAGGATATAATTCTGTTGAAAAAGTTACTGCAGGAAAAATTCATACCAGTTCTTGATGAAGCAAAAGACATTAAATCATTGTTTGATCTGCAAGATAGTTTTCTTAGACTCAATTTTGATATCATATGTATTACTGTATTGGGTAAGAACCCAGGATGCTTAAACTCTATTCCCCTTCTAGTTGTTCCAATTGTCATGGCCTCTGATGACGTTGTTGATGCTTGCACTTATAGAATCATTCTTCCTCAATTTCTTTGGAGTTGTATCATATCTTTGAATGTGGGTTCTAAGAAAATACTGAGAGCTCAAGCAGTGATCACTGATTTTGCGTCAAAGATGGTGAAGTGTAGAATTGAGGAGCTCATGTCAGAAAGTGGAATACAACATGATGAGTTCCCCTGCTGAATAAACTGTTCAATTGGCTGCAAAAACAGTTGAAGAGCACAACGAATTTGGGATCGTTTTAAGTTTTACCGATTTCAGATGGAATTAGTAAATAAGATTAAAATAAAATTAGAATGGTTTATCTATCATGTCTAAGAAATGTGCATTTGGAAGCATTTTGTACCTGCTATTGTAACATGTCAATATATAAATGTCTTCGAGAGCCCACATGTCCAAGTGCTTTGCAATTTTTTTTTCTCTGTTCGTTTCAAAATAAGTTCCATTTTTCAAACTTTTGCATGGAGAGATGCCCAGTAACATACCATCTACAGAAGGCTTGAAGGCTGCCAAATCTTTGATTCTATGAGTGAGTACTCTCATATTGTACCTTCAATGGAGCAGTATGGCTGCATGGTTGACATTCTTGGTCGTGCTTGTAGGCTTAATAAGACACAAAATGTTATCAAGAAAATGCATTCCATATCGATCTCAAAAGCGATGACATGGTTCATGGTAGGGAGTTTAGGGAAAACTTGGAGATTAAGGTTTTCTTAGATGTTCTGAGGTGGATGTTCTCATAAATTCGAGTGACATTGATAGGGTAAAATGAAAAGGCCTTCTAAAGTAAATTCCAGAAAGTTCTAGGTGTTTAGAGGACCTTAAACTGGTTTCGTGTTATAGTATTTGACAGTATTGTATGTTTTTTTTAAACCTTTCGCATTGCCTTTGATATGCTCTCTCTCTATTTTTGTTTTTGTAGAACATTGTTTCTTTTTGGTATTGTTTTCAGTTTCTTTTACTATATTGGAGAAGCAGAAGGCTAATTATTTTGCCTTTGTTTATAATTTACTAAAATTTTGGACATATTTTTTTGTTGCTTTGTCAAGTGATATCACATTTTGATTTATAAAAACTATTGACTTCTTCATTTTCTTTGTCGCGAGGGACATTTGGAATATTTATTTTACCCTTATAAGTTATAGGGCAATCACAATTATTATGACTTGTTTCACTAATATCTACATTCGGTGTCAAATATTTTCTTTCACCCTCTTGGACACTTGGGAATATCAAATAACTTCTTTGACTCTCTCAAGACACTTGTAGTCACCTCTACCTATTTCCTTTAGTCTTTTACTCCTAGGGCACTTAGAAATTGGGCAGAGCTTCTTATTTCATGACCAATTTCAAATTTATCTCAGATTTTAGTCTCTTATCAACTTCCACTCTTCCTATTCAACCTGCAAATTTACAAAGCTTGACCTACTTTCCATCTTGGAAGAACATAGCTAGGGATCCGTACATTCACTAGTAACCCAAAACAAGCCCACAATTTGCCCAATTTTTGTGGCATTAAACAAATAGAATATGTTTATTACACCCACTGTGTTGAAAATGGATTTGTTGATTCCTAATCGATTCCAAAGCCCGAGACTTGCATGTTCAACACTAACCTGGCATATATCCCCTTTTGATGCTTTCTTGTGTGAATAAGCTTCAATAATTGAATAAATATGTACTTCCAGTATGGTGTGGCTTAGAACAATTTTTAAAACTGGAGAAATAGCTACATTACATTTTTCAATATTTAATATGGGAAGGTTGTGAATCACCAATAGTACTTGCAAATAAAATTAATAATAATAAATCAGATATTAGAACTCAGTGATGGTAAATCATTTTTTTGATTCCTACAATGCAAAATATCGATAGCTCAATTGTGCGATGCAACTTTGGTAAAGGATAATGGTCTCTTTAGAAAATGATAATAGTACAGAAATTTGGGACAATTTTCGTAGCACTACAAATCCCGACTATACAAAAAATGTTCACATAATCTCTGCCAAACTCGCACATCTCTGCATAACTTTTCCTAACCTCTCCTTCATCTTCTCCTATTTTCCAGAATTGCTCTTCCATCTTTTGGCAGGAACAATGCTCTGCCTTGCAGCTCTTGTTTTATGTTAGGGGAATTCAATTTTTTATTTTAAGCTAGGGATTTCGTTCACTCTTCTTCCTAAATGTGGAAATTTAGACATTGTTTACCTGGAGTTTTTGAAATATTAAGTAGTGTTTTTTAACAAAATATCAAGATATGCCCAAAACAGGGGCAATTAACCTATTAAAGTACTGCTACTAGAAAAGTAGTAAAACAACCTATCACTAAGTAAAGAACGTTTATAAAACATTCCATCATATTATAAATATCAAGTGCAACACATAGCACATCAAAATCCAAAGTGTTACTACTGCCTCCTAATTATGCGTTACTTTTAGAACTTTGCAATGTGAATTTGCAATAATTTTATTTTGAATTTCATAATTACGTCTTTTATTGTTGTCTGTACTAGTTATTACTGCTTAGTGTGTAAAAATGTCCAAGATGAAATAAACATAGAGTTGCAGATTTTGCTTAGACTTTGTCTTAGGGATTAGGAGCTTTTTTTGGGTAGAACTACAAACCACCTGGATAGAAGGAGAGTGTTTTGCATTTAAGGTCTAGTCTCTTGTTTAACTATAACATTATATATATCCGATCCATAGCAAGTCAAAAACAAGAAATTGGTCTTTTTAACTTCTTTTTCAGTCTGCTTTGTTTGGCATTTTTAGTGTGCTTGATCATTACCTATGTAATCTAATGTGTTATTTTTTTTCTTTTTGCAGAAATGTATTGATAAACTCAAAGAAGGGGATAAAGTTAATGTGTTAGATCCATAAGATGGTGTTGTTGTGGGTATTGGGCGGATTCACTCGTTGTCTATTGTACATGGAGTCAACTTGAAAGGAACTAGAGATGCAAATGTAAACATTTTAAAGGGCACAAGTAACGTACCCCTTGCTTATGAAGACAAGACAGATGGGGCTATTCGCCTGAAAGAGAAAGAGGGAACCTTCACATGGTGGCCACTAAAGTATTTGGCAAAAATGACATAGTTGATCAACAAGTTTATTATGTGTTATTTGTTAGAAATTTTGGGTCATTGCTTATATTATAACAATATTTTGAATGTGTTGTTTAGAGATTTTAATCATCAACTTTGACATTATAATTTGATATATATTTGCATTAATTTTCTTATTGGAGATTACCTTTATTTATCATCACGATGTTAAATCAATCTTTTAATTCTAGTCTGACGTAGCTTGTTCATGTGTAATACTCTTATTTGCTTTTGTGATTTAGTTCAAGTCTAATATTATGTTTTTTTTGCATTTTAAATTTATTAAATTATTCATTTCGTAACTACATTTACTACCAAATAAACTAACAATTAAATGACCAAATAAACTACCAAATGACCAAATAAACGACCAAATGACCAAATAAACTACCAAATGACCAAACAACCAAATAAATGACTAAATATATGACCAAATCAATGACCAAGTAAATAAATAAAATAGTTTAGTCATAAATTTGGTCACGAGATAAATGATCGGCAATAAACTACCACTGATCACGTGACCAAATTTGGTCATTTATCTACAATTTTTGGTAGTTTATTTGGTCACATATTGCTTCTTTTGTACTAGTGTCGTGAACGAGCTATTTTATTTTTTTACCGGGCACAAGGGTATATAAACCACAGCGATCACCACTCCATAGTGAATGTGGGACTAAAATCCCACATTTCCACCACCGCAACTCCGCCCATCTCCGTCGGCCGCTCCACTGCCACCGCCACACCATTCAGTAGCGCCACATGGACGCCTAAGTCCGCCCTCAGCCCTGATCAGCCAATCCAAATGTGCCACGTGGCAGCACGGTATAAAAAAGTTTTTTTATTTTAAAAAATTACATTTTCTGGAGGTTTTCAGAGTTAAAATTTGACATCTGTTTGGACGTCAACTGGGCCAATTTTTCTTTTGTCATTATGGTCTCTAAGAGGTCAAATTTATGCTAGTGATCGCGTCATCTTTTCATGAGGTAAAATTTGACGGTCATTTCATCGTCAATTCTGGGCGTATTTGCACTGTCATGATGGTCACTTGACTATCAATTTTAGGACAGTATACTGCTGATGTCAGCAAGTTTCAAAATTTTGTAGCCCTCACCATATGAAGTTTAAATTTGATAGTCCGACTTTGGGAGGCCATAACTTGGTCATCCAAACTCCAAATTGAGTGCAATTTTTTTTTATTTTGGGTAGAATTTCTTAAAATTTTCAATGGTGTAGCTATTTTCTGGTTATGGTGCACAAATTTTGCAGAAATTGCCATTTTTGGTGACTATACTTGTCTGATCCCTATTTTTGCAATTTCAGAAGCTTCGTTCGGGCTCATATAGACACATTTTCAAGTGCAATTTTTTTTGAAAGTGCATGATTTTTTGTCTTCTTTCCAGATCTGGTATCAGTTTGGAGAATTTTTGAGTGGACATAGTACTTTCAGAATATGGTCTATTTTGGCCTCTTTTGGCACTTGTAATTGATTAGATCCTTGAGGGATCTTGTTTCTTATCTTCTTGAGTCTTTTATAGCTTCATACTTTTTGTTGTAATCATCAAAATCAGAAGTCCACTTTGATCCATTTTGAGAAGTGGCAATTGTACACACACTAGCTATAAAGTGCCAAAATCATCAATTTTTTTTTTAATTTTTTTTATGGGGGGTTCTTTGATTGAGCGCATTAGGGGGTGTCTTGTGTGTTGGTGTCTCTCTCTTTCTTTTGCTCTTTTCATTTTGCATCATGGGTTCTATTACAAAATTAAATCCACATAACTATGCCACATTACTCGTAGTGCCTTTCTGGTCAGCCCCCATACTTCCGTTGAGGTGGATGAGGATACTCTCTCTCTGAGATTGATGCGGCAGACTATTTTTTCTGAGCATAGGTTGATTTGAAGATTCAAGGGTTCCTGGCCCTCTCTACCTGATCTTCATTCCTAGATTTCCAGTCATTGAGAATCTCTAATCTCTGGTACAATCCATATCTTCCCTATGGCTAAAGGCTTTTTCATAGCTAAATTTGATAATGCTGAGGATAGAAATATTATTTTGTGTGAAAACTTCTTTAGCTGGGAGGATCGTTTTATGCTATTGCTGAAGCCATGGCATTCTATTTTTTCTCCATCTTCCGAACGTTTGATTTGCAACCTATCTGGGTTAGGCTTCCTAATCTTCCCCTCCATCTTTGGATTGACTCTATTCTGGAGACTACGGGGGATGCTACTGGGGAAATGTTAATGGTGGATGAGAAATCTTCAGATTTATTCCATTTTACTTATGCTCGTATCCTGGTGGATATTGATATCTCAAAAGGCCTGCCTTCGGAGATTAAACTTTTTTCTCCCAAAAGTAGAAGTTGGATTCAGTAATTGGACTATGAAGGCCTCCCCTTCAAATGTAAAAGATGCTTTAAAACTAGTCATGTTGCCTCTCAATGTGATCTTTAGAGACATGATAAGACTGCTTCGTGGTGGAAGGGGGCCTCTTCTCAGTACTATACAGTGGAGAAAGTTCGGAGCTTTGCACATGTGGTTGAGCAGGTTGTTGGCCCTGTCTCTAGTCCTACGGCTGTTCCTGTTCCTTCTCCTATTGCCGGTATTACTTTTGTTGGAACTGCTGGTTTGTCTGCCAGCAATTCTATTGATGTTGGGGTTTCTCCCGCTGGTTTTGTTCTTGCTGCCCGGTCTTTGTGTCTGCTAGTTTCTCTGTTGGTTTTGTTCTTGTTGGAAGTAATACTTCTATTGCTGGTGTTCCTCTTGTCACTTCTGGTTCTGTTGGGTGTACTATTCCTTCTGCTGGTAGTACAGGTGTTGGTTTGTCTGCTGAGGTTGTTGGGTCTGCTAGCCTCCTTCCAGCCAATTCTGTTTCAAAAGCTCCTTTTGGTGTTGGGAAGTTTGGCACTGGTTGTGTGGCCACTGTAGGTTCTGTCCAGACTTCTCATGTTGGTTCTATTGTGGTTGGCTCCTCTCCTTCTGACTGGCAGGACAAAGCTTCTTTGGTAGAGGAGGGATGGACTACTGTTTTGGGTAAACATAATAAAAAGTCCCCTTTACATTTTGATATGACTCTCCGCTCCCAGAAGAAGGGAGGCAAAGGAAATCCTAGGATTTGGATTTTTAGTTTGTTTGGATTAGTATGAAGCTTGTTTCATACTTTGTCTCATCCAGGTTGTGTGTGTCTGTTGTAAAACCCTCGCTTTGGTCTTGATCCGTTCTGTTTAGGGTGCCTGTTTTCCCTAGATACTTGATGTTGTTGTAAAGTGTTGGCTTTACATGTTTGGATTCAGCAGCTTGAGCTTTTGTGTATCTTTCATTTGGCTGCTGTTGTTTTGCTGGAATTGTGTTGTTGGTAGTTCTTCTAAGCTAATTCTTCCTATTTTTCCTGGGGTTACAGTTCACTTCAAAAATTGATTGTATATGGTTTCGGGGCCCATTCAAAACCTATTTTTACCATAATAAAAAACTATGCTACATGGAAAGATAATGTATGGACCAAGTTAATGGTTAAAGGTTTAAATCCTTATGTGGATGGTACAATTAAAAAACCTGTTGATGATGATGTTGCAGTAGGTAATTGGTCATGCAAAAAAATTGAAAGCTTAAGGAGTCTTGAGAGAGAATGGTCTGAAGCTATCATGTATCACATAAAAACCATAAATGATTCTAAAGCCGCTTGGGATAAACTTGCAGATTTGTTTGGTAAAGTGGATGAAGAAATGGGATTCACAATTGAGATTGATCTCTTTAAATTAGAGCCCAGGAACTTTGACACAATCCAAGATTATCTCAATAAAGTCAATAATTATAGGCACAACTTGAGGATTGTGGTAATCCCGGGAAGGATGCGAAGTTGGTTAGTCACTTGTTGAAACATCTTCCTCCTGAATATGCAACTTTTGACTCCTTGAGAGAGAATGTTTCTAAAGCTGTCATGTATCACATCAAAACCATAAATGATGCTAAAGATGCTTGGGATAAACTTGCAGATTTGTTTGGTAAAGTGGATGAAGAAATGGGATTCACAATTGAGATTGATCTCCTCAAATTAGAGCCCAAGAACTTTGACACAATCCAAGATTATCCCAATAAAGTCAATGATTATAGAGCACAACTTGAGGATTGTGGTAATCCCAGGAAGGATGCGAAGTTGGTTAGTCACTTGTTGAAACATCTTCCTCCTGAATATGCAACTTTTGTTTCAAGTTATAATACTCACAAGTTGACCATGGGTAGTGCCTTCACTAAGCCTTCATTTGAGTCATTTTCAGAAATGTTGGTCTCAGAACAAGAAAAATTGATGAGTATGGGGATTCTCAAATCTTCAACTTCCAAGACATTAGTGGCTAATCATGAGACTCAAGGTAGTCAAAGTCAAAAGAAGAAGAAGAATTGTAAGTCTAAGACTCAACAAGAAGGTGCCAAAGCAACTTCCACACAATATGCCACTTTTACATCACCTCAAAAGGGTGAATCTTCGAAGAAGGAGAAGCGGTTTTGTGCATATTGCAAAAAGGATGGACATGAAGAACAAGATAAAATGTGAATTAACCAAGATAAAATGTCTTATTTACACCAACAATTAGCAATGTCGTCCATATGCGGGACATTTTTCATGAGCAAAATTTTGTATTGCAAGACATTAAAATTAGGTAGTTGAGCAGTGTCAATTGTTTTGATTAGCACATTTGAATCATTCAATTGTAATTTTGAAGATGCCGCTTTTAAGATTCATAATTTTATTCGAGTGCTGATCTGATGAGTATGGCCAACAAAAGCTTCCTCTTGCAAATCTGTTATAACAGCTCCTATACTAGCTTGACCTGTACAAGTCTAACAGATATTTTTGTAGGAATATATGGTACACTGATTGGTAGTTTTGAACTCTTAGGAAAAACATACAAGTTGATGCCCTTGCATAAATGTATGAGTGGATGAACATATTTATGCTGATCTTTATGTCAAAGCAAAATGATGATGTCTCGTACATTGGAATGATGGAGGTATCACTTGCCGCGGCTGGCACATCATGGTGAGTTGCTTTCACATGCTGCATGTACTATCAGTCTTCAGATGAAATTGTGAATCTCTAGCATCCATTTAGCTGATTTGATGGAATATTATTTGATAAAAGCCAAACTTTGTCTATATTTTGGACATCGGAGAATCAAGTTGGTACTTTTTGTTGGATAATTTTAGTTTCGAGAGAAAGCTACAACTACCATGATTGTGACTAGCCAATAATAATATTCCGTACACAACACAAGTTTTCTACATGGGGAAAAAAGGATTGTTTGTCTCTTACTAAGCAGATTTTAACAAGACATTGATCCATGCAAACAGATTGATCTTCAAGCAGATTTTAACTGTTCGAAGCTGCAAAATCGAACAATCTTGTGGCAAGAGCAGCATTGCATCTAAAAAATAAACTTTCAGTGCATTGTACATAGTGGACAGTACACCTATCCATCTTGCTGGGACAACTGTTGTATAGAACTTTGTTATTAGAAATAATACTTCCTTGATGCATGCAAATCACTGGAATCTGTTGGAAAGGATCGCATGTAAACTTTGGTGTATATTCTAAAAAAATGAGTCATTTTTCTACTAAAACATTGGTCATGTTTTGTATGATTATATGTTCTATCTCATGCTTTTGATTATTTCTCATTCTGTATTTATTCCAGAACAGTAAGAGAAGCTAAAATACAAATGTCCCTCCTCCCTCTCCTCATTCTACAATACAGCCCCCTATTATTTCCTTGTTCATGATCTTTTTCATATTTTAAGTTTCTTTGAGCATTAGGATTGAGAATACAGATACAAGTATGTCATTGTCCTCCTTCAATAGCAGGGAGTCCATGAAACCTGCCTTATTTCTGGTCAGCATGCTGATGCTATCTAAAGATTTACATGTGAACCTCTTTTCCTCTGTATAGTCTAAAAAATCGAACAGACTCTACAAAGACGCTGAAAAGATGCAAGCCAAACACCCAGCACTGATTCTACAAACAATGTGTCACATAAATCAACTCAAATTCCATTACCCATTAGCATGCTTCTTGCATCTGGTGGAGACTCTCTCTGCAGTGCAGCCCTTGTTTATCATTCATTTGCTTTTGTCCCCTTATGGCATTCCACCTCGGCAAGAGCATGAATCTTGTGTGGGAATTGTAATAGACTGTATTTAAGAGCCAAACAACAGCTTTTGCAAGTGCATCATAATTGCTCCTCCTGTGCTGAATTCTATAGCCAGTAAAGTAATTTAGAATACTCTTTAAGTGATCCACTATAGCATCCATTTTCCAGTTAATGTCTGTCTTTCTAAATTGTTGAGCAATTGTGATAAGATGATATACATGTTTATGGATCTCATAAATGAAGTAGAAAGTTATACATGTTTGATGTTGCCCAAAAAGTGTTGACTAAAAAAAAATTAGTCTCTGAATGCTATATACACTACACCTTTCTAACGGTGTGAGAACTTGGTGGTCTAGCATAATTCATATGCACAATTAAGTTCATCCCAGAATAATCCCAGAATAAACTATAATAGATGGTCTAGATAGATGATCACTATAATGAAGAATGGAAAATAAGTTTTGATTATGGAAAGCAACAGTAACAAATCAAATTAAGGAACTTGGGGATTTATTCATGAAAAATAAATCTTGTTACACAGCTTATAAATTCAGAATAAAATTATATAGTATTTTTTCTTATTTCAAAGTAGCAAAATCTGCAACAGGTAAATACTTTAAAAATCTTTTATAATGAAGAATGGAAAATGAGTTTCGATTATGGAAAGCAACAGTAACAAATCAAATTAAGGAACTTGGAGATTTATTCATGAAAAATAAATCTTGTTACACAACTTATAAATTCAGAATAAAATTATATAGTATTTTTTCTTATTTCAAAGGAGCAAAATCTGCAACAGGTAAATACTTTAAAAATCTTTTATAATGAAGAATGGAAAATGAGTTTCGATTATGGAAAGCAACGGTAACAAATCAAATTAAGGAACTTGGAGATTTATTCATGAAAAATAAATCTTGTTACACAGCTTATAAATTCAGAATAAAATTATATAGTATTTTTTCTTATTTCAAAGTAGCAAAATCTGCAACAGGTAAATACTTTAAAAATCTGAAGAAGAAACTACATAAATATTGGTTACATTACAATCCAAATAGCAAAGAAGAATCTTATTTTGGATGCAGCTGATAAGATGCTAGACCACAAAGCCGATAAGTTATCTAATAAGCTTTTAATTTGCAAAATAATTGGTGTAAAGCCTAGCCTGAAAGATATCAAAGAAAGAGTCGAAAGAAAGTGATGCCATTGCAACAGAACAAAGATTAGGTTTACAGAGAAGGAATTCTTTTTAACTAATCTTTTAGAGCAAGGAAGAAATAGGAAAAATATTTCAAGAGGCCCTTAGTTCTTCCAAATACATGTTTGTAACTTTAGCCTTATTTCCAAAATTTGATTTTAAAAATTTATGCAACTTCTACAACTCGTACATATCTTGTAAACACTTTTTTATGTGACTTGAAAGTATTGTGCAATATACTATGAATTGTGCAATATACTATGATGATTTCTCACATATGCTCTACCATTTTTCACCTAAAAGTGCTAGATTGCTGCCATTCATACATAAACAAGTAATGCAGTCTTTTGATGGAAATACTTTTGTCCATTCTATCAATATCTTCTCTGCAAGTTATAAATAACATAGTTTAAAACCTTGGAGAGTTTTTACCATCACATAGTACTAAAAATAGAAATAACATAGTCCATATTACAAGCTTTGTTTCTTCTGCACTAGTATTTAAAATATTATGTTCAAGGGTTGGCTTCTTATTTATAACATCTGCTCTCATTTCGTTGCAACAGAATAAGTTAGCCTAGTTTCTAAATTAAAAGTAATAAGTCTTAAACTAGAATGATTTCATTGAAATGCTCAACATAATTGATCCATCTATTTAATGAAAAGCATGATATAATGTCATATAATGAGAAATTTTGAAATTGATTTAGACAATCCCATCTGTGCTGCTTATTACAAGAACTATTTAAGGCTCTGTCTAGATTCAAAACTAGACAAATTTCAAATTTGTGCATCTTTCGGAACCATCACACAGCAATAGAATAAGATATGAAATATCATGAGCCACATTCAATCTTCACTACCAGAAAATATCATGTTTGATGAAAGGCCTACTATTTTTAACATCTTATCAGATATCTTCAATATAAAATAACCCTGTTTCCAAATTACAAGCCGTGGGTCTTGAAAAAGGATGGATTTCATTAAAACAATCTACATTTTTTATGCACCTACTCAGTTTAAAACACAATATATCATATCAGGTAATGGGGGAATGTGATCAATATAGAGGCAACTAAGTTCTGCAACCACAATAGTACTGTTTATTGTATAAGAGATATGATTTAAGGCCATGGTATCCTACCCTAGCAAAATTCCCAGAACTTACTAAAATCTATCAGCTAGGATTATATCATTAATAACAGCTACTAACATAAGCTATGCTCAAATCTAATAGACAAAGCTGTTAAAGACCAATATCACGCACAAAGGCTAAGGCCAATGGAGTAAAACAGTAATTAGGGCTGGCCCTAAGAGCGCCATAAATTAATCATTACACAGAAGCAGAGAACTTCAGTAAAGCAAATATCACAATGGAAATTGAGGTATTCTGAAGCAACTGTAAACATCAAAATTTATAAGATAACCAAGAAACAGTGATACTTCTAGAAATAGTTTCAGATGGTACATATGACATAACAATGCTCAAAACTACCATTAGATTTAGAATCAGCCAAATCTGTAAAAGATCTTATGACACAAAAAGGCTCCAGGATGGAGTCATCTGGGGTATCAAACTTTAAGCATAATTGTATCATATAGTAATTAACCTAATACTGAAGCAATCATCAAATGAAAACACGGGACTTCATCAAATGCTATTAAATTAAAATTAAGGTATCTTAAACCACTAGAAATAGGAACATTAACAAAAGGTAATCAAGGAACATAAGGCCTTCGTATTGCAATCATTAAAAGGAAGAAAATGACTTAAAGACAAATTGCAATAGATAAGAACAATACCACATAATGTATAACAATACTCAAGCCTACAATGTAGGTGTAGAATCAGACAGATCTGTATAAGGTCCTTACCACACAAAAAGTGTGTCTAGGGTCTATGATGTCCCCTCGACTTATAGAAACTAAACATAACATTATCATATAATAAGAGAGGCCTGGACCTGAAGCTCATCAGAAAGCAATCATTAGATTGAAATAGGGGGCTTCCTTAAAATAATCATTCCATGTAAACTGATGATTCGTAATATATTTGGATAATAGCATCATAAAATACAAGCAAATGACTTAAAGACAAATTGCAATAGATAAGAACAATACTTAAGCCTACAATGTAGATGTAGAACAATATTCAGATAATAGCATCATAAAATACAAGAAGATGACTTGTGAGAAATATCTTTAAATGAGAATGGTGCCACGGTGCATAGAATAATCCTAAATCTCCATCTAAAAGTTTAGAATCGGCCAGATCTATAAAAAGCCCTTGCAACAAAATAAGGTGCTAAGCTTTATGCAGTCCCCTGATCTATCAAAAAATAAACATGGTATTAATTGGATCTTTAATCTTGAGATCTCTTCTCAGAAGGATATTGAAAAGGTAATGAGAGAAAGAACACAAAGAATTACTTAGTAACAATATAATAATACTCAAATAACATATAAAAAAGCAAATTAAAAGCTCATTAGAAATTTTTTTTGGGAAAAGCCACAAAAATAATTACCTACAAAATCATCTCACAGATAAAACTATAGGCTATGAAGTTACAAAAATTTCTGTGCTAGCCAAACATTTCAGATTTGTCGGTTCCATATTATACTAGTTTCATTTTATATTAGGTTTTCTTCAGAAAAATCGGAAAGATAATAATCAAATAAATGGTATCTGTTGAAATATAGTAAGAGATGTTAAGAGATGTTGAGTAAACTAATCATTTCAGTTAAGAGATGTTAAGTAAACTAATCATATTAGTTAGTAATTAATGGATATCATGAAGAGTCATGATCCTCCAAATTGCTAACCCTTTGTATAATATATATGCTTGATTGGAATGAGGAATCAATCAATCACAAAGACCATTGCATTCCTCAGTCCATCAACAATAATAGATTATTCACTTACCTATTCATCCTATATTCCTAACAGTATCCACAACCCAACTAAAAACACACTCAAACTCTAGCACATACCCTTTAAAATGAACATTTAAGGGCATAAATTCAAGGCACTTACCGAAATAATTTTGGTTGAATTTTGGCCTGCATCATATTGCAAAAAGCTGTGCCCTCATGCCCTTCCCCTGTTTGCCACACCCTTCTCAGCTGCAGATAAAATACAACATACAGTAGTCTTGAAACACACAACAAGAAAAGAAGGCAAAGGAAAAATGAAGAAAAAAGGCATGGCCATGCCAAATAGAAATCAGAAAGAGAAAATCACAAAACACAAAAAAGGGAAACTGAAAAATACAAATGAAAATGATCTAATGGTGCTTGTATATATAATAATGAAATCAACAGCACTCAACGGCTCTTTAGAAAAAAAAGAAGAATCAATTAAAACAAGCAAAACTCAACGGTCATGGCATCCAGGTCTGCAAAAGCAGAATTCAACGGCTATTTTGAAAATGGAAATCAACTGAAAAAAGAACTCAACGGCCATGGCATCCAGGACTATAAAAGCAGAAATCAATGAAAAAAGCAGAAATCAACTAAAAAGCAGAACTAAAAGAAGCAGAACTCGGCGGCCATGGCATCCCAGTGAATATATTGTTGTTCCAAAAACGTACAATTTCCAATAATTTTGTTTGATTTAGTAAACCAGAAAATATATTTTCAAGAATTTTTCTTATCTATTTAATTTTTAAAAATATATAGAATATGTTTTATATGTAAAAATTTATTAATTTTTAAACATTTGTATTTTTAAATAATATTCATAGCATTCTATTATAGAATTAATAATGTACCTTTTGAAATGACACTCAATCTCGCATAAATATATAAGTCAATTATTTTTACAAGAATCAAACTTATACTACATTTCCAATATATAATTTTAAAACATATGTCTAGTTGACGTGGTTCAAAAAACTCAACCTCATATAGGTTAACTTATTCAAGAATTATTTTGTATCCTTTTCACAAGCAACAAATTAGTAACTATTTTTGGAAGGACAACCCCACCTTCCCAAATATATATCTATGTTCCAATTCCAACAAAAATAAAATTCAATAATAATATCCAAAATTCAATCTTAAATAAGTAATAAAAAAGATATTTCCAACAACCATAATGAGGAATACACTAAGGTTGTGTAAAAAATAAAATAAGTTATTTAATTTTGTTGTCCACATTAATGAAGTGCATAGGGATTTTGATGTCTTTAAATTTTCCTTTTGGTTGTGTGAAATGTGGATGTCACTTCGAAGGTCACACCAAAGAGTAGTGGGATGATCAATACAAAATCTAGAATCGACAATCAACTAGCAAAGCCAAAGAGCATTATAGCTAGCTAAAATTACAAATTGATACTTAATATTATCTAATGTCTAGTTTGTAGATGACACTACAATGATCATTGAACTTGAAGAGGATAATGTCTCTAACCTCCCTCATGTCTAGTGTAGAAAATTACAAATTGATACTTAATATTATCTAATGTCCAGTTTGTAGATGACACTACAATGATCATTGAACTTGAACTTGTAGATGACACTGCTATAGTTGTTGTGCAACTTCTTGTAGTAAAGTGTCCCTACCTAAATCCATTATGCTAGGGTGAGATGACCTCCCTCATGTCTGGTGTAGAAAAGTCTCACTAGCTTGGGGAGGGCCTAACCACCAAGGGAGGTATTTGGGAATCCCCTTCTCTATAAACCTTGATCTAAAGAAAATGTAGGAATGGATAAAGGGAAAATTAGACAAGCAACTTAGCAAATGGAATACACACTATCTATCTCTGGTAGGAAGGTTCTAAATCTACCAGAAGATATTATCTTCCTATACAGTACATATTATGCTTCTGCTTGGATGTTTAACCAAGCCCAATTTAACAATTTGCAAAAGAAAAATAGGGTCTTCCTATGGTCTGATGTGAAAGGAAATAAGAAAATACATGCAGTCAACTGGAAGTGGTGCATGATGAACAAGGTTGTTGAAGGATTGGAGCTCAAAGACTTTAGGATACAATGCATCACCCTCACAGTCAAATGGATAGCCCAGGCCACCCAAGGAAATGAGCATTGGAAAATTCTAGTGAGGAACAACATTGCAAGGGTTGTCCCATGCAAAGGATCTACTTGGAGGAATCTACATATTAGTGACATTCTATCAGGTACATTTCCAACCAAGGTTGTGGGATCTAATGTATTTAAGGCCATATGGAAGGGTTGAGATTATGTAAGGAATCATTTGACTAATAACAACATCATTGATAGTGACAAAGTAGTGTGTGGTGAGAGATCACTATGGTGGAGCCTTAGACATGGAGACAAACCTTTGGCTTTGATTCAAGGATGCTCTGTCCAGAGCTAGGGAGCCAAAGACATCAAATGTTTTGCAGACATTATTCATGAAGGGAAACTCATGAGCTAGAAGGAAGTTTGGCATAGGTATGATATACCCCAAACCCAATGGAGGACCTATTCACTATTGAGAGAAGCCCGGAACAAACTATCTCTACCCAAGGACTATGTGATCAAAGAGGATATGTTAAAAGTAGTGGTTGCAGTTGCACCAAAAGATTGACTTGTTAATGCCTGATACAACCACTAGACTTATAGAAGACACAGGAGGCGGTTAAACCATGTCGTGAACCCCGCAAGGGATGCTAGCTCATTGCTAACAATCCCCTCCCAACGTCATTCATCGTGGCATGCATGGATTTGAACCTGTGACCAAGCTCTTATACCACTTGTTACAAGTAGTGGTTGTCGTTGCACCAAAAGATCGACCTGTTAATGCCCGATACAACCACTAGACTTATAGAAGACACAGGAGGTAGTTAAGCCATGTCGTGAACCCTGCGAGGAATACTGGCTCACTACCAACAAGATAGAATATCTCTTCTCAGGTGGATAGATGGCACCCCCTTTCCCAATACCAAAGCCAATTTTTTATTCAAACTCCTTTCTGATGATTGCCCCATCTTTGACCACTTAAACACTTGTTGGAATTTTAATCTCATCTACCAAGAATGGAATAAATCCTTGAATAACCTCTAGAACAGACCTATGGAGCCCAAAAAGTTATGTTTCATGTGGAGACTTTTCCTACATAAATTTCTAGTCAGTATGCCCAATGGGGTGTTCAATATTTATTCTTTTTGCAAATGTTGTGAATTTGTACATATCATGTTTTCTTTGACTGAATTGCTCCTAAAGAAATTTATGGGGTCTTTTTGGCTTATACTTGCATAAAACATTTAGCATGATTAACATAAATTATCTGGATCATTCTTGAGCCTCATGAAAAGCTATAACATTTTTTGGTCTATTCTATCTATTGAGATTTTATAGTTTATATGGAAAGTTTTTAATGATGATGTGTTTGGAGCCAGGACTAGGCACCTTACTAAGTCTTTGTAGAGACTCATTTTTCACACAATTGTTGTACAGGTGATCATGATATTGAAGATGGATGAGCAAAAGTTTTTGGACCTGATGCATATTGGAGCTCTGAGAACATTCAGATGGGAAATCTCTCATGGATTCACCTGGATAAGAACCTTAGCTAAGAGAACATAGTTCAAGAACACTTTACATAGTTTTATTGCAGATCTTAATGAAGTGAGAGTCAAGGAACATCAAGATAGAGAGATCCTTGTTGCACGTGTACCTCTTGAAGTGATCCCCCTAGTTGTAACACCTCGATATCAAGCAAATGTGGTATCAAAGCACCCATATAGGAACCATGTACAAGAAGACAAAATAATAAAGTGGAAGGAAGGCCCCAATGGATGGGTTCCATGAGTAGATAATCTAGTAATAATGAAGTTTAAAATCATTTGCAGCTGTGTCATTTTTTTAATTTTCTACTAAACTATGTAAAATTCTATGTATTGTGAACTCTTCGTAGATATTTTTCTCACTTTGAGAACTATGTTGGCTAAGCATTGAATAGACGTATTCTTTTTTATTGTAACAACTAGTTAAGTTATATTTAATAGAAAAATTGATACTTAATATGCATTATTGATAATGCAATAGTTTTTACATCTTACATGAGAATGCTACTTGAATTAAGGAAAAAGAAAAAAAAGATAGAAATACAATTTTGGTCATCAATATCACTAGCATATTCTAGGTTAATGAGGCCTATAATTTGAAAGGTTCTTGGAGGTCTAATGTATTCCAACCTTGGATGTGTCATAGATATTCCTTGGTATACATTTGGCTACCTTCTAATGACTCCCATGAGACTCTTGAGAGAAGCAATAGACAAGTTGAACCACAAAAGAAATATCAATGGAATTATGTATTAAGTACAAAAGATTGACAATTACCAATAGTTGATAAAAAATAATAATAACAATAGGAGTCTATGGTAATTGGTAGATAGTGTGACATCTAACTGAAAATGTGGGAGAAAAACACACTAAATCATTCCAAATCTTTGAATCAAATCAAGAGCATATGGTTTCTACTTAAAAATCAAGCTTTCATTAGAATTTTAGTAAACCTAAAGAAAAAAGAAGAAATGTAGAAGATCTATATTGGTCATATTAAACTATTTTATTAATTCTCACTAAAAACTTTGGATCAGGAACATTTTTTTTATATTATAGATAGTTTACAAACTTTGATCTCATTCGATCAACAACAACAGACAACCACACTAGATAGTTTACAAGTTTTATGAGCTCCTTACGAGCAGCCACACTAGAAACAACAATTGGAAGACCAATAGTCACAACTTAGAATTCCACAAAGATTTCCCTCTTGGGATTTGAACTAGGGTCTCCACAATGAGAGCTCATTGCTTCAACCAACTAACCTAAACCCCTTGGACTTGGATCAGAAACATTGATAATTAAATCATCATAATATCCTCTTAATATATTTAATTGTAATATCTTTGATTGTAAACCATAAGATTAGAATAATAATTTTTGAAGTTAGAAAAAAAAAATCTTTACTTTTCTTCACATACCAAGCATGAGGGGTTTATTTGATATCATACAATGAACCTTGAAGACGACAAATAACTAAAGACTATATATCAAACTTGAAGAGCATTCCATGTATATTTCCTCATGATAGTTTTCATATAAGGTCTTCACGTCCATTTGAAAATTTGACCATCACTAGGATGTAGCTAGAGAAAGTTCAAGATGAATGGGATCCATCTTGAGAACAAGAGAAAAGGTCATAGAATAGTCAATACCCTTAACTTAATAAAATACATCAACCAAAATACATGCCTTGTAAATTCTCAATAGAACTATATGTTGCATATTTAGTTTGGTGCAACTATATTAAACTGAGTTTATTTCCTTGGCTAGACATGTGCAAGTTCCCATTCATGATTACTCATCAAAGAAGAACAATCCTTAGCTAGAAAACTATACCACATTGGAATAACAAATCCATCTAAACACTTTTGAGAATTGGTTGAAATTACATGATTCAAAATACTAGCACCTAAATACTATAGGATTTATGATATCATCAACAAGTTGTCTAGAATTCTTAATCTCATCGTGTCTCCAATTCAAGGAAAACATTGTGCACCCTTAGGAGGTGTCCACCATGACCCTCATTTGAATCAACCTCAAGAATAAAATATCATCAAATGATGAAGAATGAGAAGTATGCAAGGGATGAGAAGAAACATATGGATTATCTATTTACATGAAGAACTCATCAATTAGAAATATTATTAGAGAAAACATTCTGAGTAACATGAAATAGCATAAAAGCCTTTACATCATTGCAATATATCCAAAAAAAAACTTGAATTTTCTTCTCCATTACCTTATGTTCGACATCTATGATGAATGCCAAACCATCACTACAAATACTCCAAATAAGTAATCATAAAAAATAAAATTCAACCAAGCCTTGTTAGGAAGGAATCTAAGGGACAGAGACTTGATTTTCGAGCCCTAGTGACTTTCTATTATTTTAGTCCTAATACCCCAAACTCAATTATATTGAGGAAGTAGGATATTATATCCATAAAAAATATTTACTATTTATTAAAATAAAAAGAATATTCATAGCATAACATATTATTATTACAAAGTTTGTACCTGTAATGGGGGTGTGTGCGATGAAAACCTACTTGTGTGGAACAAGCTCAAACAATGAAATGTTAGTGGATAATCAATCTAACAATCTAAAACCATATAAACACGCTAATAACAACACAAGTTCCCATCACAACCATAGATAGAGCCAAAAACAAGTGCACCCATAAAGACTTGTTTAATTTGCTCTTTTTTAGAGATGTGGGTGTGCTTTCTCTCAAAAACACAAATATATTAATCCCCAAGTAATTATTTTCATGATGATGGATGAAACTACAAATGAAAGCTAAGGGATGATGGAAGAACTCAAGAACAAGTATGAGGAAACTTTCCTCAAGCCTTCACCAAATGATGAAGATGAAAGTACAAAAACTAAGCTATAATGACATGCAAGATCAAATCAAACTAAGCTTCAATTCCATTTACCTAGCATGTAATTTCTAGATTCAAATGAACTAAGGTTGCAACAAAATGCTAAAATTCTTAAGAAAATCTCGAAATGAAACTAGAATGATAACAATGCACAAATGAAAGATATATTTTGCAAGGAGTGAGGCCTCCTATTTATAGATTTTTGGAGGGAAGGGAAGGGCTTGGATGAGGTGGCACCTATGTGGTATCCACATATGGGCCACATAAGGGAAACATAGGATAGAGAGGATGGTTATGCAAAATTCAACAAAGAGCTTTTAAGGCTTTGTGAGGCTCAAGGTTGCTCATGTTGGCAATTTGGCTGAGTTGATTACATAGATGTTGTCATTATGGCAACATATGTCCTACATGAAGATCACACAAGTCAAAGAGCAAGTATGGCAGAGCGTATTACAAATTTGTCTAAGTGTGAGACAATATTTTCACTAGTGCACCTAGACATAGTTTTGGTTTGCGACATTGACTAGAGTAAGTTCAGTGCTTGCACACTTGAACATAGACTCTATGATGTCTATTGGACACCCATCTCAGAGCGCAAGTTAGTACGGCATGTACAGAAAGAGTTATTACAGTTTTACCGAAGACTGTGTGAAGCCAATGGGACAGAGTATAAAGACAGAATTGGTAAAAGAGTTAAGGGATTATTTTGTTTATCAAAATAGTGACTTAACAATATAAAGAGGATGGCATCCTAGATGTTTACTCTTGGATAAAGTTACTTGTATAAATGTAATATGAATTAGAGACATAAAGTGAGAAAGTGAATGTATGTATGTATGTGATGAAAAGCAAGCAGTGAAAGTAGTAATGTAATATATGTAAATAGCAAGCGAAGATAGTGATGTGAAGTTGTAAGAAGTATAAGGTGATGTACCTTGATACTCTATTGTAATCAGTATACATTTTATATTACTTTTTTGGGCAATGGGCTCATCTGGTAATCACTTTTTGTATTAACAACTCCTAACAGGGTTGAGGCTTCTAACAAGGCCTATAGTCCCTTAATGAAGACTGATACACTATATGTTTGTAATAGACTCCTAACAGGGTCAATATCCCTAACATGATACTTTTGATTAGTGGATCTTTGTGTGTACCATCCCCACTGGGGTTTTCCCTTGGCCATTATTTCCTCGAGAACAAATAATGTGTTATAAGTTCTTATGTTTTACTGTTATGCATATTGTTCAGTTTACTATGTTATGAATGTATTAAGATTATCTGTTATATCCATAATTGGGAAAAAAGAAAATTTTGTAGAATACTGATTCACCCCCCCTCTCAGTATTCCCTATTTCTAACAATTGGTATCAGAGCTTAGTTACTCGAAAAAGAATCATTCAAGGAAAGCCTAGTAGCTTGAGTAAGATCTCTATGGATATGGATCAACTACAAAAGAATCTTGAAGAAGCTCTTGAATAGATTGATATGCTTACTGATGAAAGAGATACTCTAAAAGGAAAATATGATGATGCAAAGAACCTCATTGAGAAACTGAAAAACAAGTTGGAAGATCTAAAATTTGAAAAAGAATCCAAAGTTCTTATTGAAGATTGTGATGACAATTTGGAAAAAGAAAATGAGATCCTTAAACATGAACTAAAGATAACAAATCTGAAGCTAAGTCTGAAAGATGGAAATAGAAAGAATGAAGAAAATCTAAAATCTGAGAATGAGAAGTTGAAAATTGAAAATGAAGGACTAAAATCTAAACTTGATAAAGTAACTTCTGAATTTGAGAAAGTCAATTTACAATATGTTGAACTTGAGAAATACAATACAATTGTGAAAGGTGAACTGACTCAATCAAACAAACAACTTGAAAGGATATATTCAACTAGTGAGAAGATTGATGAACAAGTATCCTTTCAGAAACCATTTTATGATAAAACTGGTCTTGGATTCAATACATCAAGTATAGTTGAAGAAAATAAGGAACCAGATCTGAACATATCTGAAATTATAGATGAGAAGAAATCTGATGAAAGTAACAAATCTGAAGATACACCTAAAGGAGAAGAATCACCAAAGCAAGAGGAACCATCCAAAGGTATGCAAAGAGAATTCAAAGGTAGATGCTTTACTTGTAATACTATTGGTCACATGAAGAGAGATTGCACAAGTAAGCAATTCAAACCTCTTAATGGTTATTGTTATAATTGTAATGGATTTGGACATAGAGCTATAGAATGTAGAAAACCTAAATTTATTGAGAATAACAATAATAGTATAATGTTTAGGAATACTAACCATGCAGATAAGAAACACACTAAAGATATGAACAGAAGAAGTGGAGTATATGTTACAGATGCAACAAAATTGGACACATTGCTAGAAACTACAGATCACCGATTAATCCACCTAGACCAAGATATGGAAGTAATGGAATTATTTGTCAGATATGCAACAAGATTGGACATACAACAAAGTTTTGCAGATTGAATGGAGTTTTTCATCCTAACCCTAATCCTAGAAATCATGCAAGAAGAGATGAAGGTGCAAACAACAGATAGAAAGGATGTTGTAGCACTTTATATGAAGTGAAGTTTGTTAAAAGAAAACACCAAGGAGACATTTTTAGCATTGAAGGTAATCAGGAAGGTGAAGTATTGAAAGGTAAGAATGAATCATTACCTAACCTATCTTAGAGTACTTAATTTATGAAAATTACAGTAGATTAGGAACTTAGAATTAGTATAGAAGTAGATATATGATGAATTAAGTTTTGTGCAGTTAATGCAAGGTACTTTATGATGTTCTAATGCTATGGTTAAGAGCGCAAAGAAAAATATTATGTTTTGTGAGATCGCAAGAAGTTTTAAGTTTTGCAAGTTACCAATGTACACACTAAAATGTGCACTTCTCTAAATCATTGCTTCCAAGAGAATCCATGGATTGGAAACCTTGAGAAATTGATTTAGAGCTCCCTAGGCATGGAGTGCAAGGATATTAAGAATGCTCTCAGCTAGAGCTATTAAGCCAATAACCTTGCTAGTAAACCATGCAATGGGAGATTCAAATGAAGACAAGGGCAAGAATGCTAATATCCCCAAGAATCAAATGGAAATGCAAATGCAATGCAACTATGCTAGAAATGGAAATGCAAGCTAAGCTATAAAAATGAAAGATAGAAGTATTACAAATCTTTACTATTTAGACTATCTGAGATCTAAGCTAGAGCTTGAAAGGAAACTGATCTAAGAAAGCCTAAACATGAAGCTAAGCTAAAAATACAAGAATGAAAGCTAAATGTAGAAAGATCTCCAAAAGGCTCCAAAGTCTTCAAAAGCTCTAAAGTCTCCAAGAAATCCTGTAGCATAAAGTTAGCATAAAAAGTTGGGGATCTAGAATGAAGAAGAGAGTTCTCCTTTTATAAGAAATGAGAAAGAATGGACCATGGAGATTAAGAGACAAAAGATCTAATCAACGGTGGAGCATCAAAGAGGAGAAATCCATGTGCACAAGTATCCTCCAATGAGAAAATAAGAGTTGAATTTTATGCCCATATGAGACAAAAAGTGCTTTTTCCCTTTTTATAAAATGCTTTATTTGTGCAACTTAGGATAAGAGGAAAAGTGGGGGCTTTTTATTTAATTAAAAGAGAAGGAGATTCCTTTTAATTAAATAAAGACTTAGGATAAGATGGTTAGCCCATAGAAAATAATTGAATAAATGATAGAACTAGGATTTGATCAAGAATAAGCAATTGATGATTTTAGCAAAAGGGGCTAATAGTCTAGATGACCATTTTAGGGTGTATACATTTGCCCCTTTTTGACTAATGTGTGATCGATATGGGAACACATTACGTCAAAGAATAGATTAGCCAAGAAGGCAATAGATAGTGGTCTGACTCCAAAGAATGAAGTGTAGAGAAATAGAAAATCCTGCATGATCAGCCTGGTAGCGACAGTACTGAACACTTAGGAAAGAGATAGACAGTATCAGAACTTGAGATGAGAACTAACATGTCAAGCACAAAGATAGATCGATCAAAGAAAATGGAATGGTCAAGCATATGCTTTGGAGAATAGCCAATAGGATATGATGTGTCTTCCCCCTCGGGATCAAAATCAAAATCAGGTAGAGGGAATGCAGAAGCAAGAGCAACATGATCAAATCACTAGAAATCAAAATCAAAGATATAAAGAATGATAGAATAACCATCAAGCAGCAAAGATATGCCCTAGTCAAGACCTCAAAGAGAGATGAAATGAATGAAATGAGTGAAAGACTAGAAGGATGAGAGAGATGGAGATGAAGAAAAGAAGATGCCCCAGCAAAGATTGAAGGATCAAGCCTCAAAAGGTTAGCTAACTGCGTAGAAGAAGGAGAAATGTGAGTTTGACGAGCAAGGTGAACTTGGAGTTCAGTTTCGATCCCGAAATGAATAGAGAATGATGTGATATGTAAGACAAGAAGCGAAAGACATGATTGGGAAGAAGTGAAAGGTGAGCGTAGTTTGACTAATAAGTCCGTGAAAGATGAAAGGAGAGTTCTCTCCATATGCAAGATGCAAAACTACCTATCATGAACTTAAGAATGCAAGCTACTATGAAAAGTGGTTTACTTGCAAGGTCACAAAGCCATTAGTCTCTAATAATCATCATCAAGCATTATTGGTAGCGTTGCAAGATCATACAATACACACTAGTATAACTATGTGAATCTGAATATGATCTATATCGGATAGATATTTGGAAATCCCAACTAAGCATCAAAGACATGTAGGTCAAGATGACTAGTGCAGTGAGATTGCCTAAGTTTAATATGGCAAGATTATACTTGCATCGAGACACAAGGAAAGTCAAGATGGCTAGAAGTATTCATTCACAAAAATAGTCAAGGATAATACCTTGTATACCCCAATGTCAAGTGGAATAAGCATAAATGCTAATGACAGTTAGGATCAACAAAATATACCCACAAGAAGAAAGAAAATAAAACATGTCCTCATGCCCCAATCGTCTAGCTCAGCATCATCAAAAACTATTAGGGAGAGAACACTCAGCAAAGAAATCATCATAGACAACACACAAAAAAATAAATTCAAGCAAATTTCAGCAAGTCAAGTGTTTAAGTGTGTGTGTGTAGGTCATAGAGTCAAACTTTGAGTATCGCATCTGCCAGTGGGAGATATTGCATCATTCAAGACTGCGGGTAGGATATATGATAAGTGTTGAGAAACACTTGACGCTAGGGAAGTGTTGAAAAACACAATTGGGGTGGTGTTGAAAAACACCATTTGCAAGGTGCCTAAGAAAACCAGATGCACAAAGAGACCCAAGATAAGCTAGAGAAACATATGCCCCCTAGACTAAGACAAGAGTCAATTCTAGGCTAGGAGAGGCAAAGCGAGAAGTGGAGCGAAGGAGCGCCACACAAGACTGATAGTCATAGGTGTAAGGGTCTCAAGCAGTGCTTGTTTCCAGGTTTTCACCACTTGACAAATTTTTTCAAGACTTTTTTCAATTTTTTTTGTATTTTTTCTACCAAGGCACCTGTTTCCAAGTTTTCACCAAGGCACTTTTTCTATTTTTTTGCTATTTTTTTGGTGAGACATCAAAGCACCTATTGCTAGGTTTTCACTAGGATGCTCATTTTTTCAGTACTTTTTATGCTTTTTAGGATTTTTTCAGCATCATATAAAAAAAATTTGTAATTTTTTCAGGATCAATAAAAATATGTACAAAAGAGGTCAAGAACCTTAGGCATAGAACTTTTGCAATTGTAGAACATTGATATGCTCGGTAAGCTCTGCTTCCTCTGATATAGATAACTGATAGGCCCCAGACCCAAATGCTTCTGTTGTGATGATAGAAGGCCCCAACCAGTTCGGCAAATAGCAACCAGCCTTAAGCAATTTTTGAGTTAACGCAAGATCGTTAGAGAGTGATCCACATATACCATCGTGGATTTCAGCTAGCACTTTTTCTGACTCCTCTATTTCTAGATACTTAGGGAGAGTTCCATCTACACCCTTCTTATACAATTCACCAGAGATGAGGACAAAGTGTGAGGTATGGCAGAGGAGTTGGTGGTCCTTAGTGCATGGTAGATATTCAGGAATAATTTGATATGGTAGATATGAAAAGATAGTGGCATAGGGGGACAAATCTGCAGGGGAAGTGTAGGCAAGATAAGGAAACTCTTCCACTAGGAATGCAAAGTATGATTCTTGTTCTTCCATTTGTAGAATGGATGCCAAAGTAGTCATGACATCAGCTACCTTGTTCTTAGATTTGTGCTTCTTAATATCAACCAGTAATGCCACATGGGGAGGCATCTTTATGAGCTTTTGCTTGACAGGTTTTACCTTAGGAAATTTTTTCTCTAGAAAGAATGTGGAAAATTGTTCTTGATATGTACTCTTTTTAGGTTCAGATACCGCCACAATGTGGTTTTCACCATCTGACCATTGCTTTTTTTCTCTTGATTGTATGACATAGATACTTGATATCTAATTCTAGAATGTTTGTTGCGAGTTCAATGGTGGAAGAGATAGTAGGTTCAATGGTTATGATATTTGAATCTATGAAGAATAGCGAAGTGACAGGTGCAAGAGAATTTATGCGAGGGATGTCATCTCTGGTGATGAGAGAGGTTGAGCCTATAGGGTAGGCTCCAAAAGTGTCAAGATCTAGATTTGACATAGAAGGACTAGCATGGTCCACTAAAGCAATACGCGAAACAAAATCGTCAGACCCTACGTGAGACTCGTCAACTACATTGGGTTGGTCACCATAAGTATGAATTGAATCAAATCCAAATCCATTATGGAAGATCCATCTAAGAGGGTATCCCCTTCATATTCATTGTTTGTAAGATCTGCTCTTTCTAGTAACCACTCAATATTTCTTCATTGTCTAGCTCTAGGATCAAAGTCATTTTCTCTAGAAGTAGAAGCTTCAGCTAAATTATCATTAGGCATACATTCTCCTTCCTAAAGGAGTGAAGTAGAAGGAAGATCATCTCCCATTTGAGCCATAGTGTGCAGTGGTGACTCATCTGTATCTATGTCTGAATCACTGATCATGGGAGCATGTCTAGAACAGTTAGGGAGGTCATTCTCGGTACCATATCTGAGACCTATTGTATCTTTAGAGGGTCTGCCATTGGAATGAATCAAAGGCTCAACTAGGGTGTGCCCATTAGCATTTATAGGTCCTTGGCCTTGATAGCCCATTTGCTACAAAAATTTATAGCCTTTTCCATAACGCTTAGGGGAAATAGGAGTAGCAATTGTCGTACTATCCTCTTCTTCTCTATAGATCCACTCTCGAATAGCTTGTTCTTCTCTTTCTACTTCTAGAGGAATAGATGAAGGAACAAAGGTATCAAATATTGTCATAGCGGAAGCGGAAGGCTTCATATTGTTAGAAGGTCTACCATATGATCTAGGAGAAGTAGGCATAGCAGCAAGAGATTCTAGTGTGTATTCATCCATACCAATACTCATCATCTTTAATGTTTGTTTAGCCTCAATCAAGGATGCACTAGGATCACCAGAAGGTTTATTGTGAGGAACAAATGTCTCAGCAGCATCAAGAGTATTGATAGCAATAGTATGGTCTCTAGGAATCACAAATTTAGTGCCACTGTATGGAAATTTGACACACTGATGATAAGTGGAAGTGACAGCTTGCATGTCATGGATCCAAGGACAACCCAAAAGAATGTTATATGCAAGTGGGATGTCCAATACTTGGAACTAAATATCTTTCATGATAGGGCCCACTTAGATAGGTAGTGTGACAAGACCTTTGGAAGATCTTTCCACTTCATCATAAGCTTTTATAGTAATCTTCTTCTTAGGATCTACAACAAATTCTGACAATCCAAACTATTGCACCACATGAAAAGAAATAATATTTAACCCTGCACCATTGTCTATCAGGACTCGGCGGACTCAGGTGTGGTAGACTTGAACTTCAATGTGTAGAGCAAGATTATGGGGGTGACTAAGAGATACGTCATCTTCTTCAGAGAAGGAGAGATAGTAGGGAGATGAGATATGGTTGACCATAGCCTGGAACCAATCCGGATCGATGTCATTAGGGACATGTGTTGTATGTAGAGCTTCTTCAAGGATTTCTCTATGCGAAGGGGATAACTGAAGCAACTCAAAAGTGGATATCTGGGCTGGTGTCCATTGCAAGTGGTGGACAAGATCATAGCTAGAGGTGGCTAAAGGAGCCACTTGTTTGGAAGACAAGGTTTTCTTGGGATCAGGCGTAGTTTTAAGGATAATTTTGGCTTGCCCCCTAGTAACAACATTTAATGTCTCACTTCGAGAGGATGAACAATCCAATGTTTGCAAGACCAACTTTGTCTTACCATGATTGTCATTATCATCTTGGGATCTCATCATAAGCACACTCTCAAAAAGCTCTACCATGTTGATCACAGGTGAATCAGAAGTATATGTGTAGTTGATCTTAGCATCATGATTCTTCTTATTTGGTTGAGAGGACTCCCCCTTGTCATACTTAGGTAGAGGATCTTTGAAAGCCTGGTGATCAAATTTTTTAACTAAGCCATCTGTGAGAATTGTGCCTCCATCAATGAGATCTTATATAATATCTTTAAGCATGAAACAATTGTCAGTCTTGTGTCCCTTGTTTCTGTGATAGTGGTAGTAATAATCCTCTCTCCACCAATCTGGCTTAACTAGTGGATCACAGGGATGAGTTTTCTCAGGAAGCATAAGATAATTATTGGCAACCAAAGTCTTAAGAATCACATCATATGGTTTAGCCAATGGGGTAATGACACATCATCAAAATTGCTTCTTTGGCTTATTAGCATATTGAGGCTTAGGAGCACCGTGAGTGTTGGCATCCTCTTGTTGTTTTGCTACGTATATAGCATTAGAGAGGTTGAAAGCATGCTCTTTGGCTTTAGGGACGTCCACCACACCATCATTAATTTCATACTTGTTTTTATTCCAAGTTTGCTTTTGTCCTTGCCATTGCCCCTAGTATATTTATTAATAACAATATCCCCCTTTCTTATGGCCACATCTTCAATCTGATATGCACTTTCAACCATGTCATTGAAAGAGGAGAACAATTGTTTCCTTAGATCATAATACAACTCAGGCACAAGAGTGTTGACAAAAATGTCAATCTTTTCCCTCTCATCTAGCTATCAAGGATATCAAGAATATAATGACCTCCAACATTGTAAGTAAGTGGCAAAAAGCTCACCTTGATTTTGCCTTAGAGCACTTAGATCTATCATAGTGATGGGCTATTGAATGTTGTATGAATAATGATGGGTAAAGTGACTAGCTAACTCATCAAAGGTCTTGAGAGGAGGTGTTAATTTTACAAACCATTCTAAAGCTTGTCCTCTCAAACTTCTAGGAAACAATCACAGAAGAAATGTGTCTTCATGAAGAAAGTCCATGCTAAGAGTGTAGAAGTGACGCACATGGTCATGGGGATCACCATTTCCATCATACTTGTCATATTTGGGAACCTCAATATCCCTAGGAAATGGGACCATGTATAGACTCCTATCAAATGGAAGAGCACAAATAGATTCTATAAAGGAGACCTTTGGAGGCTCTATTTCTATTGCCATTTGAGTAAGACATTGATTTGTCTGACGTAGTTCCTCTCTAAGGACTTCCAATTTAGTTGGTATTCTTTCTTGAACAATTTGTCTGATATCATAACTGGGAGGAAGCTTGTATCCTCTAGAAGTCATATACTAAAAATATTGGTCGCCATTACGCTCTAAGAGTTTGTGCATCAAACATTGGGAAGACTTATCTTGTTTGAATCTCAAAAGTTCCTCCTAGAAATCTCATCAGCAACCTCTTCCTCCTGATGAGAGGGAGGAGGTCTAGGAGGTGAAGAATGTATACCAAAAGTTTGTCTTGGAGGAGATCTAGGTGGCATGTTGTTACCATTGTTACCATCGGTGCCAAAAAGAGGTATATTTCCATAGCTACTAGTCCCAGGTTGTTCATGGGACATCCCTCTTGAAGACATGTGCCTAGCAGCTTCCATTAAGCTTTTACTGTACTCTCTATCCAAGAGCGCTTGGTTATCTCTTTGCGTAAAGTGGTCTTGCATATGATGATATTTCTCTTGTTTGCTCATAGTGAGTGAGACACTGTCTGTGTTTTTGGGGGTTTTGAATGTGGAAAAGAGGAAGCCTCCTTTGTACCACAGGGCAACCTTAGAATCCTCAAAACTAGCACTAGAACTATTGTTGCTAACTGGCACTTGTGAGCATCGTGTTGGAGAAGGTAACTATGTATAATCAAACAGAGGGTGACTCCCTTGCTTAAATTGAGACCGAGTTGTAACCGACATGAAAAGAATTGTTGTTTAACTAATAGAATGAGACAAATTTTCTTAGGTATTGAAATAAGCAAAGCTAATAAAGATCACTTGTCAAAGTAGAACAATAGAGATGGCTTGTCAAAGGTGCTCAAGAACTTACAACAATCAATTGACTTAAGCCTAGAGATGAGCAAGAAGCTCGATTAGCAAGTAGCTATAGAGGTAACCGTAATGTGACAAGTGATCAAGAGTAGCATTTGTTAGGCTCAAACCCAACAGTTTTAGCTCATTTTTTTTAGTCTAGAACAAATCTAAGCATGTAGACAACAAGCTAGCTTCAAATAAGAACAAGAAAGACACTCTATGTCTTTTTATCAGATAAGAACATAGAAAGACACTCTACTGTTCGAGCCCCACGGTGGGTGCCAAAAATGTACACACTAAAACGTGCACTTCTCTAAATCATTGCTTCCAAGAGAATCCATGGATTGGAAACCTTGAGAAATCTATTTAGAGCTCCCTAGGCATGGAGTGCAAGGATATTAAGAATGCTCTCAACTAGAGCTATTAAGCCAATAACCTTGCTAGTAAACCATGCAATGGGAGATTCAAATGAAGACAAGGGCAAGAATGCCAATATCCCCAAGAATCAAATGGAAATGCAAATGTAATGCAACTATGCTAGAAATGGAAATGCAAGCTAAGCTATAAAAATGAAAGATATAAGTATTACAAATCCTTACTATTTAGACTATGTGAGATCTAAGCTAGAGCTTGAAAGGAAACTAATCTAAGAAAGCATAAACATGAAGCTAAGCTAAGAATGAAAGAATGAAAGATAAATGTAGAAAGATGTCCAAAAGGCTCCAAAGACATCAAAATCTCTAAAGTCTCCAAGAAATCCTATAGCATAAAGTTAGCATAAAAAGTTGGGGATCTAGAATGAAGAAGAGAGCTCTCCTTTTATAAGAAATGAGAAAGAATGGACCATGGAGATTAAGAGGCAAAAGATTTAATCAATGGTGGAGCATCAAAGAGGAGCAATCCATGTGCACAAGTATCCTTGAATGAGAAAATAAGAGTTGAATTTTGTGCCCATATGAGACAAAAAGTGCTTTTTCCCTTTTTATAAAATGCTTTATTTGTGCAACTTAGGATAAGAGGAAAAGTGGGGGGCTTTTGATTTAATTAAAAGAGGAGGAAATTCCTTTTAATTAAATAAAGACTTAGGATAAGATGGTTAGCCCATAGAAAATAATCGAATAAATGATAGAACTAGAATTTGATCAAGAATAAGCAATTGATGATTTTAGCAAAAGGGGCTAATAGTCTAGATGACCATTTTAGGGTGTATACAACCAGAGACAACTTTTTGGAAAGAAGCGACAAAAGAATTGAATGCGATGTCAGATCTAAGTAAGAATGAAGTAATAAAAGGTTGTAATTGGTATTATTTGATCATCAAAGCAAATAGAAGTGTTAAGGAGAGCAAAGAGCAGTGATTAGAAGCATTTTGTAAGGATTTGAAGAAAGATTATGTGCCAAATCTACGCAAGCCCTAAGATCATGAAATCAAGGTATTTTACTTGACAGATCTTTGAATCAATAAAAGGAATTAGAATCAATCATGGATGTTTCTTTAATACACAATGTTAGAGATAAGAATAGACCTAAACTGAAAAGGGAACCAATAGAACCCTTGGAAGATGATCCTAGGTTAGCTTTATCATTTGTACCAGATGGAGTTTTGCATTTAGAAAATGTTAGAAGTTATCTTGGATGCAAATTAGAAACAATCAATGAAAGTGTTTTCATAGAAGAATATAAAAAGATTTAGAATCAAGACATGTCAATAAAGAAAGGGTATGAACATTTGAAAGACAATGAAATTATCAAGTATGCATTGAAGTATGAGTTTGACAATGAAGAATGCACTAAGATTATCTTGAGTAGAATTCATATTGGGAAGTTTTGGCTAGAAGATAGAGTGATTGATATTAGAGCTAATTTGATTCATGAAGTCATTGGATTATCTAAAACTAGAGCTATACCTTTAAATGAGAAAAAAATGAGGAAAATAGTTATAGATAACACAGGTTCATCCTACAATGGTAGAGGAATTGTGATTAGCAAGATCAAACAAGATGATGTGAGATACTTATGCAAGATCCTAACAACAAAGTTTTGTGCAAATTCAAGAGAAGATGACATGGTACCTGGTATGGTGCATGTAGCCTACTTAATGTGTGTTGACAAGGTACAAGTTGATATGTGTGAAATTCTGAGAATACAACTGTTTGAGAGCTTGGAGAAGATTAAGAAGACCAAGTATGCACAATTTAGATTTTCATCTTTGATCACCTACATATTTTTTCATATACTGAGAAGATTTCCCTACACCATTGCAAATGATTGGAATGATGGACAAAACACAATGGAAAGGATCAATAAAGTTTACATGAGGTGTGTTATTGACACAATAAATGAAAATATAGTGTTGGTAATGAAGACATTTCAAAACCTAGTGACTAACAGATCAAGAATTCCACAATCTCTTGTGGGGAGAAGTACAAAAATGACATATGTTTCATGGTTGACATTGACTTTACCTATATTGAAGCAGTAGAACCCAGAATAGAGTTCATAGACCCTCTTGGCTATGAGATATCTAAGGTAGAAATAGCAGAGTATGTTAACAGGTTACTTAAGTGTAAGTTGGACACTCAATGTAACAAGTTTGGAACCTTTGAGGAGAACTACAACTCTACAAAGACATTAATTGAAGAAAAGTAGTCTAAGAAGAGAGTTGAGAGCACTATAAAGAAAATTCTAAAATAAACAGGGTTAACAGAGCATGAGTTTATAATAGCAAAGAATACAACAACAACAATCAGAGAGAGTGGATAGAAAGAAGTTTTGACTATCCCACCTTTATCATCAACTGCAGTATAGCAGGAAGAACCACAAGTGAAAGTGAAAGTGGAAGATATTGAGAAGGATCAAGAAGCTAAAATTTACACTAGATCCTCATCCTCCACACCTAGCAAAAGAGTAAAGGAAATTGCTACTGGACCAGGAAAGAGACAGAAAACTTTAGTATAGCCAGTTCCAAGAAAAATTGCAGAAATAGAAGATGATGTCACTACTGTCAAGAAGAAAGCTTGGAAACCAAAAGTTGAAAAGCTTAATGAGTAGATCATTGAGGATGGAACAAGAATGAACAAGTACTACAATCTTTATAATTATATAGAAAGACTTAATTTGGAAAATGCAATTGTAAAGCATATGATTTTGGCTAACAAGAAGTTTGATGCAATTCAAGGTTAGATACCTGATGAGTTGTACAATAAACTTATAAATAGAAAGTAGAGAGCATTTGAGGAAGACAAAAACATCAGAGAGAATCTTGTGAGAAACCTTTGTAAGGTGAGAGATGGTGGACACCTTAAGAAGATCTTAAAGGCCTTAAGCACCCGTCTGAGAACCAAAAGGAGAACCATTCTGATTATGGGAGGCAGATATGAAGAAGTTAATTCTGACACAGAGCAGGCAATTATCAAGGTTATGACATAAATTGTTGGAGAACCATCAGTTCAAATAGGACAGGTAGAAGAAACAGAGAAAATAGAAATAATAGAACAAGATAACATTCCCTCTCCTCTAGCCATTAACATTGAAGATGAAACCATGGATATAGAAGGAACAAAAATCACTTTAGATATAGATGACAATGTATTTAAGAATTTGGAGAACATTGTTGACAATTCGGCTCTTGATGAATTGGATGTATCTCAAGAAGAAGTACAGACACAAACCATTGTTGAAGAACCTATAGCAACAAAGGAACAAGTACCCATTCCTACCAAAGAAGATATCAGTCTTACTCCTGAGACTGGAAAGTAGAATAAGATTGGATCTATGATTGAGAGTCTAGGAAAGGAAGTAGATGATGATGATCAATTGGAATTGATCACATCCTTGAATAAAATCATTGGCAAAAATAAGAAAGTGAAAAGCCTTGAAGGATGTTTGAAGGATCTAACTGAGAAGTTACAAAGCACTGTAACTACAAAAATTGCAGAATCAGGCCCTTTCGAGAATGCAAAGAAGGTAATGAGCACTTTTTACAATGAATTCACAAACCTTTCTGATATTGCAAAAGTAAGAGCTCAAGCAGCCTATGAAGCTGAAATGCTTTTGAACATTAGCCAAAATATCAGGAATGATATCATCAGTCTGGATATTTGTATCAAGGACTTGAGGAAACATTTGGTAATAAGAAAATCTTTGTACATACATTGTACAAAACTAGAGACATTGACAATAGAAGAAGATCAGAAAATAAAGTTGAAACAAGTAGAAATTCAGAATGAATCTAACCTTCTATCCAACCCTAATGTGAAGGTATGTGATGTTGAAAAGAAAGTTCGAAAGCTTTATGATGAAATCAAAGTTATGCAAGATGAGAAAGATAGAAAAATGAGAAGACTCACTCTTTTGAGAGAACACATTTCTATAAAGTTAAGTATTATTGAAGAGCAGTTGGACGAATGTCTTTCAGCTAAGACATCTTTTCAGAAGTTTAGTTTTGAAAATCTTCAAGCATGTCAAATAGCATCTTATTGACTGAGCACACTACTCAATGTGGCAGATTCCATTAAGAAATCATGGGAGAAGGAGATAGAAGCTATGAAGAATGATTTTGCAGATTGTGTTGCAAGCCTACCGGCTTTGCAATAGCAAACTAAGGTATAATTTTGTTATGATACAGTTTTGTAACCCTCTCTACCTTTATTTTGTCATTGTTGTCAAAGGGGGAGAGATATATAGCAGAAAATTAATAGTATATGATAAGGATTGATAATCTTAGGGGGAGTATTGTATTAGAGATAAGATTTTTGAGGAGTTATAAGGATAGTATATATATTCTATAGTATGGCCACAATTTTGAGATTTTGAAGTTGTACACTTAGCCAATTTTCTCATATGTTGCCACCAATGACAAAGGGGGAGATTGTTGGTAATTTGGCTGAGTTGATTACATAGATGTTGTCATTATGCAAACATATGTCCTACATGAAGATCACACAAGTCAGAGAGCAAGTATGGCAGAGTGTATTACAAATTTGTCTAATTGTGAGACAATATTTTCACCAGTGCACCTAGACATAGTTTTGGTTTGTGACATTGATTGGAGTAAGTTCAATGCTTGCTCACTTGAACATAGACTCTATGATGTCTATTGGACACCCATCTTAGAGTGCAAGTCATTACGACATGTATGGAAAGAGTTATTATAGTTTTATCGAAGACAGTGTGAACCTGATAGGACAGAGTATAAAGACATAATTGGCAAAAGAGTTAAGGGATTATTTTGTTTATCAAAATAATGACTTAACAATATAAAGAGGATGACATCCTAGATGTTTAATCTTGGATAAAGTTACTTGTATAAATTTAATATGAATTAGAGACATAAAGTGAGAAAGTGAATGTATGTATGTATATGATGAAAAGCAAGCAGTGAAAGTAGTAATGTAATATATGTAAATAGCAAGCGAAGATAGTGATGCGAAGTTGTAAGAAGTATAAGGTGATGTACCTTGATACTCTATTATAATAAATATACATTATATATTACTTGTTTGGGTAGTGGGCTCATCTAGTAATCACTTTTTGTATTAACAACTCCTAACAGGGTTGAGGCTTCTAACAAGGCCTATAGTCCCTTAATCAGGACTGATACACTATATTCTTGTAATAGACTCCTAATAGGGTCAATATCCCTAACAAGATAATTTTGATTAGTGGATCTTTGTGGGTACCATCCCCACTGGGGTTTTCCCTTGGCCAGGGTTTCCTCGAGAACAAATAATGTGTTATGAGTTCTTATGTTTTATTGTTATGCATATTGTTCAGTTTACTATGTTATGCATGTATTAAGATTATCTGTTATATCCATAATTGGGAAAAAATAAAATTTTTTAGAATACTGATTCACCCCCCCCTCTCAGTATTCCCTATTTCTAATAGCTCACACATGTGTGAGTGACTTTTGGGAAATGTGTGGGGGACAAGAAAGTGGTTGCATTTAAGGAAGTTGGGTGGCTTCCTTGGGATGGGTTGCTCACACATGTGTGAGCAACTCATTAGCACGAATGGGTTAGGAGTCCTTTTTTTAAGTGAGATTAGTAGATAATTAGGTGGGAGGGTAGGTTTGGCAAGTAGGATGGTATAGGTAGGGTAGGTTTCTAGGTTGGGTTTAGATTAAATTAAATAAAATTTAAATTAATCATAGTTTAGAAGAATTAGGAATGTGAGGGGATTTAATAAATATTAATTTATTAAAGGGGGATTTTGTGAGGAAAATGTATTAAATTGATTAAATTAAATACTTAGATACATATAATTAATTGGTTATAGGAATATTAATTAAAATAAATTTAATTAATAAAGGTAATTTTTAGATGTCTACATTTTGCCCCTCTTTGATGCGACGTCACAAGTGGTGCTACATCAAAGAAAAGAAAATAAGTGTCTATTCTCATCTAATAGGTCTAGCTGCATGAGAAGTGCTATGTAGTAGTTTGTATCAGTGTCCATGTTCTTGAGTGACACACACGGTAATGAAAATTTGACCTCAATTCGTAAGATGACCTCTGCACCATATATGAGAGAGTATGGGGTGGTGCATGTGGGAGTACAATAAAAAGTATGATACACCCAAATGGAAGGAATGATTTGAATGTGCCAGTCACAACCAGAATCATTGACAACCTTTTTAAGGATTCTTAGGATAGTTTTATTGGTTTCCTTAGCTTGGTTGTTCCCTTGGGGAAAATATGGGCTAGAAAAGTGATGGTTGATATGAAATTGGTGGCACAAATATTTGATGTGTTGATTCTTGAATGGTGTGCCATGATTTGTGAAGATGGTGGAAGGAATGTCGAAGTGACATATGATATGGTAGAGTAAAAACTTGGATATTTAGACACCTATAGTGAGGGTGAACAAGATTACTTCAACCCGCTTTGTAAAGTTTTCAATAGTAGTGATAATGTACTTGTGTCCATTTGAGTAGAGGGGGTTATCTTACCAATGAGTTTGAAGCCCCAACATAGAAATGACCACAAAGCCACAATAGGATGCAAGTCATGTGCTAGAGCATGAATTAGGTTTTCATGTAGTTGACATGGTAGTTATTTCTTCACAAACTCACAAGCATCATGTTCCATTGTGGACCAATAATACCCCTCCCCAAGAATATTCTTAGCTAAGACCATGCCACTTGTGTGGGCACTGAAAACTTGAGTGTGAACTTCTCATAAAGCCTAGGCAGCCTCATTTGAGTCTAAACACCTAGAGAGGACATTGTGATACCTATGACGATATAGGGTGTTGGCTACAAGAGTGTAGTGGGAAGTTCAAAAAATAAGGTTTTGGCATTGGGTGTTTGTGAGGTGGGGGGATATGATACCACTCTTTAGATAAGCATGGATGTCATGGTACTATGGGGATTGAGGACCAACCAAGACACACACCATTTTTGAATTGGTGTTCTCATAAGTGGGTGTGTGGAGCTACTCAACTAAAAATTCATATCGCATGGAATCTCAAAGGATTTCAAAGAGGGACCTGGCAATGGCCATTGCATATGTTTCTTTGTTCTATAATCTTGGCACTTGCGTAAATTATAGACTCAGGAATTATTTTTTTCATTTTTTCTACCAACTCTTTATAGGGAAGCAACTTGTCATCCTTTATTTGGAACTCATCCACAACTTTCTTTATGATGAGTTGTGAATCGAAAAAATACCTACAACTCTATGATGTTCCATTAGATAATTATCCTTAGACCTAAGATGAGTGCTTCATACTCTATAAAGTTATTGGTGTAGGGGAACGCCAATTTGAATGACTTGTGGATGTAGTCACCATGAGGAGTGACAAAAAGAATTAATGACCTTGACCCATGAGTCGTGTATGATCCATCAAAGTAGAGATTCCATGTGGGTTATTCTTTGATCATGCACAAGAGTTCATCTAGAAATTCCATGACCAAGGTATATGCATCTACCAGTGATGCTTCCACCAATCAATTTGTGATGACTTGTCCTTTGATTTATTTTCTATCTACATACTGAATGTCAAACTTGTGAAGGAGCATCATCCATTTATCCATTCAAACTATAAGCATCATACATGAAAGTAGATACTTTTGGAACTGAGTTTCATAATGTGGCCAAGCATATAGTGCCAAAGTTTCTAAGTGGCAAAAATAACTGCTTGTCAATATTTCTCCATTGGTGTGTAATTTAGCTCATAGCCAAAAAGTGTATGACTGATGTAGTAGATATCTCATTCTTTTCCATTGTCATTAAGATGAGCCAAGAGTGACCCTAGTGTTGTAGTGGTTCTCGATATGTACAAAATGAGAGGTTAACATGGAGTAGGTAGTATGAGGATGGGTGGATTCACTAGATATTCTTTGATCTTTTCAAAACTTATTTAGCATAGAGGGTCCCATTTTAAATTGGTTTCTTTACATAGTATATGGGTGAATAGTTGGCACTTATTTGCAAGCTGTGATATGAACCTTATGACACGTTGTAGCTTTCCTTGTAGACTACATAACTACTTGATTTTCCTAGGGGGAGGCATTTCTATTATAGCTTTGAATTTATTTGGATCAATTTTTATGCCTCTTCAGGATACAATGAATTCTAGGAGTTTTTTGGATGTAACTCTGAATACACACTTTTTTGGATTAAGCTTCAAACCATACTGATGGAGGTGATGAAAAACACATTTGAAGACATTGAGATGGTCTAACCTTGTTTTTTATTTTTCTATAATATCATCCACATAGTCTTCAATAAGCTTATGGATCATTGCATGGAATATGACAGTCATGGCTCATTGATATGTGTCCTCTGCATTCTTCAAACCAAAAGGAATCATATTATAGCAAAAGGTACCCCATGGGGTTGTGAATGTTATTTTGTGTTGATCTTCTTCTGCAATGTGTATCTAATTAGGACTGGAGAAACCATCCATGAGTGATAGCATCTCATACCTTATAGTGAGGTCAATGATCATATCAATCTTTGGTAGAGGGAAATTATCCTTTAGACATGCCTTGTTGAGGTCTCGTAAATCTATTCATATTTTGATTTCTCTTGATGGCTTGGAAATTGGGACCATGTTGGAAATCCATTCGGAGTAGTCAATGACACATATGATTTTATCTTGTAGGATCTTTTCCAATTCTTCATTGGCTAGTAAGGCAACCTTAGGGTGCATCTTTAGAATCTTTTGCTTGACTAGTTTGGCATTTGGATCTACTGCAAGGTGATGTACAACTAGGTTGTGGTCCAATGTAGGCATATGAGTATAAGACCATGAAAATTTTATTGTAGCTTCCTGGATAAGTGTAGTGAATGCTACTTCTTAGGCCTCTGATAATGATGATGTAATGTATGTGATTCTTTGATATTCTTCAGTTCTCAGATTGACAGGATTGGTTTCTTTGATAATAATAGATGACTGCTCTGGCCTGTACTTGTGAATAAGAGGAGGAGGTGAGTCTTCATCTTCTGGAACCTTAGAGAGGTTTTCACCATAAGATAAACCCTTTTTTTTTACTTTTTTGGAGTTAGAAAGTGCCCCATAGGGGTTTTCACCAAAAGACTCATTTATTTATGTTTTCATTTTTAATTTTGTGGCTAAAGACTTCCTCTTCCCCAAAGTATTCCTTAGGGTCTAGCTTGTAGACATGTGTTGAAGCATGCCCCTAGTCTTGTTGTTGTTCATTTTTCTCCCATGAATCTTAGGAGTGCTTCCTCACTTTGAAAATCATTGATATGTGCAATGCTTGGTTGGTCCCAGTCTATGAGTTTAGGACGAGTGAGTGGAAGGTTGATGAGGTTTATGGAGAGTTGGCAAAGTATGGAATTGTCTAGGAAAGTTTCATCATCAAAGATATCATTGTAGGATCTCTTAACTTCTTCTTCAGGGATATCTTTGACCTCAATGATTTCACCCATGGTATTACAATAGGTGTAGCTAATTTCATTGGTGCCCCCATTCATGTCTGGGCCAAATCAAATCACTTGATTCCTTGGTTGATGTGAAGGTTTAGGTGGATCCTTCATGCCACTTTCTTCATGGCCTAAACCACATCCTTGGTAGTTTCACTATTCAGTGTCTATCTATGAGATTTGGGGTATTTCTCCTTAAAGTAACCAAGAAGTTTGTCATCGGAAGGTGGAGCATCTTGGTATAACCATTTTTTGATGTCGGGATCCATTTCTTGGTTGTTTAGAATACCATTAGAGAGGAACATGGAAGAACCCATTTGCTTCTTGTTCACTTTGTTTTGATGTGATGTTCCTTGGTGAGATGGGTGTCCTTGGGTATGAGGATCCATTGGTAGGGATCCAACTACAAAAGCATATGTCAAGCTATATTCCCCATAGCCCCTATTATTGATCTTGATGGTGGAAAGTATGGATGAAAGAATGGTTTTTGGGCTTAGGTGGGCTCTAGAGGAACTATCAACATAAGTAATGATAACAATTCCTAGGAAATGAGAGGAATGTAGGAATGAATCTTCTAACACAAGACAATATACGAAAGGTTGGGGATCAATGTGAATGGTGATTTCAGTGCCATTATGCGGAAAATTTGATGCAGTCATGGAATATAGAGGGAACAACCAACATGGAATGAATCCAAGGGAAACCAAGGAGGATGTTGTAAGGGAGGTCAAGATCAACAATGTGGCATTAGTTTCTTGTATTGTAGGACCCAATTTGATGGGTAACAAGATGGTACCTTCAAAGGTACATTCTAGGTTTTCATAAGCCTTAATGTTGATGACCTCATGTGATATGTCTACTTCAGTGTACCCCACCTTCTTGATGAATTTCAATGTGCACAAGTTTAGGGTTGAACAATTATCTATCATGACCCTTTTGACTACAAAGTCATTGACCATGACAGAGATGTGATGTGGGAGGTTATGGTCTAGTTCGACAGATGGAATGTTAGAGGTACAATGTTCTTGAATTAGGTGGTATTGATGTCTATGGGGACACATGCCTCTTGGATGGCTTTGTTCAGGATTTATTAATATATAGGGGATGTACAAAGAAGATTCAAAATGGAGATTTGGGTGGGGGTATTCTCAAGATGTTCTAAGAGGTTGTATTATGCACTGGATGAGGAAGCACTATTGGCACCGATAATGAATATCCTACCTTAGCACGTGGTAAAAACACATTAACTATCTATGCCTTTAACATGGATAACATTAACTATTGGTTTGACTTGGGTGATGCAACTGATGAATTTATCATAGTTGATGTAAGTAGTGGTGTAATATTTTCCATTAGCATGGTCACCTTGCTTACCCTTTCCTTGATTCTATGTTGGTGAGTTTGTATTAGCAAGGCCCTTGCTAGTATTATGATGAGGGAATACATTTTGATAAATTTTTAGGTTTACATTGGGTGAGGCCTAGGAAGGTACATTAACTGTGATCTCCTTCTTGTCTATGAGATCTTGAATGTAATGTTCTAGTTTCATGCACTTCACTGTGGTGTGTCCCTTGACACATTGCTAGCTACGATACTTGTTATCCTTGTACCATGTAAGTTTTGGAGTTGACTCATTGAATGGTTAGGTCTGAGGATACACGATCAAATGTTTGGGTCTTAGAATACATTATCAATTTGGAATTATCCATTCTATGGAATATTATGTCCAATGGTTCATTGAGAGGGGTGAATGTGTACTTCTGATTGTTTTGGATGTGTGGATTGGTCTTTCCTTGTGTGACTGATATATAATTGGTTTAGTTTGTTGGGGGTTGGAAATTTTTCATGGGTGTCTTGTAGACTATCCAGGGTGTTTGGTAGATCTATGTGGGTTGTTGGTATGATGGTGTGGGTGTTTTAGGACTGGCCAAAACAACCTAGACATGCTTGGTATCGATGGCTCCATTGGTGACAACATTATTATTCTTATTTTAATAATGAGGATGATCATTATTTAACCTATCATGATGGGTTTCTTTATAATGCTTGATAGTACCATCATATAAGAGGCCTTTATCAATGTCCATTACTTTTCCCTTTATACCTCGATAGGTCTGGATGCAATTCATGCACATAAGTGGGATCACTTGGGATGCAACTTGTTGATAAATATCTTCATAAAATATTTCTTTGAGGGTTGATATGATAATATCATGGTGAGGTTTTTATATGTTTGAAGATAGTCATCTAGGCTTTTATCTCCCTTCTATTTCAAGTTGCAGAGATCCAAGAGGGATAGTTCATTTTCAATGTTATGCACTATAATGGATAGAAATGAGGATAGGTAGGTAGGGTTTTAACAATGTACCTAATAGAGATCCTAAACTAGCATTCCTAACCATACATATGAATTGATAATGATAAGTAATATGAATCTGGAAATGCTTGAAATTAGATAAGATGAAATACATACCTCATAATAAAACTGATCTGGAAATACCTATTTTCTGATGTTTGTGTTCAGTTTCAGGAAGTTCTGCAACCAGATCTGGGATAGGAAAATAGAGATAAAGAAAACCTAGAAAAATTTTCCAATTCTGATGAAGTTCAACCTTGACCCAAGGATAGGCATAAGATCTTACCCTAGGGCATAATCTTACCCCTAAAAGTCAACCTTGACTAGCACTGCTCCGATGAAAATTCTGTTCATGGATCCCAGAAGTTTGGTAAAAAGGGTACTCAGATATGCTTTGCAACTCCTAAAACAATGATTGTAGATATCTAAAAATGGTGTTAAGGGGGTGGCTATATATGGTTTTGCCTTAGTCAAACCCCCATTTTTGTGATCTCCACCTTGATGAATAGCCGAATGTAATAGAATATGTGTGTGTATTAAATATGTAATGCCAAGATCTAATCCACTAGATTGAAACCCTAGCATGAATTGATATGAGAAAGCAATGCATAGATTTGAATATGATAAGAAAGCATACCAAGCCCCTAAGGCTAAAGTACTCTTACCAAACTCACAATCTATAATTGCTACCCCATGATTGTATCTTTGAATGCTTGAATGTTGAAAATGGTGGATCAAGGAAGAATGGATCTCTCTTGCTCCAAAATGAATGTCCACAATGGTGTGTTCACAAAAATGCTTGATATAAATAATGGCTTGATCTTATATATCATCCTCTTGCTGTCTTGCATCTTCACTTCACCATCGCTTGGTTTCTTCAATCAATTATGTCTCCCCTTAATGGATACTTGGTGTTGTAGTTGTTGTGAAAATGAAGGCAAGAGAGAGTCTTTATATAGAGATTTCAAGGAAAGGCTCCTCGGGTAATGTAAGGGCCCATAATTCAAATTTCACCTTGAATTATGGTCCAATCACAATGACCAACTAAGGAGGGAAAATAATTAAATGAATTTTGAATTAAAACCCTTTTGCATTTGAATTCGGGGGCCCGACATTGATTTCGGGGCCGCTGTGAGCCAAATTTGACAAGGGAGATTAGAACCTAATAGAGATCAAGGAAGACCTTGAATTTGACCTAGGTCAAAGTTGATCTAAACTTTGACCTAGGTCAAATTTGACCTCTACCTTGACCCATCGGTCCAAATCTAGTTAGTGTTGAAAACATGAGGTCTTGGGGATGCCCAGAGACTTGGAATAGTGAGGAAACAGGGCAGAGTGTCGAGAGAAGGCGCATAGACCTAGAATGGATGAGATGAGGACTAGGATGACCTATAACAATATCCTACATAGAAAATAGAGCCACAAAGAAGGGAAATCAAAGATAATCCTTGGGATGCTAACCTTAATTTTACCTAGAAATAAAGGAATCAAGTGCAAAATGCATCCTAAATGAAAATCTATCATGAAAATGTACTAAAAGAGGGTGCTAAACCTATAAAGATGTAACTTATTCCATTTTAAGATGATACATTTATCCCCCACTTTATCTTAGATGTGACACTACGTGAATATGCAAGCTAAAGTAAGAAAACATCACAGTAAATAAAAAGGATATAGCCAAGTCCTCGATGTAGAGATCCTGCAGAAAACTATTAGAACTTGAAACACACAAGGTTAATGAAAATCCATAAATCACCTAAGACTTACTAAATGAAATTTGATAATTTCATAGAGCCCCTTATGCCCCCCCTATTTTGGCTTTCTACTTCTGAAGGGTGAAACAGGGTGATAAGGATAACCTTATACATTGGATATGTAGTTTGTTGAAAAGTCCTTTCCTAAATTAATTATAAGGATTCCCATCCTTCTTAAACTAATTGAAGGAGTTAGGTATCTGAATCATGGTTCCAATGCCACTGATGACATTGAGAAAGAAGTTACTGAACTCAAGTTATGATGAAAAGAGTGGATGTCTATCTAAATGCATAAGAAGGGATAAATAAAACCTAAAAAAACCCTAATTTTTAGCAATAAATAAGGAAAGAAAAATCATACTTACTCATTCTTACCATTTTCATATTTGAAGAGAGAAAATAGAATGTCGAGCAGAGAAGAACTTTGAGCGATGCGCATGGAGATCATGAGATAGTGTCTGGCTTCCAGACAACTGCTTCCCGAGGTGAGTTTGTTGTTATTGACTTATGTATTTCAAAAATTCTTGATTTTGGTAGGAAAGTTTGACCTTGACCCTTAAAGGTTGACCCTAAACTAGTTATGTCAACCTTGACCCAAAAAGGCCAACATGAATTGGAAGGTCTCCACCTTGTCTGGGATGAGGTCAACCTTGACCCAAAAAGGTCGACCCTGACCCAGGAAAGTCCAGCTTCACCTAGGAAGGTCAACCTTGACCTAACTAAGGTCGACCTTGACCTAGTCAAGTTGGATTTATAGATTTGATGATGTAGAATGCTGATATGATGTTTGTTTGTACTTACATGACCTGGTTCATCTTTGAGAGCATCTCTTTGGAGGGTTACTAGGGGTTGTCAGAGAGAGACTAGCCGAGATGAGTGAGGATGAAATTTAGTTGTTGAGAGATGTAGGGATGTACTAGGTGACAGTCCTACCATAGATCAGACTTCATCAAGCCATGTTATCAGCTCTTATAGAGAGGTGGGATGAGGATACATGCTCCTTTCATCTTCCCTTAGGTGAGATCACTGTGACACTAGAGGATGTCTACAGAATCTTGTGGCTTCCGATTTGAGGTGATCCTGTCAGATTGAGATCACAGTGAGGTCCTAAGGATATCCATGCAGATGCAGAGTATTGTTTAGGATGGGTTCCATAGATTCAAACCTAGGCAGATCATACCACTTTATCATCCATACTGGCAAGCCCTACACCTTTGGTACGGAGAGTGATGCTATGTATACTGTCCTTGGTTGTGATACCCAGCACAAAGGGTACAATGTTTTCTGCACTTTTCACCCATCTTGTACATAGGATGGAGAGTGATAGAATTGTCTTCTCATGGGGTCACAACATGCTAGCCCACCTATACCATGAGCTATGTCAGTTGGTGAGATATCAAAGAGAGAGACTCATGGTATACATGCTTTTGTAGATCTGGTTGTTTAAAAATTTTGCATGTACATGACCACAGGGTGTTCTTATGATGGTAGATGCTAGCACACTGAGAGGCTTTTCTTATCCTCTAAGAGATGTCTAGAATTTTAGAGATGTCCTCTACTGGAGAGTATGTCTAGACTGTATTCCAGGCACATATTGTTAATATGATTTAGAACAACAAAGAGGGGGGGTGAATCAGTTGTTCTCAAGTCCTGATGTATAAAATAACTTCAAAAAAATTTCTTTAAATTAGATCAAGCAACCAAAACAAACTTGGTCATCACTGATTCAATAATAGAAACATATAACTCAGCAGTCCACTTACCTTGTTGTAACTAACTTGTAAAATAAAGAAATATTCAAACCAAAACATTCACACAAGTATTGACACCAATATTTATAGTGGAAACCCAATATGGGAAAAACCACTTTGTAACATGCTACTATTATTTTCACTCTTCTAAAGTGAGCTCAGTTAAAAGCCAACCCTGTCAAAGGTTACAATACACACTTTCAAGTGCGACCCGGTTAAAGGATTTCAATCACCTTGTTAAAATTGAGCCTAGTCAAAGGGCTTACATACATTTCATTAGAATGAAACCTTGTTCAAAGGATTTAACATATGACTGTTAGGTCAACCTCTGTTAAAAGGATTTTGACTATTACAATGGTTAGAAAGTATCAGTAGTATTGATCTGAAAACATACAACTCACTTTGCAAATATTAGATCCAATTCTGTATACAAATGCTAGTTTACTGACTTTGAAACTTTGCCATCTCCACTTCTAATCTACTCGGAAGTTTCCTTCAAGCAATCACCACACTTTTCCTTCAGCCTTTTTGCTTATACAGTCAATAAAACTTTACTGTTCTTCCAGCATCTACTTCACCCATGCATACTCATACCTAATGCTTCAGTTCCCTTAATACTTTCCTCTGTTAGGTTAACTTTTCTTTTGCTGCTTAATCTCCTTCGTAGATCTTAGGGTTAGGTCAAATACATTGAATCTACCCACTTCATGTTCTTCATCTCCTTTTCTAGAATCATCTCAAATCTCATTAAAGATTTACAATAAAACATTTTACAAAGTATTACATGCTTCTATACAATCAATAAATAAAGTCAACACATTTTACATAATCCAAGAATTCAATAATGTTGGCTCCAAATCTGAATTCTCTTCAAATATAAAATTGCTGATACTTGGTCAATACTATGATCATCCACTCAGTCTCCATGTAAAACACTCATTCACTACTAAAATTGTTTCCTTGGCAAATACTATCTTCCTCGGCAATTTACTGATACTCGGTCAACACTAGATTTTTGCTTGGCATCCACTAACTAGGTCGACTCTGTCATAACTAAGCTTAAACATGATTTCTTCATTTTTGCTCGGTTAAGCCTACCAGTTTAGTCTTCAATATTTACTAAGATAAACAATACATTGTCTCATCATTGTGCAACATAATCAAGTACACTTTGTAGTATCAAGATAACTCAACCTTTCCTTAGGTGCTATTGTTACCAACCTTTCTTTCCCTTCTCACCATAGATATAGTACTTTCCTAAGTAGCAATAGTCTTACTAGTTAAGGTTTCACATCAATGACAATACAATAATTGTTTCAATTGCAGTTTCAAACAATCTCCCTCTTTGGCATTGATGGCAACACCATATGATATCACCTGAATAACACATGGATTACCAACCAATCCAAAATAAACTTATCTATCCATTAGAGAAAATTTATAATATCCTTAGCTTCATTCTGATTCAGAATTTGTAAATCTCACTTTTGTGACCGTCAGAAGTATCTGGATCTCCCTCTATCCTGATCTTTCATTTCAGTTCAATCTCCCTCTTTTAGTGTCATGTGTTATAGTATTATTTCAGTTCAATCATCATCTCCCTCTTTGACAAAAATAAAAAAGTAGCAACTCAAACATACATCCAACAGATGTAGATATATCTGGTTAGCACATTGTTTCTTCCTCTGTCATCTTGCTTATGACTGATTTGTTGTCTTTTCTTCTTCTTCTTCACAGCTCTAGGACAGTCCTAAAGTGTGACAATCTTCTGCATCAATGTGTCAAATGTTTTGTTGTAGCATATTTGATGTAGTGCTCCTAGCTTGGCTAGGTAGCCTCAGTTAGGGGAAGGACCCCTAATTGACTTTTCAGGTACTCATGAGCTTCTTTAGGTAAAGCTTTAGTGAATATGTTTGCCAATTGTTCTTTTGTATTCACATATTCCATTTGGACTTCCTTGTCTTGTACCAATTCCCTCAAATAGTGATACTTGATTTCTATGTGCTTGGTCTTAGTGTGCATCACTGGATTCTTAGAAATATTGATAGCACTTGTGTTGTCACAGAAAATAACAACAGGTTTAGTGATTTCTTCTTTCATGCCTATCAACAACTATTTTATCCATATCAAATTTGAACAGTTTACTATAGTAGCAACATACTCGGCTTCAGCTGTAGATTGGGAAATGCAATTTTGTTTCTTGCTTGTCTAGGAAACTAATCTCTGTCCAAGAAAGAAAGCTCCACCACTAGTGCTCTTTCTATCATCTACATTTCCTACCCAATCAACATCAGTATATACTCTAAGTTCAAATTTGTCATTCTTCTTGTAGTATAACCCATAGTCAGTAGTTCCTTTCAAGTACCTCATGATTCTTTTCACCGCCATCATGTGTGTTTCCTTAGGATTGGTAGAGAATCTTGCCACAGTCCCAACAACTAATGCAATATCAGGTCTACTATGTACAACATACTACAATTTTCCAATCATGGATCTATACAAAGTCTGGTTAACTTCTGCAGCATCATCATTCTTAGATAACTTTTGTCCAGTAACCATAGGAGTTCCCACTGGTCTAGCATCTTCCATTCCAAAAGTTTTTAATATTTCATTAACATACTTAGACTGTGTAATGAAAATACCTTTCTTCATCTGATATACTTGTAAACCAACAAAGAATTTAATCTCACCAAACATACTCATCTCAAATTCAGTTTGCATTTCATGTGAAAAATTTTTACACAATGCATCTTGTCCACCAAAAATAATGTCATCAACAAAAATTTTGGCCAACAAAATACCTCTACCTTCTTCATCTTTCATATATAGATTGCTTGTGTCATTTGTCCTAGAAAATCCAATCTGTATTAGATAATTATGCAACCACTCATACCATGCTCTGGGAGCTTGTTTCAATCCATATAAAGCTTTGTTCAATTTTCATACCATGTGTCTTCTATTTGGATCAATAAAACCTTCTGGCTGTTCTATGTAAACTTCTTCTTTCAGTATACCATTTAAAAATGCAAACTTGACATCCATTTGATATACCTTGAAATCTTTATAGGCAGCATATGCAAGCAGAGTTCTTACTCCTTCCAATCAGCTACAGGGGAAAATGTCTCCCCATAATCAATTCCTTCTTGTGCGTAGCCTTTGCATACTAGTCTAGCTTTGTTCCTAGTGATTTCACCTTTTTCATTCAACTTGTTTCAGAATACCCATTTTGTTCCTATAACATTATTATTTGTAGGTCTCGGCACTAGAGTCCAAGTTTCATTTTTCTCAATCTGGTCAATCTCTTCATTCATTGCTTGTATCTAGTCTTCATTTTCTAATGCCTCTTTAGTTGTCTTAGGTTCACATTCACATAGTAGGCATGTTGGATCTTTTGTCTTGCTTCTGGTCTGAATTCCAATGTCTCTATCTCCAATTATTTGTTTAGGTTTGTGGTGTCTTCTTACATATTTTTCCAAAACACTACTACTGGATGAAAGAGTGGCCAGATATGTGACACCAGATGAGACATTCACATTAGCACAAGTTGCTAGAGGATCATCAGATCCACATAATGATTCCATACTACTATGATCGAGTGATGAGACAGTTCAACCTTTTATAGGGAATCTCCAGAGAGGTACCTCGTTATGTACATCCAATGAGGTATTATCAAAGACCTGGTGTCATACATTGACCATAAGTAGTAGACATAGTAGATAGTGATGCAGATGAGATAGAGGATATAGAAGTACCACCGTATGTATCCTATTCAGGCATGAGCCAAGACTACATTAGGTACTGGAGTCTAAAGGGAACCCACCCCATCTTCCCTAAGGATTATCCCATAGGTGATCCAGGCCTTTCAGAGAGGACACACTAGGATAGTGGTATAATAGAGGAGAATGAGGATCATAGAGATGAGGAGGAGCCCATCTTTGAGGGAGACCCCATGGAGGAGGAGAGAGAAGAGGAGATGCCCCCAATTGGTGATACTAGTGCAGATGTGCACATTTTTCATGCATCACCACTAAGATCATGATGACCTCCATGCGCCCATATAGAGACACCACCACTGAGACCTAGACATAGTAAGTGTGGAGAGAGAAGTCACTCCATGCCCCCAACATCCAGATCCTTTGGTGACACCCAAGAGTGAGATCCAGGTATGGAGCATGAAATTGATTTGAAAAATTTAACTTAATTTGTGAAGAAAGAGCACTAAATTGATAAATGTATTTTCATTCTGCAGCTAGCATAGCAAAGTGGAGGAGTTTTGTATTTGAGGTTCTAAAGGATACATGTATATCCTATCGAATACCATTTGGCAAGTGAGAGTCTTCCATTAGCCACAAAGATCCTGATAGGTATGTTGATATCTTTGCATGTGCCCAACGAGAGCTGAAGTTGTGTAGAGAGAGAGAAGAGAAATTGATAGTTGACTTACAGAGGGCCCATGAGCATGTGTGATATGAGCATATCTAGGAGCCACTCATGGACACATAGATCTACATCTTCCTATCATAGACCAGAGAGATCTGGGAGTCATCGACCATTAGAGCATAGACATAGATGTAGTCATAGATAGGGCCTTGGGCCACATATGTATCAAAACTCAAAAAGATTTTATAGATTGAAAAGTTTCTCTAATAATTAGTTGTGTTTGATTACTATATTTTCATCAATAACATAAAACTTACCAGAAAGAAAGAAGGTGCATAAATGTATTCAAATGTAATTTGCAAAAAATACATAACCTATAAAAAAAACATAATTATTTTATAAGGAATACATAAATACAAAAGGAAAGAAAGGTAAAATTAAGGATAATAACATTTGAGATGCATAATATTGATAGGTTCCTTAAAAGAAACACCATCCATATCAGCAAGTTTATAAGCACCTGAACCAAAATCTTTAATCACAAAAAAAAAATCCAAGCCAATTAGGGGTAAAATTTCCTTTTTCACCAGGTAAAGCATTCACATTTCGTTGATTCTCATATAGGACTAAATCACCTCTTGAAAATGTTTGTTCAATTATCTTATGATTATACTATTTCTGAAGAGATTTATGATAAGCTTTTTTATGTTTTAAAGCATGTATTCGTTGTTCATCTAACATTTCCAATTCTTGTAATCGTTGTTCTCGAAATGCATCCTTGTCGATTATCCCATGAAATGAAAATGGTAAAGAAGGTATTTCTAATTCCAAATGCATAATAGCATCAGTACCATAGACAATATTGTAAGAAGAAGCACCTGTGGTAGTACGAAAACTTGTCCTATAAGCCCATAAAGCATAGGTCAGTTGGGTATGCCAATCTTTCACATGCTTATTAACTATTTTTCTCAAAATTTGTTCAATAATTTTATTCGATGCTTTAGCTTGACCATTAGATTGAGGATAGTAAGGAGTCAAAAATCTTTTTTGAATTTGGTGTTTCTCCAAGAATTTTGTGGCTTCTTTGTTCTTAAAAGAGGTTCCATTATCCGAAATTATCATCGAAGGGATACCAAATCATGTTATGGTATTATTAAGGATGAAATCACAAATAAAATCCATAGTGGTTGAACAAAGAGGGATAGATTGTACCCACTTCGTGAAGCAATTTGTAGTAGTCAGGATGTATGTATGTCCTTGAGAAGAAGCTAGAGAGATTTTTCCAATAAGGTCAAAACCCCAAATACTAAAAGGCCATGGAGAAACTTGATTATGAAGCTCATGAGTACGAGCATGAATCAAATTACTATGTTGTTGACATTGAGGACATTTCTTAACAAACATGAAAGAATCTTTTTCCATTGTTTGCCAATAATATCCCATTCTAAGAAGTTTATTGACTAGAGATTTTGCACCAAAATGTCCCCCTCAAGAACCAAAATGAGCTTCTGCCAAAGCTACTGGAATTTTGGTTCTATTAAGACATCTTAACAGTAAACCCTCATAAGAACATTTGTAAAGCATGTCTCCTAAGATGATGTAATGCACTACAAGCTTCCTAATATGATTACACATTTTCCTTGTTGTTGATTCAGGAAAAGTACCATCTTGCAAGAAATGAAAGATATGAGAATACCATTCAACCGAATGTAAATTAAAACAATTAGAGGTAACCTTACTAGAAATTGTAGGGTTTTTAAGAGTTTGTATAGTAAATTGAAAATTTTTAGTGTTATTCTCAAGACAACCCAAAGAAGCTATGCTTTCCATGGTTCCTACATGTCGATTATCTTTCCTAGGTAAAATGTGAATCATATAAGAAGAGAACTATGAAAGAAAGTCAAGAGAAAAATCTATATATTGTGTTATTTTATCATTCTTAGTTTGATAACCTCCTTTAATTTTTTCAACAATCAATTGCGAATCTCCATATATTCGCAAGTGTTTGATGTTAAGGGATGAAGCTGCTCATAGGCCAACTATAAGAGCTTCATACTCTACAATGTTATTAGTACACGGAAAGGATAATTTGTATGATAAAGGAATTGGTTTTTTCATAGGAGGGATCAAGATAATACCAACACTAGAACCTATCTTACATCTAGATCCATCAAAATATAATTCCTGAACGTCATCCTGTTTAATAGCTAGAATATATTCATCAGGGAATTCTATTGAAGTAAAACATGCAGCTAAATGAGGACAAGGAGCTTCAACCAAATAATCTATTAAAGCCTATCCTTTAATTGACTTTTGAGAAATGAAATTAAGATCAAATTCTATAAGTAACATCACCCATTTTGCCAAATGGCCAGAGAGATCAATTTTTGGGAAAAGATGGTTCAAAGGATCAAATTTAATAAAAAACATTGACTTCAGTATTTAAGAGAGAATGCCTAAGTTTCTGACAAGCATAAACTATAGCTAAGCATTGTCTTTCCAAATATGTGTATCTTGTTTCGTAATCAAGTAAAGTCTAACTAATGTAGTACATAGGTCTTTCCTTACCTTCACTATCATATCGAGCTAACAACACTCTCACCACTTTCGAAGTGGCTAAAGTGTATAGATAAAAGGGTTTATCAAATTGAACTGGTTGCAAAATAGGAGGATTGGCAAGATACTCCTTAAATTTCTCAAAGGATTGTTTACATTCATCATTCCAAGTGAAAGTGGTATCCTTTCTAAGAAAGTAAGTAAAAGCAATAGTTCTATCAGCTAAGTTGGAAACAAAGTGATGAATAGCTTGAATTTTTCCTTGTAAACTTTGTAACTGGGAAATATTCTTAGGAGGAGGCATATCAACAATAGCTTCAATCTTTTCAGTGTCCACCTTGATGCCTTGCTTAGAGATTATAAATCCTAGTAATTTACTGAAATCAACTCCAAAAATATATTTCTTAGGATTCAATCTCATTTTGTAACTTCTAATCCTTTCAAATATCTATCATAAAATAGTAACATGATCTTCTCTTTGTATAGATTTCGCTAAGATATCATCCACATAATTCTCAAGAATCTTATGAATGTAATCATGAAAAATCAAGGTCATAGCCCATTGATAAGTTTCTCCCACATTTTTTAATCCAAAAGGCATCATGACCTAACAAAATGTTCCCCAAGGTGTTATAAATGTGGTCTTAAATTAATCTTTAGGAGGAATAAAAAATTGATTATAACCAGAAAGGCCATCCATAAAAGATAATAGATCATGACCCATTGTTGAATCCACAATCATATCAATGTTAGGTAATGGGAAATCATCTTTTAAGGATGCTTTATTTAAATCTCTAAAGTCAGTACAGATTTGTATCTTATTTTATCCTTTTGAAACATGCATAATATTTGAAATTCAGTCTTAGTAATCAATAGAGTAGATGAATCTAACATCCAATAATCTTTCAATTTCAGCTTTAACTAATAAAGCAATTCGTAGATTCATCTTTTGAATTTTCTGCTTCATAGGTTTAACATTTGATTTGAGAACAATATTGTGAGTAATAATCTTAGAATCTATACCCGACATATCTGAATATATCCAAGCAAAAATGTCCTTAAATTTAAGTAAAAGGGAAACCAACCGATCACGTTCATCCTGAATCAAACATTTCCCAAATTTTATCCTCCTTTTAGAGTCATTTTCATCCATTTGAATATCAATAGTCTCAGTTATTAACAAATCACTTTGTATTGGAGAGTCCATTGGTAAAGGAGAACTATCCTGTTCTTCATGTTCTCCAAAATAAGCATCGGTACTTAAACAATAAGGCTTCCATTGTTTGTGATGAAACTTAGGTAAATCCTCATAAACCCCTAAAAAATATGCTAAGGCTTCATCTTCGGGTAAGATATCCAAAGTAGGTCTTTGATTAATGTCAAGGAGGAACAGGTTAACCAACTTCAACTGTCCACCACATATATGATTAATATTGAGAGGAAAAGCCGATGGTTGTTTGTAAGGATTGAATCCCAATCCATATGCATGATTATAAATTTCATTATCCAAAGGTACTTGTATACCTTGCTCATATTTACCACATCCTTTTCCATTAAATCCTAATTTCTTGAGCAGATGATAACCATAACCATATCTATCAACCATATTAGATGGAGTCCAAGGAGAGACCTATGTTACAATATCATAGAAATAAAGTTTTATTGTTTCAATTGTTTCTTCAATTGAGGTGGCAACAAAGTTACTTTTTAATTCCTCAGAAAATGGGGAAGGAGTAAAAACTTGTTTTTCAAATTCACTTTGTTGTTTCATGAATTCCAAATAGAGACCTTATATTCTCCAATGAAAGTAGGATCAAAGTCCAATGTCCCCTAATCATCCTTATTCCAAGAAGAAGATGGAGCTTCTATTTGTTTTATCTTAGTTTGCTTTTCAATCTCTTTGCTTGGTTGAAGAGGCTCACAGAATTTTACATATTCTAAATTTAAGAAAGGATTCAGTGCATCATCCTCATGTAATGTATATATTAAACTGTTATAAATGAACCTAATCTTGTGATGAAGAGTAGAAGGAACTGCATGAATAGTATGTAACCAAGGTCTACCTAAAAGAAGGTTATAATTGAGAGGTCTAGGCATAACATGAATAGGTATATTGAGAATAGCCAAACCACCAACTTTAACAGGTAAGGTTATAATACCCAAAGTTCTCTTTGAAATATTGTCAAATCCACAAATAGGGATATTATCAGGTTGAATAGTTGTAAGATCAGCCTTAATTGCCTTAAGCATATCCATACTACAAACATTAAGCCCAGATCCATTGTCAATTAACATTTTAGAAATGATACTCTAATTAATAGAAACATCAACCATAAGAGCATCATATTAATTATGCACCTCAAGAGAAGGTAAATCATCTTCAGTAAACACAATAGGAGGTACAAAAGGCATAGTATGCATGCACTCCAAAATAGAATGAATGTTCTCTTGATTAGGAGACAAAACAGGAAGAGTAGATATATCTTTTTGCAATACCTCATGATATGTTGGGAAAGTTTGAAGTAATTCCCATAAAGATATCTGATGCAAGAGCATCTTGGGTGTAAGAGAAATCTTGCATCACCCAAAAATATTTCTGGTTTTCTTTTCAATAAGGGTTATCTTGTGTAGAGCTGCTATTTATAGAAACTTGCTATTTTTTAGTAAGTTGGTCATACAATCTAGGAATGTTCTGATTTGACCTATGGAGGTTCATCTCAGTCATATCAGCCTGCCAGTAAAGTTTCATGGCTAGCTCAGGTCTAGTTTTGAAGATATTGAAGATTTTCAGTATTGGCAGGAGGGTACAGAAACTTTGAACTCAATTTTGAAGGCTTTAGAGGTCCTGGATGAGGTTGAAACTTTGGCTGAATGAAGCTTTCTTAATTCAAGTGTTGTAGAGCGCTTCATGCCCTTTTCAAAATGGGGTTATAATAGTCAATCGGGTCAACTGGTGATGACTTATGGTCTCCGAAAGTTGGGTCACCTTAAATGGCAGAAAATAATTTTTCTTCAAAATTTTTGTTTGGGTTTCAAAAGTTATTTTGAGCTGACTTTGATGTAATAAATTGAAAAATAAAATAATTCTAAGTTTGGTCGGCCCAAAGGGCTAAATTTTTGGAACCTTCTCGGGCGGTGGAAATTGCCTATATAAAGAAGGCCCGTAGTGTTGTCTAGGGTAGTTCTAGGTAGATCTGGGTAATAATTCAAGGCTTTGTCATACAGAGTATTGTAAGGGGAATGCCCATGTGGCTTTGCATATTGTAATTTTGAAATTTGGAATTCCACAGTTGTGGAGATAATAAGAAGCCCATTTTCTATTCTTGTGAATTGTTGTTGTTTCTCTGTTTTTGTTATATGTTAGTGGTATTAAGGGGAGCATCCTTCATTAATATCTTAACAGGAGTAGAACATAATTGTTCTAGTAAGTCATACTCCTTAAAGGTAGAAGGAAACCTAGGAGCTTGAGGAAGCATAGATTGAGAAGGTGGTAAAGAAACTAGAACAATAGGCTGGGGGTTATTCCATGTGCGATAAGCATGTGAAACAAAATATGTGTTATCAAAGAAAACCAAAGGATCCTTAAGTTTAACGTTAATTGTTATTCAAGGACATCCTTTTACCATCAACAAAGGTTTAGGATATATCATTTTAGGTTTATTAATGTTGCAAATAGTGGAACATGAAGGTAACCATGTACACACCTTATGGTAAAGGTCAATTGGAGAGGTTGTGGAGGAGAGTGAAATAGGAATAGGATCAATGGAGATCTCATTCAAACAATTTTCATCCTCACTTCCATGTATCTCATTAGGGAATCTATCCTCTTGTACAATAAAAGCCTCATCAAATTATTCAAAACAAGAATCATACATGTTGAATACCAAAAATCATGAAAATATAAATGTTTTTGTATTTTTAAAGAGATTTTGCAATTTTTTTATATTTTTGAAATATAAATGCAAGAGTATCAATAAATATACTTTTATAAGAATGTAAGATCTAACATAGAATGCAAATCTAACATAAAAAAGAAAGAGTTGTCCTAAACGGGTTCACCAAAATGTAATGGATAGAAATGAGGATAGGTAGGTAGGGTTTTAACAATGTACCTAATAGAGATCCAAAACCAACATTCCCCGCCATACATATGAATTGATAATGCTAAGTAATATGAATATGGAAATTCTTGAAATTATATAAGATGAAATACATAACTCATAATAAAACTGATCTGGAAATACCTATTTTCTGATTTCTGTGTTTAGTTTCGGGAAATTATACAAACAGATCTGGGACAGGAAAACAAAGATGGAGAAAACCTAGAGAACTTTTCCAATTTTGAGGAAGGTCAACCTTGACCCAAGGATAGGGGTAAGATCTTACCCTGGGGCACAATCGTACCCCTAAAAGTTGATCTTGACCTATAATGCTTCGACGGAAATTTTGTTTGCAGATCCCAAAATTTTGGCAAAAAGGGTACTCAGATATGCTCTACAACTCCTAAAACAACGATTGTAGATATTTGAAAATGGTATTTTGGGGTGGCTATATAGGGTTTTACCTTAGTCAAACCCTTTTTTTGGTGATCTCTACATCCATGAATAGTCGAATGTAATATAATATGCGTGTGTATTGAATGTGTAATGCCAAGATCTAATCCTCTAGATTGAAACCCTAGCATGAATTGATATGAAAAAGAAATGCATAGATTTGGATATGATAAGAAAGCATACCAAGCTCCCAAGGCTAAATTAATCTTACCAAAATCAAAATCTGTAATTGCTACCCCATGATTGTATCTTTAAATGCTTGAATGTTGAAAATGGTGGATCAAGGAAGAAGGGATCTCTCTTGCTCCAAAATGAATGTCGACAATGGTGTGTTCACAAAAATGCTTGATATCAACAATGGATTGATCTTCTATATCATCCTCTTGCAATCTTGCATCTTCACTTCACCATCGCTTGCTTGCTTCAATCAATTATGTATCCACTTGATGGATACTTGGTGTTGTAGTTATTGTGTCATTGTGAAAATGAAGGCAAGAGAGAGTCTTTATATAGAGATTTCAAGGAAAGGCTCCTCAGGAAATGTAAGGGCCCATAATTAAAATTTCACTTCAAATTATGGTCCAATCACAATAACCAACTAAGGAGGGAAAATAATTAAATGGATTTCGAATTAAAACCCTTTCGCATTCGAATCCAGGGGCCTGATATTGATTTCGTGGCCCATTGTGAGCCAAATTTGACAAGGGGGATCAAAACCTAAAAAAGGTCAAGGATGAACTCAACTTTGACCTAGGTCAAAGTCAACCTCAACCTTGACCTAGAGGTCTAGATCTAGTTAGTGTTGAAAACATGAGGTCTCGAGGATGCCCAGAGACTTGGAATAGTGAGGAAATAGGGTAGAGTGCTGGGAGAAGGCACAAAGACCTAGAATGGAAGAGATGAGGACTAGGATGACCTATACCTAGATCCTACCTAGAAAATAGAGCCATAGAGAAGGGAAATCAAGGAGAATCCTTGGGATCCTAACCCTAATTTCACCTAGAAATAAATGAATCAAGTGGAAAATGCATCCTAAATGAAAATCTATCATGAAAATGTACTAAAAGAGGGTGTTAAACCTATCAAGATGGAAGTTCTTCCATTTTAAGATGATACATGCACATACTATGCCACAAATTTTTTGGATAACTCTTCAAAGGTCAATACTAATCTATAAGGTATCTTGTAGAACCACTCAAGAGAGGTTCCCCCCAAGATTTTGGAGATGAGGTGCATGAGAAAATTATTGTTGTAAGAGACCTCTTGAAAAGCCATGTAAAAGCCCTTGACATGGCTGATAGGATCTCCCTTCCCCATGTATTTGTTAGATTTAGGAGTTTCAAAGTGCTTGGGGAAGGGTATTGGTGTGATAGAGCAGTCAAATGGATAAGGAAAAACTTATTCAAATTTGAAGGTCTTGATTTCATTCCCAACCTTTAGCTCCTTGAGTGTGTTCTTCATTTATTCCCATTTAGGGTTAGCATGTGGTGGAGTGGGTACCCCCAACATGTTGGATCTAGGTGCTTGGTAGGGGTCAGGGAAATATGGAGGATTTTGAAGGGGATATTGAAGAGTTTGGTATTGGGATTGTCCTACCGCATACATAGGCTATTGAGGTAGTGGCTAGGCATGATATTGAGGTTGAGGCAATGGTTGGTTTTATTTATTTGGATAGGTGTGGTGAGGCTGCAATAGTTGTTGGTATTGAGGGAGTAGATGTTGTGAGGGTTGGTATGCAAGTTGGTCATAAATTTTTCCTATGTAAGTTGCACGTGCACCAGTGCCACCGTAAGATGGGTATGCATTCTGTGTGCTCATATTGCTAGGTGGTAGAGTAAGGTAGTTGATGAAAGTGGATGAGCTTTGTTCACAAGGTTGAGGTACGGTTTGAGTAGTAATAGATGAAGGCATGGTTGGATAGTTGGTGAATACGAGACCAATGACATTTGAGTCTTGAGGCTGTGTGGTTTGTGTAATAAATTCCATGGCTTATTGTGGGATAATGGGGTTGAAGATGTGTGACTATGTCTAGATTCCTAGGAAATGTATTTACACTTTAGTGAAGCCCCCAAGAAGAGCCTAATCTTGTGGTAGGTTGTGATGTAGCAATAGTTGGAAATGTGGTTATGACTACAAGGATTTTTGGTATGAGTGGTGATGAGGAATATTAATGTCATACTTTAGAAACCCTAGGATAGTATTTGCTAGGTCCTTTTCCCTGTTATGATACATTTGCTTCAAGAATTTTATACTTAGTCCTATTATTATGTGGCATGCTGCCACTAGACTACTATCATGGTTTAAACATACTTAATATGCTACACTTGGATACATACTATATTACTTGCTTTGAAGTTATGGTTATGTTTTTAATAAGTAAAATAGTTGTTTGAATGTAAATGATCATGTGTATTTCAGTGTTTATTACCATGAATGTCTTTATCCTAACCTTTGAAGTGCAACACATGGAAATAGAAACTCTTATCTTGACCAGGTAAAGCATATTCATTCATTGAATGTTCAACCTGATCTTTCAGCAAGTTCCAGTGGAGAAGCATTAACGTAGCACCAATAAAGGGTTTTCAAAAGAGCAAGGTGGCAGTCATCCAGTAAAGACCAAGACAACATGATGAATTCTCTTAGGAAATCTAGGAGAGAGTGGGAAGTTAGATTTTTTATCTTAGTAATTCTTTCCTCTTTTCTAGATCTAATATGTTTTAGTCTTTTAGCTTTCCTTCTTTTCTATTAATATTGATATAATAAAGTTCTACCTATTTATATGGTGTGGTTAGTTAAGTTGTTAGTAGTTCTTCCTTTAAATAAAGCCCTACTCCTGCATGAGAAAGGAGAGCATTATCTATTTACTAGCAATATAGTTTTTTGTTAATTTCTAGTTTATATATCTTTGTACTTAGTTATTCAATCAATGAACAAATGAAGTGTTGATATTTAACTTTGCATAATTGTGATTGGGATACTCATCCAAGGGGTCCCACTTGGTGAGAAATCCATAGTTAGTTAGATTCATGCTAGTTAGAATTACTTTACTGCATTTTTGATATTTCAGTGTTAAGTGTCAAATTGTTCCTGCAGCCAAAGCCATAGACTAGTCAATGCTTCCTGCAACCAAAGTAGTGGGATAAATGAAGTATTATGACATAGTTTGCAAGAGTCTTCATGTTTTGTTAGCATCTTCATTTCTTTAATTTCCATTCCAGTACTTACTTTTCTGTAGCTTTAGTTTAAGTATCAATCTAGTATTTATTTCCTACAATCATAAGTTAGTTTCCTTCCAACATTTCTTTCCTGCAGCAACTACAAAATGAATGGTTGAGTGACACTTGGTGCATATACCTTGCTGGCCCATTTTGTGTAACACGTCCCTATATTGACATACTAAATGAGTTCTTATAAGAAGCATAAACTGCTCGGTCAGATGCCCAATCCCTGAGTTTAGAATTATGTCTTGTTTCTGAGCCTTTATAAGAAGTGATCATTTTTTGCACCATTGCCAAGGATGGTGCCAAACTTGGTCCTCTCTAAGCCATTCCTAGGATTTTATTTCATTTATGTTTTCATTTCCTACTTTGTGTAGAATACATTTTATCTTGAGAAACATGACAAATTGCATCGCTTCATACTAGTTGCAAGCATAATAGAAGAAGAGATGCTCGAGGAAGGTACCTACCAAATCAATCCAATCATCCATTTCAAGAAGAGGGCCCTTTTTTTTATGCTACCATTGAACTTCCTAAAACTACACCCTTATCCCCATCTTCTGAAGAAGAACACCTTGATTTCTTTGAAGAGAAACCTAAAATTAATGCATTTGCTAAAGCCTTCGCTCATTTAAGATCTTGATTCCCTAAAAATTCTATTGAACAAGAAAAATATTTACAACTGGTCATCTATCACCCTCATCATCCACATCCTCCACATCCTAGAAATCCACCAAGGATGGAAAATGTTAGGAATAGTCCCAAGGAGATAACTGAGAGGGGGAGGGGGGGGGGGGTGAATTGGTTATCTACTAGTTTCAATTCTTTATCTAATTAAGTATACTTAAAAATTAACCATAAAAATAATAAAAGAAAACATGAACACAACACCAATATTTTGGTTACTGGGAAACCCAAATAGGTAAAAACCCCGGTGGGAATTGACAGCCACTAATATTCTATACTAGTGTATTATGATCCTTGTTAGAAGATCCTTTACCCTGTTAGGAGTAGCTTTACAATATATTAAGTATAGTAGACCTGGTCAAGGGTCAAACCCTATTAGGAGTCTTTTAAAATAGTCCTTGTTAGGGGAGAGGATGCACTGTCCAAGAGCTCACTACTCAAAGGGGTGAAGGCTACAACCTTCTGTTTAACAAATACACACTATATCTGGATCTTGGTGAACTATTCTTGGACTTGATATCTAGATCAGTTCCAATGAATATCACTCATACTTCACTTGGTCACATATAAATTCCTCTGATGGTTCAACACTTTGCACACTCTGCTCTGCTCTTCATAATCAACCGTGAACCACACTCAAGCAATCACAAATGATTGCCTATAAATATCTTTCCTCTAAATGATATAATCAATTTGGCCTATTAGAACCACCTTGAAATCATATTAGAGAAACCATAAAAATATTTAGATAACATTCTGTCAGCTCTATTATGGGTGCAGTACATTTTGGGACCTGCCTAAGAAGATAATTGTAGACACATGCTACACACTGTCGGCTCTACCAAAACAACTGGATCTTTCTCCTCAAGCTGAATTAACTCATGTGCTCTTAACCAAACATCAATAACTCATCTCTAAGCTTAAATCCAAGGGCACATACCTAAAGGATAGGCACAAGTCTGAAACCAACCAAATCTCTATCGGCTCTTCTGAATAAACATAGGAAACTGTTATTGAGAATAGAGATTGCATAACTTCTCTTGTGCTCATCATCAGACCATGTGTTCATGAACTTAACATCAATAACATTTCCCCAACATATATCCAAGCACACAAGGCTCCATGATAGCTATATGGACAACCATACATAGAACATTGCCTGTTACTCTGTTAGGAACACTGTTTAACAGAAGCTGTTGTATAACTATCTGTACTAACAGTTAACCTCTGCACCCATGATATCATGCTGATATCATGTCCATGAAACATATACTAAAGGCACATTGCATAAGACTTCCACACATGCTATTTTCCATATGTTGTCATCAATGACACACATACAGTTAGTACTGGCCTGCTGGCAAATCTCCAACAATCTCCCCCTTTGGCATTGATGGAAACATGTAGAATGAAAAACCACCACTAACCCAAATGAACATTTCTTTCATAACATTCTCCATTTACTCAAAAAAACTCCCCTAAAGATGAATCCTCCATCTACTGCAATATATTATAATATTCTCCATTTCCTCAACTAAACTGTTGTCATATTTGAATGTTGCTCCCCCTTAGTGTATTACTCCTTTTTAATTTGTTTTTTATTACTGTATATTACTCCCCCTTTGACATCAATGGAAAAGGGTGCCAAACTATTTAAGCACTGGTACTACTCCTGAAGTAGAGTAGTCCACCATTCATCAGTCCCTGAGGACTGATGCTTTTCCTTCTTTTTCTAGGCAGAATCAGGGAAGGGAATTACTCCCAACTTCTCCCTGAGATACTCAAAATTATCCTTAGGCAAGGGCTTTGTGAATATGTCTACTAACTGATCTTTAGTGCTCACAAAATCTAACTTGACTTCTTTCTCTACCACTTTCTCTCTTAGGAAGTGATACTTGATTTCAATGTGCTTTGTTTTTACATACATCACAGGGTTCTTTAACATACTGATAGTTCTAGTGTTATCATAGTGAATAACAATAGGATAATCAATCTGAATTCCAAAATCCTTTATCATCTGCTTGATCCAAATAATTGTTGAACAATTCAAGGCTGCTAAAACATACACTGCCTCTGTTGTTGACTAAGAAATACAATTTTGTTTCTTTCTTATCCAAGTGACAAGTCTATCACCAAGAAACACTGCTCCACCTAATGTACTCTTTCTATCATCGACACATCCTTCCCAATCCACATCAATGTACACATGAAGCTCAACATTTTCTAAATTAGGATACCATAGACCATAGTCTATAATGCCTTGAAAATATTTGAATATTATTTTTACTGCCATGAGGTGACTTTGTTTAGGCTTTGCTACAAATCTTCCAACTATGCCAACTGCATTTGAAATACCAGGTCTGATTTGAGTAAGATATATGAGTTTACCAATCATAGACTTATACAATGTTGTATCTACTGCTGGAGAATCATCTTCTTTTTTAAGCTTACATGTAGTGATCATAGGTGTCCCTACTGGCTTGCAATCATCCATCTTGAATTTCTTCAATATCTCTTTCACATACTTGGACTGATTAATGAAAATACCTTTTTCTATTTGCTGCACATTTAGTCCCAAAAAGTACTTGATAGGACCAATCATGCTCATCTCAAATTCACTTTGCATTTCTTTAGCAAATTCTACACTTAGCTTATCATTACCACTAAAGATAATGTCATCCACAAATATGAATACAAGTAGTATTCCTTCAGATGTCTCTCTTATAAATAAGTTACAAATTGTTTCTCCTTTCTTGAATCCAATCTATGTTTGATATCCATCAAGTCTTTCATACCAGGCTCTAGGGGCTTTCTTAAGTCCACAAAGGGATTTCTTTAATCTGCATACCATATTAGGTCTATCTGATAAGGTGAATCCTTCTGGCTACTCAATGTACATTTCTTTTAGTTCTTCATTCAAGAATGCTGACTTGACATCCATTTGATAAAATTTAAAGTTTTTGAATGTTGCATAAGCTAGAAGTAACTTAATAGCTTCTAATCTTCTCATAGGTGCAAATGTGTCTGAATAGTCAATGCCTTCTCTTTATGGATATCCTTTACACACTAAGCTTGCTTTGTTTCTGACAACTATACCATCTTCATTCATATTGTTCCTGAATATCCACTTTGTTCCAATCACATTCTTATCACTAGGTCTTGGGACCAGTTCCTAAGTGTCATTCTTAATAATCTGATCAAGTTCTTCTTTCATAGCATCATGCCAATATGAATCATTACAAGAATCTTCAACACTTAAAGGTTCAATTTGAGATAGTAAACATACCACTTCATTGCTAGCTGAGTTCTTTGCTTGTGACCTTGTTAAGACTTTGACGCTCTGATCTCCATTGATGTCTTTCTTGGAGTGGTTTCTAGATGTAGACTTTGTAACTTTAGGTGATGTAGACTCATCAACTTTAGGAGTATCTTCTTCACTTGTTTTAGGGTCATTGAATATCACATAAATACTATCAAAAATTTCTTCAATAACTATCTCACTAGCAAAAGGTTTGGGTTCTTCTTCAATCATGGGTGAGTAATCATGATATCTTTCTTGAACCATAAAATTTTCATCAATCTTAACATGAGCACTCTCAATGATCAATCTTAAATTGAAACATCTATAAGCTTTACTTTTAGTAGAGTAACCAAGGAAAATACCTTCATCACTTCTTGCATCAAACTTGCCTATTGCTTCATCTCTCTTGATGTAGCACTTGCTTCCAAAGATTCTGAAGTATTTTACTATGGGAACATTACCAAACCATATCTCATATGGTTTTTTGTCAGCGCCAGGCCTTAATTGAATTCTATTGATGGTGTAGACTACTATATTGACCACATCTCTCTAATAGGTATGTGCACCTTTTCCTTCAATCATGATGGTGTGTGTTCTATCAAGGATGATCCTATTCCTTCTCTCTGTAATTCCATTTTGCTGAGCGGTTCTAGGTGCACTTAGTTGTCTCTTTATGCCATGTTCTTCACAATACTCATAGAACTTGTCAAAGGTGAATTCTCCTCCTCTATCTAATCTCAAACACTTTATCTTTAGTCCAGATTCATTCTCAACCTTAGCTTTGAATATTTTGAACTTCTCAAATGCTTCTGACTTATCTTTCAAGAATGCAACCTACATCATCCTAGTATAATCATCAACACACAAAATGAAATACCTTTCACCATAGTATGATCTTGTTTGAGTTGGACCACATAGGTTAGTATGAAGCAGATCAAACTTGTCCTCTGAAGAATTGTGCTTGCTCTGTTGGTTCCTGGATAGGATTTTACACTCCATGAGATACCAATATGCGTATGATGGATGTTAAGGAATGGTTAGCTCCAAATATGGGCAATCTATAAGCAACTAGACCAACTATAGGGATAAGACTACCCTCTTCTTCTTCTAGCTCTACAAAACCAAGGTGGGTGCACTTGATCCAATAGTATTAACTTTGACTGATAGTTCTAACTCTGCCCCTTATTTCTTTATTGGATCTTTCAATAGATGAATACAGTGAGAAAGTACTAAAAAACAACCTATTGTTCATTGACTCTCCATCACTGGATAGGACAATACATAAATGTAAATAAAAGTAAAGACTAGTAATGATTTAATGATTTGGGATTACAAGGTTTGAATCACTCTTCTCAACACAAAGATAGGAGAATACAAGCTAGTGCATTATCTATTGGGAAAAATATTAAGGAAAAGGATGAATACAATGGTGTCTAAAATTGGTCTTTAGACATAAACACAAATATCCCAACTCTTTCCTGCTTATGAAAATCCCTCAAATAAATTCCAAGAACACATATTCCACTTTGAGCAATATTTAACCTAACTCTAGGTTGGAACTCAAAGCACCAATACATTCATATAAACCTTATGCAAAGATCTAAAGATTTAAAGAATAGAGAAAAGGAGTGCAAAAATATGAGGCTTGTATTAAGTATAACCTTTCACCATGTGCATACAGTATCCTGAATAACAAGCTTGCAAGATAAGAACAACCTGTACTTCTTCTCTATTGTTTGATAAAATGATATCAAAAATTACAATCCTTGATTAAAAGTTAGGGTTTTAGAAATTTCTATCTTTTTTAACACCTAAACTCCCAATCCCTTAGAATGATCATGAAAAATCCCTTTATACCAAGGGATGCAACAAGCAACTGATCATTCTAGGGTTACAAAAATTAACCTAAAAAACCTTTACAACAACCCCAAAGGGTTTACAATAACTACACTACTGAAAGATGTGATATATTTGCAATTGAGTCAACATGCTTTATGTTTTCAATGCTATCCTTGGCTACTTTTCAATAAATCTGATTTTATCATCACATTGTCCAATTACAATGAATGCCCTTCTGTAAAAATTCAACCCTGATATTCATTTGGCTCGGCATCATAGGAAACAAAATTAGATTTTAGCTATAATTTATGCCTTCTGTATCCTTTCCCAACTACAATCTGTATTGAAAAATTCAATTCCTGGACACCGCATCATTTTACATGACTCACTGGTTCAAAAACCCTAGCAAAACCCTGCAGGATATTTGAATTTAAATATAAATGGTAACCGGCTCAGCTTTAAAATGTGACCATTGATGCACTTTATTCCTGATAGATTAGGTGGCTCATAGAATCCTTCAACAGTCAACAAAACCTTTAAAAATTACTTTTCCACCTCATAAAACCTTCAAACCAATGAAAAAAGAGCACATCAGCGATGAATCGACACTTTGGACCCACTCTTCATAAGCCTTTAATCAGATGGAGGGCATAAGATCACATGGACTCAGAAGATTCTATGTGATGATATACCAACCGTTTGATTTTCCATCTTGGCATCCCTTAGAATCTTTCAAGCCCACTGACGTGTCTGCATTTCTTTCCAGCTTAGCCAATCACAACATGACACATTAGCCATGAATCACCAGACGGTCCCACTATTCTTGGCTAACCCTTAACCCTTTGACCCATTTGGTGAATATGCAACCGAAGAGATTTCACCAATTCACTAAAAAAATTGAAACATTGCTACTTTATCTAGAGATTCAGCGAACACGTATTCGTTGAATCGCTAAAAGAATTAGAACCCTGCCATAATACTCCATGAACAAGCAAACACTACAAACATTTATCGAGACCACCAAAGACTTAACTGCTCTACCAAAACCTTAGACCAAAAATTGGGCCCACCTTAAATGAGATCAACGGTTGTCTAAAGTTCACATACCTCTGACATATTCTATCAGATCTTACAACAACCATTGGATCAACCTTTTTATACTGCTCTGATAGATCCCCTGACACAGAAAAGAATCAATGGCTGGTCTTATAGCATCATGTGTCAGAAATAAACCTTAAGATCATACGCTAGCCATCAATGCTCTACCACTATTAGAACCACTGAACCTCAAAAATCATTGGCCCCACTGACAATATTTTGAGTCATTAATACGTGGACCAATGAGAAAGTGCTAACTAAGCACACCTGGCATGTGGACCCATTATATTGAAAAACCTTTGTCGTGAAAGAGAATCAATGGCTGGCGCAACTTCACAACCCTCTAACACACTCCATAAGATCTTACACCTATCATTGGATCAAGATGGTGTCAGAAAGCCAGGGCCAGGAAAGGATAAAATTCAAAAACTTTAGGAAATATTTAGCATTGAGACCTAGGAAAAATTACTACCGTCGAACTTTAGGAAAAATTAAAGCTGGGTGCTTGGAGACTTAGGAAAATAAAGGCCACCAGGGTAATAAAATTTAATGCACATGCCTTAATGAAATGTTAAGTGGCTTGAAAAAGTAACATGAAATTAGAATAGGGCTAGGGCACACTTAGGGTTTTTCTTACAAACGACTAGATTTTTGAAATTTTACCTAGGGTTTTAGTAGGGAAATGGGAAAAATAATTGCAGAGGCCCAATAAAAAATGTTAAAGCCATGGAATTTTTCACTTGTGCTAATAGTGGCTCATGCTTGGGGACATGTATCTCTTGCAGATACAACAAGAAACTAGAATCTCCTGGTACAATAGACCAGAACCAAAATTTCAAACCAAAAATAGGGAACTGTACACAAAAACTTAAAAACACAATTGTACAGAGACTGTCAAAACCTTTAGGAGAAATAGAACTTCAAAAATTGACTATGAACAGGCAACTCCAAGAGCTCTCCTATCAAATTTTTCAAAATGTAAGAACCTGCTCCCCATTTTTCTTCAATGATATATGGGCCTAACCAGATGAGATCAAATTTCCCATGTTTTCCTTTATTTTCCATTCTTACATTCCACATTAATACCATGTCTCCCTCTGCAAAATTTCTTTGAGTAGTCCTTCTATCATACAGGACTTTCCACTGGGCCTGCAAATTCTCATTCTTGATGTGTGCATCATTCCTTACCTCATTTAGTTGAATCAAATCATTCATTTTGATTGTCATATCTTCTTCCACATCATCATCATATTTCTGAATGAATTGATACATCTGCAATAAGTTGTTCTGAGGTAATCTTGCATTTATTCCATACACCAAGTCAAAAGGGGCACACCCTATTGCTTTCTTCACTGTAACCCTATCAGCCCATAGGGCTTGTAGCAATTTTGAATCCCATGCCTTCTTATTTCTATCCAAGACTCTCTTTAGAATCTTGATCAAACTTTTATTGTTGGATTCTGCCTGGCCATTACCTTGTGGATGATAAGTAGATGAATATGAAATTTTAATACCATTATGTCTGTAGAAGTCAACAAACTCTTCTGACCTCAAACATAATGCATTATCAACCACCATAGTTTCTGGGCAACCAAACCTTGTCAAGATATTCTACATCATAAAATCTGTCACCACCTTGCTAGTTGCTCTTCTTGTAGGGATTGCCTCAACCCACTTAGTGAAATAATCAGTTGCCACTAAGATGTAAGAATGTCCACCACTGGACTTATTAGGGATCTCACCAATGAAATCCATACCCCACTTCTGGAAAGGGACTTGAATAGAAATAGGTTTGAGGGGCACATTCCCACTCATTTTAGTTTTCTTGCAAACCTTTGGCAAGGATCACACTTCTTGACAAACTAATGGGTATCCTTGAAAAGTGAAGGCCACCAAAAACCCGCCCTGATGATCTTGTGGGCTGTAGTCTTTGTCATGTAGTGTCCTCCACAAATTCCACTATGAATTTCATGCATCAAGAGCTGGGCTTTATCATGTTCTACACACCTGAGCAAAACACCTTCATTACTCCTCCACCAAAGCTCACCATTTATAATTGCATATCTCAAAGAGTGGAGTTTAATAGTTCTTCTCTTATTGTCATCCATTTCAAGGGGTAAGACCATCTTTTGTAAATACTTGAGAATATCCTTCCATTCAGAACAATCCATGTTACACATGTAAGGCCTTTGATCCTCTTCTAAAGCATTTATCTAGTTTGCATTTAGATTACTTTGGGCCATCAATTTTGCTAGGCCTAAACCTCTAACCAACTTTGTAATGTGGATATCAATATTAAATTCTTGAATTCTGTTAATCCATCTACATCTTCTTCCTAAAACCTCTTGTTGGACCAAAATGTCCTTAACTGTAGCACTTGGAACATAGGCAACCACTGTGGCTCCCACCAGATAGCATCTAAATGTTTTAATGGCCTTGACTAAGGCATAAGCCTATTTCTCAATGATATCATAATTTAATTATGCTACTTGTAAAGTCTTGCTGAAAAAGGAAATAGGCCATTCAAAACCTTCAACATTCTTTTGTAAAAGTACTGCAACAATAGTATGGGTAGATGCAAAAGAAAAGATTTGCATTGGCTTGCTATAATCTGGTGTCTTCAAGACTAGGGCATGCTTAATGGCCCTCTTAATGTCATTGAAGGCTTGAACTACTTCAGTATTCCATTCCAGTTTTGCTCCTTTCTTTAACATCCTTGATATGGGAATACTGATTTCTGCAAAGTTTGTAATAAACCTTCTTAAAAAGTTGACCTATCCTAAAAAGGATTGAATTCCCTTGATGTTCTTTGGTAAAGTTAGTTTGTGAATAGTCTCCACTCTTTCAGGATCTATCCTTACACCATCTTTTGAAACAATGTGCCCTAAAAGTTTTCCTTCTGTCACACCAAAGGTATACTTCTTTGGGTTCAAAGAAACCCCATATTCCAATGCTCTGATAAAAATTTTCTCAAGATGTTGACAATGTTGTTCTTCTTTTTCTAAAAAGGTTGTCAAGTCATCCTAATATACCACCATAAATCTATCAATGAAATCTACAAAGGCTACATCCATAGCCCTCTGAAAAGTGGCACCTGCATTAGTCAACCCAAATGGAATTCTTACATAAACATATGTTCCCCATGGAGTTGCAAATGTAGTTTTAAACTGTTATGTATCTTTGACCATAACCTGATTGTAACTAGAAAAGCCATCCATCATGGACATCAATTTTGATCCAGTGACCTTTTGCAACATGTTCTCCATATTTGGTAATCCATAGCTATCTTTCAAAGAATTTATGTTAAGATTCCTAAAATCTACACATAATCTGATATCACCATTCTTTTTTCTGATAGGCACTAAATTTGAAACCCAAGTGGAATGCCTAATGGGCTTGATTATTCCAGCATCCATCATCTTCTTGAGTTCACTCTACATTTTGGGTGCCAAGGTAGGGTTAATAGGTCTCAAATTCTATCTAAAAGGCTTTGTGCCTTCTTTGAGTGGAACCTCATGTTGGAAAAGGTCTTCCCTGTAAGCTTTAAGGTCTTCATAAGACTAGACAAAAACATGCCTAAATTTTTTGAGAAGGTCAATCAATTTTTTTCTAGTTCTTGGAGAGAGAGACTTGCCTATGTAAACTTTCTTGGGAGCTATCCCTGTACCCAAGTTTATCTCTTCAAGCTCATTGATTTTATCAGTATTAGCCGAGAAGGCCTTGTCTTTATTGTCAAATGCCCTTTCAAGACCAACTAGTCCTTTAGGAACCTTGTTTGATTTTAATTGCAAAACCTCTTTCCCAAAGATGACATCTTTGCCATTCACTGTATTAACATAAGCACTAAAATCCATTTCTTTATCACCAAAGTGAGATTCACAATGGAGAAACCTTAATATATCTTGGTCATCAGAAAAAACTTGCCAATTATCTAGATTGTCAGGGATGGAAGGTCTGGCTTGTACCTCTATATTAGAAACATCTAAAAATGTAACATCTTCTAGTCTAAGGGCTATATTAGCCAACAAATATACCATCCTATTCTAACTTCTTTCCATCCAACAAATATTAAAAGCACTAAAGCTTTCAATCTCATCCCATACTGCATTCCTATATTGTTTCAACTTCTGATTCTTTGAAGCATATTTCGATCTAATTTGCGATATGACTAACTCAGAGTCACCTATAACTTTCAAACACTTTATGCCATGCCTTGATGCTAATCTTAGACCAATTAACAGAGCCTCACACTTTGCGACATTATTTGTTCATGAAAACAACAAAGTAAATGAGAACTTGAAAGTTTTACCATTTGGAGATATAAGCAATATTCCAGCTCTAGATCCTTCTTTGCTATTTGCTCCATCAAAATACATGGTCCAAAGATTATCAAGGTCAATCCACCCCTCCTAGCTTTTTGATTTGTGGGGAGGCTCAACACCTTCCTCTACTTCCTTATCTTGGACCTTGAAAGCATTAATATCAGTATCAAGGAAACAATTCATATTGTCATGTTCTTCTTCCTCAATCATGTGTGGAGTTCTAGACTCCCTAGTGACTTTGATATTATGCCCTTCAAAATTAAAAGTGTCAAATGATAAGTCACACTGTATGTTTCCTCCCATAGAAGCACTCCATTTTATTGATAGTAACATTCCATATTGGGGAGGAATATCCACTACCAAGACACTCATGGTCAATTGTTTGTTGGTGTATGCAACCAATCTATAAGGAAAAGCCTTAATAGTACCAACAACTGGTACTTCTCTTGAATCCATAGCTTGACACCTTCCATGGGGTGTATCCACCTTTAATCCCAATGACTTCATAACCTTAGTAGGCATAACAGTATTTGATGCTCCAGAATCAATCATGCAATTCTTTAGCAACTTTCCATTTATTTACAGAGTCAAGAAAAAAGGATCAACTGATCCTACTGTAGTACTAACAACATTTGTGTCCAAATAAATTTGAGGGATTTTAGAAAAAATCTCCTCATTGTAATTTTCATCTTCATCATTCACAGTTGCTACTTATTTCTCAACTTTTTCTATTTTTTGAGCAATAGTATGTACTACACTTTTCACCCATTTTAAGGCATTTTTCTTATGTTCTTCTATTCTCATCATCTCTAATAATGGAAATTTGATAGTGATTTGAGACAACAATTTACTCATGTCAACTGGAACATACTTTAAATTAGGTACATCTGGTTTTGAATCTGCAATCTCTTTATTAGCTTCTTGGGTGGATGTATTTGCAGGTTTGTCAGTTTGGGCCTTGTTTTTCTTTTACAAAACTGGTACAACCTTAGTAGTAGGCTTAGTTTTTACCTTATAAAAAATATTAGGCTTAGCAACTTTCTTTACCTTGACTTTATCAATAGGATTAACATCCTTGTCTATCTTCTTGATAAAAATGTCAGCAGGCTTGGAGTTTGCATTGCTAATAACTCTATTCCTCAAGTTATAATTTACCTTTGCTTGAGTAACCAAATTGGATATTATCAAAGCAATTTCTTCATCAAAAGGTCTTCTCAAAGTAGTTTTTTGTTCATTCTTTTGAACATTGCACTGAATTTTATTAGGCTTACTATCTTCATCATCTAAAAAAACTTGCTGATGATATGATTCATTTCTAGTTTGGGAATGTGAAGCATCCTAATTTTCATCCTCTTCAGCAGAGTCTACCTCACTCAAAAAATGAGAAGAGAACAGCCCACATCCATGGTCATCATAAGGCTGTTCCTCATTGTATTCTTGCTCCTCTTGAGAAGAGACACTTTGGGATATGGCACAATAATCAGGATCATGCGGTGATTGACAAGCAACACACCATGGGACTTCTTCCACCATATTCATTGAATTTATTTGTAATAGATCAGGGGTCCTATCATTTGGTTTATCTCTTTTCTCAGGAATAAAAGGCTTCCCATCTTTCCATTGAGTGTTGTAGGGGCAATTCTGCATTCTTGGCAATTTGTTAAAATTATTAAAGGGGGGCTTGTCCCCTCCTGCAGCTTTATTACCTCTATTTTCACCAGACTTCAGATCTTTGATTGATTTTAGAATCTATTTTGGGCTTTCATCATCCTTAGGTTTCACACCTTGAAGATTTCTTGGATCTTTTCTATTTAACAAAGGAGACTTGTTATCTTCTCTCCTTCCCAACTTTCCTAAGATTCTACGGTTGCTTTCTATGTTCACAACCAACTTGTAAGCTTCAAAAAGACTCCTTGGATTTTTATCTCTCAATAGGTAGCCCATCTTAGAATCAAAAGCATTTAAATATGTGACAAGGCACACCTTGTCATCCAATTTGATAACCTGCAACAATTTATGCATGGCCTTTTGAAATCTAACATTAAATTTGACAACATCCTCATTGAAATTCTTCTTTATATTATTAAACTCATTCAGAATGAAACCCTCATGTATTTTTTCACCATAATATTCTTTGAAAAAATGTCTAAGATGATCCCATGATCCTATTCTACCATGTGGCAAAGTTCTAAAGAAATCCCTTGAGTCCTCTGTTAAGGACTGCACAAATAATTTCATGATAACATCATCAGGCACAATATTATAATAATCAATGACATCAATAAACTTCTTTAAATGCTCCTCACAAGCTACAACATTGATTCCTATGAATTTAGGAAGCTTATTTCTAATTTCTTTAGGGATGGGGTTAGGATAACTAGGCATACCAGTAAAAACCAATTGTTTACACCTTTCATGTATAATCCTTGAATTAGGAAAACTAGCACCCTGAGATGTAGATGCATTATTATTTGTAGTGGCAGCACCTTTAAAACCTCATGGTGGAGGAACACTAGTTTTCTGATTTACTGAATTTGTGACATTTTCTCCTTGTGTCATGGTAGAACTAGAAAAATTTGTAGGTCCTGCAGACCTTTTAAGAAAATCAATTTTCTTTTTCATTTCTAGTGTTGCAACTTCTAGTTCTACCTTTTCAAGTTCTTTGGCTAGCATTTCCTATTCTTTTTTGGCCTTTTCAAGTTTAGCTTCCAATCTTAGGGCTAGGTCTATAGGACCCTTGGGGTTTACAGGCTCTTTAATTGAAATGCCCACTTCCTTTTGTTTCCCTTTATCCCTTGGTTTCCTAGTTTCAAAAGTCTTATGGACAATAGGTAGTTCATTTGTTTGTTCAAGAATGGGAACATGATTTATAGCCTCTAAATCTAACAGCTACCTTCTTAATTGGTCAGCCCTAATCGTAGCATGTCTGACCCTTTCTTCCTTCTCATTTTCTCTCTTTTGCCTAATGACTTCTTGTTCTTGAATTCTTCTTTCCAATTCATATACTTCCTCAAAAATTTCCTCAGAATCAGGCAAAGTGGTTTCAGACTCATCTTGTTGTGCTTAGGGCTCCTCTTGTTGATTTTGAGACTCATGGGGGCCTTGGGGCATTGATGAATCAAGGGTTAAAGGGGGAACAAAATCCTATCCACCCCTACTTTTACTTCTAAACCTACTAAATTTTCCTAAAATCCTTCTATTGTGGGATGGTCTTTCACCTCTCTTTTTGTTGGGGAATAATAGTCTTCATACTGGTTCAGGCCCGAATCAACTACCTCCTCATATTCTGAGGCATTTCCTTGTTAACTAGGAGGAGTAAGACCCTCTTGTCTTTGGTTTCCCCTTTGTTTCCAAGTCAGAGACATATCATTAACACTTTTTTCTTTCCTAACCCGAGTTCTTCTTGATGTGGTAGGAAGCCCACCCTGCAAGCTTTCTTCTGGGTGTTCCTTCCTCCAAGACCTTGTGATTTTGAAACTCATTGTGATATATTACTTAAAGCACTAGTTACAGAGATGTTCAGAGTCACCACTCACAATATGTGAGATAATTTGAAACCTTACTGAAACTGACTCTTATACTCTTTAATGAAGTCCATTGGATAAATGATAAGCCAGCTAGGAGTCTAAGCTCAACTCTTACCCGTGTTATCTATGCTGATTTGTAACACCAGAGATATAAAATGATTGAAATAGGTAGGTCAAGAGTCAAGCTCAACTTGAAACCTACACTATTTTCTCTTGATAGTATTTCTCTATTCTCTAGTAGAATCACTGATTTGATGGTGACCTGGAAGGGATGAATCAAATGTGTAATGAGATATTGAAAATTTGTAATATAAACACTAATTTAGAACTGATTTTACTTATTTGTTATGCTTTACTCACCAGAAGAGTCACCAATTTGTTGGTGACTCAGATGGGTCAAATCTATTTGAGTTATATAATACTGATAATCTGTGATGTAGCAATAACCAGAGATTTTAACAATTGAGTTCTTTATTGTTGTTCTCCCCAGTAGAGTTGCCAATTTGTTGGTTCCTGGATAGGATTTTACATTCCATGAGATACCAATATGCTTATGATGGATGTTAAGGAATGGTTAGCTCCAAATATGGGCAATCTATAAGCAACTGGACCAACTATAGGGATAAGACTACCCTCTTCTTCTTCTTGCTCTACAAAACCAAGGCGGGTGCACCTGATCCAATAGTATTAACTCTGACTGATAGTTCTAACTCTACCCCTTATTTCTTTATTGGATCTTTCAACATATGAATACAGTGAGAAAGTACTAAACAAAAACCTATTGTTCATTGAATCTCCATCACTGGATAGGACAATACATAAATGTAAATAAAAGTAAAGACTGGTAATGATTTAATGATTTGGGATTACAAGGTTTGAATCACTCTTCTCAACACAAAGATAGGAGAATACAGGCCAGTGCCTTATCTATTGGGAAAAATATTAAGGAAAAGGATGAATACAATGGTGTCTAAAATTGGTCTTTAGACATAAACACAAATATCCCAACTCTTTCCTGCTTATGAAAATCCCTCAAATAAATTCCAAGAACACATATTCCACTTTGAGCAATATTTAACCTAACTCTAGGTTGGAACTCAAAGCACCAATACATTCATATAAACCTTATGCAAAGATCTAAAGATTCAAAGAATAGAGCAAAGGAGAGAAAAAATCTGAGGTATGTATTAAGTATAACCTTTCACCATGTGCATACAATATCCTAAATAACAAGCTTGCAAGATAAGAACAACCTGTACTTCTTCTCTATTGTTTGATAAAATGATATCAAAAATTACAATCCTTGACTAAAAGCTAGGGTTTCAGAAATTTCTATCTTTTTTAACACCTAAAATCCTAATCCCTTAGAATGATCATGAAAAATCCCTTTATACCAAGGGATGCAACAAGCAACATATCATTCTAGGGTTACAAAAATTAACCTAAAAAACCTTTACAACAACCCCAAAGGGTTTACAATAACTACACTACTAAAATAGGTGAGATATTTGCAATTGAGTCGACATGCTTTATGTTTTCAATGTTATCCTTGGCTCCTTTTCAACAAATCTAATTTTATCATCATGCTGTCCAATTCCAATGAATGCCCTTCTGCAAAAATTCAACCCTGATATTCATTTGGCTCGGCATCATAGGAAACAAAATTGGATTTTAGCTATAATTTATGCCTTCTATATCCTTTCCCAACTACAATCTGTATTGAAAAATTCAATTCCTGGCCACCGCATCATTTTACATGACTCACTAGCTCAAAAACCCTAGCAAAACCCTGCAGGATATTTGAATTTAAATATAAACGGCAACCGGCTCAACTTTAAAATGTGACCGTTGATGCACTTTATTCCTAGCAGATCAGGCGGCTCGTAGAATCCTTCAATAGTTAACAAAACCTTTAAAAATCACTTTTCCACCTCATAAAACCTTCAAACCAATGAAAAAAGAGCACGTCAGTGATGAATTGACACTTTGGACCCACTCTTCATAAGCCTTTGATCAGACGGTGGGTGTAAGATCGCATGGCCTCAGAAGATTCTATGTGACGATACGCCAATCATTTGATTTTCAATCTTGGCATCCCTTAGAATCTTCCGAGCCCACTTAGATGTCTGCATTTCTTTCTAGCTCAGCCAATCACAACATGACACCTCAACCATGAATCACTAGATGGTCCCACTATTCTCGGCTAACCCTTAACCCTTTGACACATTTGGTGAATACGCAACCAAAGACATTTCACCAATTTGCTGAAAAACTTGAAACACTGCTACTTTATCTAGAGATTCAATGAACATGTATTCACTGAATCGCTAAAAGAATTAGAACCCTACCATAATACTCTGTGAACAAGCAAACATTGCAAACATTTATTGGGACCACCAAAGACTTAACTGCTCTACCAAAACCTTAGACCAGAAATTGGGCCTGCCTTAAATGAGATCAACAGTTGTTTGAAGTTCACATACCTCTGACATATTCTATCAGATCTTATGACAACCGTTGGATCAACCTTTTTATACTACTCTAACAGATCCCCTAACATAGAAAAGAATCAAAGGCTGGTCTTATAGCCTCATGTGTCAAAAATAACCCTTAAGATCATACGTTGGCTGTCGATGCTCTGCCACTGTCAGAACCACTAAACCTTTGAAATCGTTGGCCCCATTGACAATATTCTAAGTCATTAATACGTGGACCAATGAGAAAGTGCTGACTAAGCACACCTGGCATGTGGACCCATTACATTGAAAAACTTTTGCCATGAAAGAGAATCAATAGCTGGCGCAACTTCACAACCCTCTGACACACTCCATAAGATCTTACACCTATCGTTGGATCAAGATGGTGTCAGAAAGCCAGGCCTAGGAAAGGATAAAGGCAAAAAACTTTAGGAAATATTTAGCATTGAGACCTAGGAAAACTTACTGCCACCGGACTTTAGGAAAAATTAAAGCTGGGTGCTTGGAGACTTAGGAAAATAAAGGCCACCAGGGTAATAAAATTTAACGCACATGCCTTAATGAAATTTTAAGTGGCTTGAAAAAGTAACATGAAATTAGAATAGAGCTAGGGCACACTTAGGGTTTTTCTTACAAATGACTAGATTTTTGAAATTTTGCCTAGGGTTTTAGTAGGGAAATGGGAAAAATAACTACAGAGGCCCAATAAAAAATGTTAAAGCCATGGAATTTTTCACTTGTGCTAACATGCTCCTGAATGAATTTCTCACATGCTTTCCCATCACACATTCCCTGCATATAGTATCAACTGGCTTTTCTATGCTAGGTAGATCTCTTACTACCTTTACATTTCTTATCTTTACTATGTTATCAAAGTTGATATGACATAGTCTTTTATGCCACAACCAACTGTCATCAATTTTAGCAACAAAACAACTTACTTATGAATTAAGTTGAAAAACATTACCTCTAGTCTTTGAGCCTGATGCAATCATAAAACCATTCTTGTTGTTAATGATGCATTTGTCACCTTTGAACTCCAACTGATAGCCTTTTCCAAGTAACTATCCAACACTGAGAAGGTTATGTTTCAAACCATCAACATATAGAACATCATTAGTACTATTCTTTCTATCCAAGGTGATGGCTCCTCTACCAACTATGGGTTTGGGAGTGTTGTCTCAAAATCTAACCATGCCACCATTGCATTTGTTTAGATGAACAAATCTACTTTTATCACCTATCATGTGATGTGAGCAACCACTTTCTATAATCTATTCTATCCTTATATCAGCTTGGGAAATCAATGCTAGCTCTTGTTACTCTTTCTTATCCTTATGATTTGTCTTATTTTTTATTTTTTCTATTATAGCAATGAATCCAATTTCTTCTTCACCTGATTCATCATCTAAAACTCCATCTTTAGCATACTAACATTCCTTAGAGTACTTAGGCTTGTAATCCTTCTTGAACTTTTTAGCTCTAGTGGGACACTTAGATGCAAAGTGACCAATCTTATTGCAAGAAAAGAATTTGAATGGTAATTGACCTTCATATTTTCCTTTTCCTTTCTTTTCTCTTTTGGAAATCATAGCAATAAAATCATCTAAATTTTTCTCTTCATCATCATCATCAAAATTACTAGAAGTGTTTGCAGATTTCTTACCATGAATTGTTGCTTTGAAGGCTGTCTCACTTTTAGGTTCTGTCTTTAGTCTTGAAATCTCAAAAGCTAAGAGTTTGCTGATCAAGGTCTCTCTTTTGAAATTAGAAGTAAGCTGCATGGTCTCATTAAGGATGTTGATCTTGTTTTCATATTCAGGAGTGAGATTAGTCATTACTTTGTCCATGATATCTTCTTTTGAGATCTCTCCACCATTATTCCTGATTCCATCAACTGCTTCATTGATCCTTTGATTATTTGATATTTTCTCTAGGTAGCATCTCTAATGCATTGTATCTTTTCTTCCATGTCTTTCTGCATGCATCCTTTGCTTGTTTGTCACCTTCAAATATGTTTTTCAAGTACTTCCATATCTTATGAGTTGTATCTTCTTTCTTTATTTCTGAAAACTCACTATCAGATAAGATGTTGATAAGGGCTTCTTTAGCTATTGCATTTTGATGAAACAACTCCTTTTGTTTCACAGTAGCATCATCCTTAGCAAGGTCATCCAAGGTAGGGATCATGACTTCTTTGATAGTTACATCAAAAACTTCAAATCCAATACACTGCAAATGAGTCACCATCTTGTTCTTCCAATCAAGATAATTTTCTCCATCAAATTTAGGACTTTCTTTTCTGAAGAATGCCATCTGATCACCCTTAAGGACTTTCTTTTCTGAAGAATGCCATCTGATCAACCTCAAGCTATTAGGATTTCTCTCTGAGGCACTTGGTGTTGGAAAGTTGACTATACTATAGTATATGACTTGATTTAGTGTTTTCATTATGGAAACAAAGTCATATAGCAGTTTGGAGTGAGTGCACCTGATAAGAAGATCATAAATCAGCTAAGTGTTGAAGACTGGATAGTGTACATAGTTCCTGTAGCTCAGAGCATTAGCACCCATGTGTATGGATGAATTATGGTATGCACCCTAGAAGTTAAGTTAGTTAGACTATAATCTCTCTTAGTCTATGAGCGCATAAGAAGATATGTAGGGATGTGAAAGTTATAGTCAGTTGAAGTTGCACAGCCAGTGTGTGCTAGTAGAGAACAGAGCATAGAGCCGACAGTCAGTATTTTGGTTTACGACTATAATGTAATGATGTAAGGGCTATGCACCCATTGTATTTAGGTTGACGACATATGTATATGTATAATTGTAAAAGAACTTAAGCCATTTCAATTGGAAGCATTATTTGTAATTAGTTATAGGGCTGACCTAGTTGTTTATTTTGTATGAGCATATAAATATAAGATGCACCCATTGTATTCATGATGGTATTAAAATAGAGAGTTGTGATAAGAAGAGCAGAAGTTTGTGAAGACATTATAAGATGTCTTAGAGCTTCGATAGAGGTCATAGCATCAACACATCAAAGGAACTGATTAGACAAGCAGATATAGTGTGTATCTAATACAAGAAGGTTGTAGCCTTCACCATTTGAGCAGTGAGCTCTAGGATAGTGATTCCACACCCCTAACATGGTCTATTTTAAAAGACTCCTAACAGGGTCTGACCCTTAACTAGGTCTACTGTACTTAATGCATTGTAAAGCTACTCCTAAAAAGGTAAAGGATCTTCTAACAAGGATCACAAAACACTAGTGTAGAATATTAGTGGGTGTTAATTCCCACCAAGGTTTTTACCTATTTGGGTTTCCCCGTAATCATATTGGTGTCATGTGTTGATTTCATCTTTCATGTTTATGTGAATAATTAAGCATTTAAGTTCAGTCTAAAGGTTAAAGTGAAAAGTTAAAATATAGTGAATACTGATTCAACCCCCCGTCTCAGTGTTTTCATTCCTAACAATTGGTATCAGAGCTCTAGTCCTCAGCAGAGAAGTTTAACCACTTGAGGAGATCATGGATAAAGCGGAAATGAAATAGTTGAAGAGAAATCTAGAAGTTGCTCTTGAAGACCTAGAAAAGTTACAAAGAGAAATTGAAGAACTAAAAGAAAAAGTCAGTGATGCACAATTAGTTATCAAAAGACTAAGAAAGGATTTGAAAGAATGTTCCACCAGTGAATTGGAAATAATGGTCAAAAAGCTGAATGAAGAAAATGCATCCTTAAAAGATCAACTTGAAGAGTTTGATGATAAACTTATTAACAATCAGGAAGTCTACAATGAATAGGTCAAGGAGAACCTTCAACTCAATGAGGAATTGAGGAAAGCTAACATGGAAATCTTGGAACTAAGGAATAGCAAAGAAATCTTGGATTTTGAATTAAAAGAAGCAAAAAATCATATTGAAAAATTGCACACTAGTTTAGATTTGATAGAATCTCAGTTGCAAGAAGAGTCAAAGGAGACACTAGCTATATTGGATATAATGAAGCATATAATTAGATTGATAACATGTGAGCATGTAAGGATACACAAAAGGACTCTACTAATGTTTAGAAGACTAAAGATCAAACCAAAGATGATGGTGGACCACCTAGGAATGAGCACAAGCAAGTAGAACACACCTATTTTTCATGTAACAAGCTTGGACACATTGTAAGGAACTGTAAAGAGGTAAGAAATTTTAATGGTTATTGTTACTCATGCAATAAATTTGGTCATAGAGCTATGAATTGCAAGATTAGTAAGAAGAATTGGGTTCAGTATAATCAGAGACATTAGAATCAAATAAATGAAAGAAATTCTCAGAATGTTACATGTTAGATATGTAACTATAATGGACACTCAGCTATATAGTGTAAAATGGTAACTCATGTCAATGTGCCAAGGAATATAAGACCTCCAGTCATTTCTCACTCTTGTAACAAGGCTGGACATATCTCAAAGTTCTGTAGATCAAGGACACAAGGTCAGGAAAGTCCTAAAAAGATTGAAAACCAATATTGGATCCTGAAGGAGAAGTTAATTTTGTGAAAGCCTCAGATGATGTGAGCATGATTTGGTCAGAGAAAAAGAGAGACAAGAATGATGAGCATTTATTGGATGCATCCCTAGTGGATGCACCCTCTACATCTAGATGAATGGCCCTTAGGGTCATAGGGGGAGCTATTTTAGCTCTAGACCCTTGCATGGATGGCATACTTACTTCTAGAGTATGCACCTTTGAACTTAAGCTTTTGAAGTGTATAGGAACCTTTTTGCAAGAGTGCACATGATGATTGTTAGAAAAATTTGAGTTGGAAATTTTGAAGTGACAGCCTGGTTTACGCAGCGAGCATTAATGGCAGAATTCTCACTTTAAGTATACAGAAAGCGATTGATCACTCATTGCATTCAAATTCAGAGCAATTAAAGAGCATAAAGAGCCTTGGAGTTTGTTATGAAGATTTGGAGATTAATCTATCAATGATTTCAGCACATTTGATTGATTTTAGAAACCCTAGCTCATTGCACCAATTCAAAAGTCATCAGATTATCTCAGAGATCAGTTGGAAAGTGATTAACAAGTAAGTCATGGCCACTCCTATTATTTATGATGTCACTGAGAAGAAAATATATGTTTTCAAGAGGCATCCATTTAAGTCAAACCTAGATGACTTAGAGGGAGCTTTCTCCCGCATGCCTATGGGCATTATGCATGTTGAGGATATTAGGGCATACATCTACTGCAAGAAAGAACCAGTAGGGTTGGATAGACTCAGGGTGCACATGGACACCATGTTGAAACTAGACAAGACATTCATGGATGAATATGCCCAATGGAATGATCACCCTATTTTTGAATATGCTATGACATATGAATTCTATGAGATAGAATGGATAAAGATTTTATTGAGCAGGATTCATGATGATTTGTTTTGGATAGGTGATGTACCAGTCAGAATCACCAATGACCTAGTTCATGAGATAACAGGCCTTTCTAGGATAGGCATCATCCTTCTTGTGGGCAAGGATGTCAGAAAGATGGCTGAGAAAACTTGTAAGTCAAGAAGCGATAGGCGCGACATGACAATTGAGCCTATAGAGCAAGTAGGCATCAAATTGATGTCAATGATACTGGGATATAAATTTTGTCATACCAGCAGGTTGAATAGTGTGTCTGTGGGCACTATTCTAGTAGCCATCAGACTAGTGAAGGATAATGAAGAGTTCAACTTGTGTGAGATATTGCACACATAGTTGATAGACAACATTAAGGCTATCAAGCATGTCAAGACCAAAATATTCAGGTTTGGGTCTTTGATTATCTATATGTACCTTCATATTGTTGGGAGAGTATCAGATTTGTATTTAGACGAGACCATTCCAACCATGCCATAGATATCTAACAAGGCATCCACTAAAAGCACATTGAGAGATCATGTGACATTGGAATTGAAGAATTTTAGGGAAAATATGCAAATGAGGTACAAAATTCCAAAGAGCATTGTGGAGAAATATAAGGACACAATATGTTTTATGGTAGAAATTGATGGTACATGTATGGAAGCTGTTGAACCAAGAAATAAGTGGATTCATCCACTTGGTTATGAGGTAGAGGAACAAGTCCTTGATGCATATGCATAGGTATTACTATCAGCCCCAAAAGATCCTAATGAACCTAGATGGGGAACATATGACAAGAAGACAAAAGAAGTAGATGCAAAACTTAACAGTGTAGCAACAAAAAGAAAGGTTGATAAAGTAACATCAGAGATCTTGAGAATACATGGTGTATCTCAAGCAGATCTTCACAAGGCAAGGGAAGAAAGGATTGCTTTAGAATTGAAAAATGTAGCAGAACAAGAAGATCCTAAGATGAAAAAGATAAAAATTGAAAAAGATGATAGTCAGAAGGGTAAAGAGGATGATGCTTCTTCTGTGCCCAAAGATACTATTGACCTTACCACTCCTCCAAAGTATAAGTCAATATTCAAGAGGAAGAAATAAGCTAGCACTAGTCATCCATCCTCCCAAGCAATAAGGAGCAAGAAAAACATACAAGCACCTCTTCAGATAGGATTCAGACCAAGCCTTAAAGTTTTAAGGACAAGAATTGTAGATGAGGACAAAATTGATCATGTAGGGAAGTTTTATAAAACACACAGTGAAATTGACAAATAAAAAATACATGAAATGATTATCAAACACATGATAAAGTTCAAGAAGACAATTCTTGAATTAAAAACAATAATTCTAGATAAGGTATGTGAGATAATGGATACCTTGAAGAAACAAGCCACTGAAGAAGACCATAGAATAAGGGAACAAATTCTTGATTCCATTCTTCTAGTATGTTCTATTGAAGAAAAATCATTGATACTAAATTTTGTGAAGCCACACCCAAGGACAAAGATGAGAACACTACATCTCATCAACAAAGACTATGAGCTGATATCTAAGGAAATAGAGAAGGCCTTTGAGAAGGTACTCTTAGAGAAATACATGAAACCTAAGTCTGCACCCAAAGCTAATGTACCCACAATGGTTACAAAAGGGTCAGAGACCATCGAGGTACAACATAAAGTCAGATAAATCTATGCCCATGATAGAATCACCCAAGGAAAACACCATTATCATTGATAATGTTGAGATAGCCATGGCGGCCACTGATATAGATTTGGATAAGTTTGAGGAAGCTTTTGTGAGCACACAAGAAGCTGAAATGTTATGTAGCAATACTCCTCCCAAACAAGAAGTTTTGATTGAGAATTTAACTGAAAAAGAAAAAGAGAAAATAGAAAAAGAAGAAAAGAAAGAGCAAGAACAAGAAAAAATAGATAAGGAAGATAAAGATAAGATGGCAGGAAAAGAACAAGAGAAAGATAAGACTTTTGTTGAAATAGCCAAGGTGAAGAGCACTCCCTCCTTTGCATTGTTGTCAAGTTTAACACTCGAGACAACCATTTTGGACTCTTGGGGAGAAGAGGATTTGATTAAATTTAGTGTCCTAGCTATGGAGAAGGCAAAGGAGAAACAAGTCATGATAAATCCTCTCCTTGTGGAATCAATGAACATACTAAATAGTTTGTTGCCTGAAGACAAGAAAGTGTCCAAGGTGCATTCAGTTGATGATATGAGTTTAGTTATCTCACGGTTCAAAAGCAATTTTTCTAGCCTAGAAGAATCTATGTCCATAATGGTAGAAGAAAAATATCTAAATAAGATATTGAATGAGTTGATGAGAAACTTTGCTATAGATTTGAATTCCCTCAAGACTGGACAAACATCCTTGAAGGAATTTGCTGACGAAGGAAGGAAAATAATTGCAGACAACATGGATCAAGATAAGTATAGTAATGCACATCTTAAGAAAGTAAAAGAGGCTGAAGCTATCATTGAGCAAGTGAAGAATTTAGTGACAGACAAATCCACTAATGTGAACGTGTGCAACAATGTCTACCAAGGTCGGTTGGATAAAATAGAGAAGGCAGAGAAAGAGATGGAAAAAATAAGGTCTAGATAGACTCAGTTGAGGAATGCTCTTGTGCCCTCACTAGACATTCTCAGTGAGAATATCAAGGAGATTGATGGCACCATGGTAACTTATGATCATGGTCCCAACAGTGACTTGGAGTAGATGGAAAAGCTTCAATATGCTTTATGCACCTATCTCCAGATAGTTAACCCATTGATAACTTTTTGGAAGGAGATTCAGAACCTCAAGATAGCATATCTGGATGTTTTCCCTCAGTAAGTATGTATAGATATAGTTTTTTGTACACCTTTTTCATTAATTTCAAAGGGGGATTTGTGTATATAATATAGAGTAAATAAATATGTATAGGAAGATATAAGATTATGTATAAAGATATGTATAGAAGACCAAACAAATTTGTAGTAAGGATACTTAGCAACTTGGCCATATTCCTTTGTTGCCATCAATGAAAAAGGGGGACATTGTTGGAAAGTTGACTATATTGAAGTATATGACTTGATTTAGTGTTGTCATTATGGAAACATAGTCATATAGAAGTTTGGAGTGAGCGCACCTGATAAGAAGATCAGAAATCAGCGAAGTGTTGAAGACTAGACAGTGTACATAGTTCCTGTAGCTCAGAGCATCAATACCCATGTGTATGGATGAATTATGGTATGCACCTTGGAAGTTAAGTTATTTAGACTATAATCTTTCTTAGTCTATGAGTGCATAAGAAGATATGCAAGGATGTGAAAGTTACAGTTAGTTGAAGTTGCACAACTAGTGTGTGCCAGCAGAGAACAAAGCATAGAGATGACAGTCAGTATTTTGGTTTGTGAGTATAATGTAATGATGTAAGGGCTATGTACCCATTGTATTTAGGTTTCCAACATATGTATATGTATAATTGTAAAAGCACTTAATCCAATTCAATTGGAAGCATTGTTTGTAATTAGTTATAGACCTAATTGTTTATTTTGTATGAGCATATAAGTATAAGATGCGCCCATTGTATTCATGATGGTAGAAAAATAGAAAGTTTTGATAAGAAGAGAAGTGTGAAAATACATTATAAGATGTATTAGAGCTTGGTTAGAGGTCATAGCATCATCACATCAAAGGAATTGATCAGACAAGCAGTGTCAGTAATAATTCAGCAAGAAGATATAGTGTGTATCTGATACAAGAAGGTTGTAGCCTTCACCATTTGAGCAGTGAGCTCTAGGATAGTGAGTCCACACCCCTAACAGGGTTTATTATAAAAGACTCTTAACAGGGTCTAACCCTTAACCATGTCTACTATACTTAATGCATTGTAAAGCTACTCCTAACAAGGTAAAGGATCTTCTAACAAGGATCACAAAACACTAGTGCAGAATATTAGTGGGTGTCAATTCCCACCAGGGTTTTTACCTATTTGGGTTTCCCCATAATCATATTGGTGTCATGTGTTGATTTCATGCTTCATATTTATGTGAATACTTAAGCATTTAAGTTCAGTATCAAGATTAAGTGAAAATTTAAAATACAGTGAACACTGATTCACTTCCCCCTCTCAGTGTTTCCATTCCTAACACTTGGCTCTGATACCAATTGTTAGGAATAGTCCCAAGGAGATAACTTAGAGGGGGGGGGGGGGGGGGTTGAATCAGTTATCTACTAGTTTTAATTCTTTATCCAATTAAGTATACTTAAACATGAACCATAAATACAATGAAAGAACACATGAAAACAACACCAATATTTTGGTTATGGGGAAACCTAGATAGGTAAAAACCCCAGTGGGAATTGACACCCACTAATATTTTGTACTAGTGCATTATGATCCTTGCTAGAAGATCCTTTACCTTCTTAGGAGTAGCTTTACAATATATTAAGTATAGTAGACCTGGTCAAGGCTTGAACCCTTTTAGGAGTCTTTTACAACAATCCCTGTTAGTGGAGAGGATGCACTGTCCAAGAGCTCACTGCTCAAAGGGGTGAAGGCTACAACCTTCTATTTAATAGATACACATTATATCTAGATCTTGGTGAACTGTGCTTAGACCTACTATCTAGATCAGTTCCAATGAATAAAACTCATACTTCACTTGGTCATGTAGACCTTCCTTTGATGGTTCAGCACTTCGCACACTCTGCTTTGCTCTTCATAATCAACCATGAACCACACTCAAGCAATCACAAATGACTGCCTATAAATATCTTTCCTCTGAATGATATAATCAAGTTGGCCTATTAGAACCACCTTGAAATCATATTAGAGAAACCATAACAATCTTTAGATAACATTCTGTCGGCTATATTATGGGTACAACACATTCTGGGACCTGTCTAACAAGATAATTGTAGATGCACGCTACACACTATCAGCTCTACCAAAACAATTGGATCTTTCTCCTCAAGCTAAATTAACTCATGCACTCTTAACCAAACATCAATAAATCATCTCTAAGCTTAACTTCAAGTGAACATACCCAAAGGATAGGCACAACTCCAGAACCAACCAAATCTCTATCAGCTCTTCTGAATAAACACAGGAAACTGTTACTGGTGAATAGCGACTACATAAATTCTCTTGCGCTCATCATCAGATGTTGGGTCCATGAAATTAACATCACTAACATGTCTCCAACATATATCCAAGCGTGCAAGGCTCCATGATAACTGTATGGACAACAATACACAAAATACTGCATGTTACTCTGTCAGGAACACTGTTTAACAAAAGCTATTGTATAACTATCTGTACTAATAGTTAACCTTTGCACCCATGAAATCATGCTGATATCATGTCCATGCAACATATACTAAAGGAACATTGCATAAGACTTCCATGCATTCTACTTTCCATATGTTGTCATCAATGACAAACATACAGTCAGTACTGGCCTACTAGAAAATCTGCAACAAAAAATCCCACCACATTTCCATTTCCCATCACTGACTAGTGTGACAATAACAACTTAAAAAATATACCTTCCTTTACCCTTCTAAAATTCTATGGTCTTGTGACTGAGGATCTAGATACCTTTCTCTTCAAGTTTGGTATCCTTTGTAGGATCTATGACTACACCATTAATGCCCACAAGCTCAAACTCTTTCCTGTGAGTCTTAAGGAGTCTATATTGTGTTGGTTCATGGGCTTAGGGTAGGATGTTGTCCATGATTGAGAAGAAATTAAGGATGAATTATTACTCAAATATAATGAGTATTGTCAAGGAATTGATATACAAGGGGATGACATCTTTAAAATGACATAGAAAGAGGATGAGAGTCTCGAGGATTATGTCTCATGGTTCATGTGAAGCTTGCAAAAGAACATAGACCACACACTTAATGAAGAATCCAAGAAGTTTCTCTTTTTGAGAGGCATACAAGATGGATACAAAAAGGAACTAGACTTGATGTCTTGAGGTGATATAACCCAATCTACATGGGATGATATAAAAAAGATATGCCTCAAGTACTCCAGAGCTTCCGGTAAGAGATGAAGAGGATATAGGTCTACTTTGGGAAAGATAAATGATGCAGGGACTTCCAAAATAGAAATAACACACCTCTTGTCTAATTTTAAGCAAGATATCATTAATAACATGGCCATACAGCTAGATACCATCTAGGCTAAGAAGAAGCACAAGAAGGTAGTGGCCATATTGGCTGAATTTTGTCCCCAATGTAGACATAAGAAGAGAGATTACTTGTGTAAGTTGGTTGCTAACATAGAGACCACACAAATTCCAACTGATTACAAACCAATCAAACCCATGGACAAGAAATTTTTCTTTGTCACTCAACAATGACCATGGATACAAATACAAGGTATGCCTCAGGACCCAATTACATTTAGTAATCCATTTTATAATAATCAATGGCAACCTTCTATGAATTATCAAAATCCTCCCCGGAAAAACTTCCAGAATCAATGGCAGAATTACCCCAGTCCATAGTGGCAAAACCCTCAAGGGAATTGGAAAAAAACCCAAGGGGCATTTTAGCCACCATAGGGTAACTGGCATCAAAACTCATAGTTGTGAGGAGGTTAGTAATGGCTAAATCAACCATAAGGATATCTGCCTCCACCTCTTTAGCCTCCACAAAAACAAGCACTTTTTCCACCACTAGTAACTAATAATCTGCCTCCCATCCTACACAACTGCTTGTACAATCACAACCAAACCAAAACAATAGACCTCCTACACCTCAAAAAATTGTGTATGCTACCGACCAAATGTAGTACCCCATGCAATAGAATACCTATGCCATCACACTTCATGATATTTACCTATGGTCTGGAACTACTCTCCCTACTCCTGAGCATCCAATTATCACTAAAGTACCCCATGAGGAGCCTATCCAAGTTGAACACACTCCTCCTTCACCAGTTCCATATCCTACACCTGATAAAAACTAGCATACTGGACCTCCTTTTCTACAAAGACTGCAATATAGCAATCCAAATCCTACTGAAGAAGTAGTCTTTAACATCCTTAATCAATTGAAGAACATTAATGTTCAAATACTCCTATTTCAGGCAATCAAAGATGTCTCTACCTATGTAAAATCCATTAAATAATATTGCTTCAAGAATCTTGTTCGCAAGAAAAAGGATCCTCAGACTGTCCATGTTCTGGGAAAATTGGCCGACATCATGTTAGGAAAGCTTACCATCCCAAAATATTCAGCCCTATTGTCGAAGTCATTATCAATGGGACAACCATTAAAAATATATTGATAGATGTTGGAGCCACTATAAATGTCATGACTAGGTATATAATGTAACAACTTGGTATCACCAAGCTTCAAACCACACCTATTACCCTACATCTTGCAGACAATTCAACTATGAAACCTGATAGGATGGTGGAGGATATAGTTTTTTACCTTGAATCTTGGTCTTAGCCAGATGATTTCATGATACTATCACCCAAAGCTACATTAGAAGGATATCCAATTATTCTTGGAAGATTGTGGTTAGAAACTTGTGATGCTTACATTGGATGTTGCTCAGGGGATATGACCATCTCTGATGGTTAACATACCAAGACTCTAGTCTTTTGAGTATCCATTTTCCCAACCTCAAATGGAAATAGCCTCACCAATATGGCTTGACATAGGAGAAGAAGACAAAGTTATAAACTCAGTGTCTCAGTTAATAATGTTAAAGAGAGACCCCTTCTTGCAGCTCCAGGAAGAGGACAAAGTGATCACCAACATCCTGCACAATCAATATGGATCAAACCTAGACTCTCTAGAATGTTCCTCCACTAACTACCGTATGTAGGTTTTAAACCTTGATTTCCAATGGGCTTCTCCTATAGCCAAAAATCTCTACCACCAGTTGTCTCCCCATGAGATACAAGTGCCCTCATTAACAAATGCATCTATGATAGAACTGGAAAAGAAAATAGAGGTGTCTCCTGATTTCTGCTTGAATATTAATAGCCAACTAACTCCTCAACATCAAACATCACTGACTAAAATGCTGATGGACCATACAAGAACATTTTCATGGGATTATGCTGACATGAAAGGCCTAGATCCAAAGCTGTGTAACCATCAGATATATCTAAAGGAGGAAAAACCACATGTTAGGCAGTTTCAAAGATCAGTTAACCCAACATTAAGAGAAATATTCAAAATAGAACTGCAAAAAATTCTCAATTATGGATTCATATATTTAATATCAAATAACCAGTGGATTTCTCCATTAGTAATTGTTCCAAAAAAAGGAGTAAAATGGTGAGTGTGTGTGGACTATAGGGAACTCAACAATGCAACTAAAAAGAATCACTTCCCCCTTCCATTCATTGACCAAGTGTTAGACTCCTTAGCAGGCAAAAAGTATTTTTCCTTCCTAGATGGGTATAGTGGATACAATCAAATCTTAATTTTTCTAGAGGATCAGAAAAAAGACTAGATTCACCTAACCATGGGGAACTTTTGCCTATTCAATTTTTCCTTTTGGTCTTTGTAATGCCCTAGCAACACTCCAAAGAGAAGTTATCAACATTTTTGCTGATATCTCTCATGACTATATGTAAATCTATATGGATGACTTTACAACATATGGTGAAACTTATGAGGAAGCTCTGAAAAACCTAGACAAATTTCTAAAAAGGTGTGAAGAACACACCCTATCTTTGAACGGTGAAAAGTACTTCATGATGATGCAAGAAGAGATAGTGCTTGGTCACTATATATCTGCTATTGGAATCCAAGTAGACTCGAGAAAAATTGAAGTTATTCAAAATATTCCAACACCAACCAAGAAAAAAGATGTCTGAAGCTTTCTTGGACATTCTGGTTATTACAGAAGATTTATCAAAGACTTCAGTAAAATGGCCAGTCCCCTTCATTCTCTACTCACCAAGGATTCAAATTTATATGGACCTCCAGTTATGATAAAGCCTTCTTGCAGCTAAAGTAAGTCCTTACTCAAGCTCCTATTTTATGAGGTCATAACTGGGCACTACCATTCCACATTCATACAGATGCTTTAGATCATGTAGTAGGAGTTGTACTAGGATAGAAAAAAGGTATGGTAGAACATGCATTATATTTTATTAGCAAAAATCTCCATGGAGTGGAACTGAATTATACAGTCACAAAGAAGGATCTTTTGGCCATTATTTATGCTCTGAACAAATTTTTCTACTACATCATAGGCTACCAAATATTTGTGCATATTGATCATGCAGTCATTAAGTATCTCACTAATAAGCCTACGATCACATGAAGATTAGCCTGATGGCTTCTACTGTTACAAGAATTTGACATCACAATAGTGGATAAGCCAAGCAAGTCAAATATGGTTTTAGACTTCCTCTCATGATTGCATAATACAGATGAACCATAAATTATTGATGATAGCTTCCCCGATGATCACCTGTTCTCCATTTCAGCAAAAACTCTCTGGTATGTAGATATTAAAAACTACTTAGTTTCTCATAATGTACCTCCCTATTTCTCACCAAAAGAAAAGAGACTCCTCATAGAAAAAATTTTATTGATTGTCTATTCTACAATGGACAAATATTGAGAAAGTGTATCAGGGAGAATGAAACCCATGACATCCTACATGCCTGTCATGATGAGCCTCGTGGAGGGAATTTAGTAGCCAAAATGACATCAATGAAGATAGTGAACACAAGATACTACTGGCCAACCCTCCATAAAGATGTCATCAACTACACAAGGAAATGTGATTGATGCCAATAGATGGGGTGACCACCAAAGTTTGAAAAACTGCCTCTCTTTCCTCAAGTGGTAGTCACTCCATTTGATAAATGGGGGTTAGATTTTTTCAAACCCATCACCCCTTCATCAAATGACAATTCATATATTCTTGTGTGCACAGACTATGTAACAAAATGGGTGGAGGTACAAGCCATGAAACATGCTTGAGATAATAAGGTGGCTGAGTTCTTATATGAAGAAATTTTCACACGATATGGTGTACCAAGAGAACTGGTTAATGATCAGGGCACTTAATTCACATCGACGTTGATCACTACCCTAATGAATGAATATAATATTCACCATAGGAAATCAAGTCCATATCACCCATAGGCAAATGGGCAGGCAAAATTTATGAATAGGCAGATAGAAGCCATCCTTACAAAAATAGTGTAGTTGCATAAAAAGGACTAGAGCACAAGGTTACAAGAGGCAGTTTGGGCATATAGGACAACATGGAAGACAACAATCAGTTTCACACCTTTTGAGCTAGTTTATGGAAAGAATGTTGAGATGCCTATAGAATTTGAACATAAGACACTTAGAATGACATTACAACTAAACATTGATCTTCCAATAGTGTAACATAATAGGATCCTACATCTTAACCATCTAGATGAAACATGAAAGGTAGCCCTGTAGTAGACTAAGATGATCCAGATACAACGTAAAAAGTGGCATGATTCACATATCCTCAACAAATGGTTTATTCCTAGTGATTGGGCCTATTTGTACGACTCTCAATATCAAGAGACATAAGGTAAGATTACTACAAGATGGATTGGTCCTTATGAAATTAAACATATATATTCTAATGGTGTGGTTCAGTTATGAACCATCGACCCCATACATTTCAAGTTGCTGGTAAATGGCCACAAAAATTGTTTGTACCATAAGCCAAAAATAAAGGTCAACTTTATGTGGCAGTTCAAGATTTCTCCTACCGTAGTTGAACCCCCTATAGCTGATAAAGATTCCATAGTCCATGAACCTCTTATAGCTGATGGACCTCCTCCAACTTTTTCCTACAGCTGATAGACCTCCTCCAACTGAAGACTCTCTTGCAGCCAATGAATTCCTTCGGTCATTGCTTTGACTTTGCACATCTACAATCATAATAAAGTTTTTATTTCCCATGAAAAATATTTCTTGCCATACTAAACCCCCATCACATCACAACTCATCACCTTTACCTACTATATCCATTCATCTATCACATCATTGTCCCATAATGTGCTACTTTTTGTTTGGCACACGTCACTCAATCTTTTCAAATTTTGGCATTTACAATTATTATATTCCAGGTATGCATTCATTTATTATTTCAAATGCTCTTTACTTTCTTTAACATTATTATAACTAGTGATGCAATTAATTTGGTAATTTATCCAAGTAGTATTGTACTTTTAAACCATGCATGTGAGGACACCTGCATTATTTTTTGTAGGGGGCAGTTAATTTAATGTGTGATGTAATAAATATCCTCGCTTAAGATCACCATTATTTACTTTCAAGCTTGTTTTGCGTAGTCATTGATTTAAAAACCTCTATATACGAAATTATCTGTAGCCTTAAGTTTTAAATCCACAATTCCAGCTTGAGTTTTTCCAAACAATTTTTCTTTCCAAATTCCTCTACTATTTCGCCTAAAATACCCATTGAGCGAGCCAGGATAGTATTTGCCCGATTATTACCAAACCCTGGTGTAGTTGAATGCTGTGTAGTACAGACAACATGAGGAGTTATTTGGGAAGCTACTAGAATTAAAATAATTAAGGTTGCAAAAGCTCTTAAGAAAGCAGAATGGGTGGACAACCTATTTTATATGAACTGGTTAATCATGCATTTTTATTGCAAGATCAAGCCAACATTCAGATGTTTAACCATGTAGGATGGCTCACATATTTCATAAGGTTGAGTGGTCACAATGAGGCCATTGAATTGAAATTACTATGGACATATAGAAATGTGGTAGCTTATGTAAAGGGATTAAGAGTAGAGGATTTAGAGGCACAAATTGTAGAAGTGATGCAGGAGCATCCAGGGTGTAAGAGCAATCTTGCATCAACCAAAAATATTTCTGGTTTCTTTTCAATAAGGGCTATCTTGTGCAAAGCTGCTATTTATGGAAACTTGCTATTTTTAGTAAGTTGATCATACATTCTTGGAATGTTCTGATTTCAAATATGGAGGTTCATATTAGTCATATCAGCCGGCCAGTAATAGCCTACCAGTAAAGTTTCATTGCTAGATCAAGTCTAGTTTTGAAGATATTGAAGATTTTTGATATTGGTAGCAGGGTACAGAAACTTTAAACTCAGTTTTGAAGGCTTTAGAGGCTCTAAATGAGGTTGAAGCTTTTGATGATAGGTGCTTGCACAAGTTATACCTGTAGAGCTCTTCGTGCCCTTTTCAAAATGGGGTTATAATAGTCAATTGGGTCAACAGGTGATGACTTATGGTCTCCGAAAGTTGGGCCACCTGAAATGGCAGAAAATAAATTTCCTTCAAAATTTTTGTTCAGGTTTCAAATGTTATTTTGAGCTGACTTTGATGTAATAAATTGTAAAATAAAATAATTCTAAGTTTGGTCAGCCCTTAGGGCTAAATTTCTGGGACCTTCTCAGGCGGTGGAAATTGCCTATATAAAGAAGGCCCATAGTGTTGTCTAGGGCAGTTCTGGGTAGATCTGGGTAATGATTCAAGGCTTTTTCCTATAGAATATTGTAAGGGAAATGACCATGTGGCTTTGCATATTGTATATCTAAAAATTTGTAATTCCACACTTGTGGAGATAATAAGAAGCTCATTTTCTATTCTTGCAAATTGTTGTTGTTTCTCTGTTTCTGTTATGTGTTTGTGGTATTAAGGGGAGCACCCTCTATCAAGTGGTATCAGAGTAGGAGTTCCTGAGTGTGTAAACTAATCACTGAATGTGAGGCAATTTTCACCAGGATCATGGTTAGGGTTTCAGTGAGTAGCGTGAAAATGCCTCCATGAAGGGAATGTGGTAGAAGAGCTAGTGTTGTAACACTTGAGGTTAGGGCACTGTAAAGACAAGTGCAAGCATTGCAAGAGGAGATTCATAGAGGAATGAATCTTAATGTTAGAGATGAAAGTGAGGATGAAGCTGAGGGAGAAGGAAATTTTGATCAAGAAGGAGAAGGCAAAATTCTGAACCGAGAGGAAGAAAAACTTTTCCGGGCCATTTCCAAGATTGGGAAAAGACCTAAGATCGAGGTTCTTGCATTTTCAAAAAATCTTTACCCAGAAGAATTGATCAACTGGATCAATGAATGTGAAGAATATTTTAAGTATGAGGATATTGAGGATCCTGATAGGGTCAAATTTGCAAAGGCCAAACTGAAGGGTCATGTGAAGATCTGGTGGGAGGAGATTCAATTGGAGTGAAATTGTAGAGGAAAGGATAAAATCACAAGATGGGATTGGATGGTGGATAAATTGAAGTGATAATTCATTCTTGTTGATTATGAGCTTGACCTACTAAAGAAAATGCAAAGTTTGAAGCAAGTAGGAAGATTTGTTCAGGAGTATATAGATGAGTTCTATCAAATCCTCATCAAAATAGGCCATGAGAAAGCTGATAAGGAGAAATTTTCCCGTTACCTTAATGGGTTGAGGCCAAGCATTCAGGAGGAGCTGAATCTAGTTTGAATGGATAGTATTGAAGAGGCATACAAGTTTTCCCTAAAAGTAGAGGAAAAGTTGAACAAGAAGTTTGAGAGCAGACAAAGTGGAAGAGGTCATGGTGGATGGTCTTATGGAGGCTAAAATGAAGATCTGAAAAAGAAGGATGAGGTCAGTAGTAGTTAGAATCAGTGAGGAAACAATTTCAATTGTTTCCATGATTAGAATAATATAGATCAGAGAGGTAGAGGAAGAGGAAAAGAATCTGGAAGAGGAGGCTTCTATGGAACATGTTTTCATTATGGAGAAGAAGGTCATAGGGCATTTGAATGTCCTCAGTGCTAAGGAAGAATAGATAGGAGGAACGAAGGCTAGGCCAGAGTTGCACATGTAGATGAAGATCAAATCATCACATTCTAAAGATGTTGAAAGAGGAGAAACACTTATTAATAGAAGAGTCCTGCTGAGTGGTGAGAATGAACTTGAGAAAAGGAGGAGCCTATGTCACACTAGATGCAAGTGTAAGGGTAAATGTTGTGATGTGATTGTTGATAGTGGAAGCACTGACAATCTGGTGTCAAAAGAGATGGTTACAAGGTTGAAGCTCAAGAGGAAGAAACACCCACATCCATACTAGATTGACTTGGTGCAGGATGACCACAAGGTCATGGTCAATGAACATTGCCTAGTGAAGTTCAAGATTGGCGGGTACCAAGATGAGGTACTATGTGATATCATATCTATGGATGCATGTCATATGTTGTTGGGTAGACCTTGGTAGCTTGATAGGCATGATGTACATGATGGTCGTGCAAATACCTATTCCCTGACAAAGGATGGAGTGTGATGTAAGCTAAAACCATTGAAGGAGACAGAAGAAAAGGTATGTGGTACTGCAAAAATAACTTTTTTTGATGGAAGAAAATTTCTAGATGGTATGAGGCATGAGAATGTGTGTTTTGCTTTAATTCCAAAAGCTGGTAAACAGGAAGTAGAAGATGTACCTGTAGAAGTTGCAGATTTGTTGAATGACTTTTAGGATATTGTATCCAATAATGTACCTAATGGATTACCACCAGTAAGGAAGATCAATCATCAGTTGGACCTGATTCCAGATCCAGTTTTCCAAATAAGGTAGCACATAGAATGACACTAGTAGAAAGTGAAGAGTTGAATAGATAAGTACATGAGTTGTTACAGAAGGGGTTGATTTGGGAAAGCTTGAGTCCATGTGTTGTACTTGAAGTATTAGCACCAAAGAAGAATGGAGAATGGAGGATGTGTATAGACTCTAGGGCAATAAATAAGATCACAATCAAGTATAGGTTTCCATTGCCAAGGATGGATGATATTATGGATTGTTTGAGTGGAGCTATGTATTTCTCAAAGATAGATCTGAAGAGTGGATATCATCAAATTCAAATCAGAGAAGGAGATGAATGGAAGACTACCTTCAAGACAAAGGAAGGACTATATGAGTGGTTAGTCATATCTTTTGGGCTAACCAATGCATCGAGCACCTTCATGCGGCTCATAAACGAGGTTCTAAAAGAATTTCTAGGTAAGTTTGTCATTATTTACCTAGATGATATTTTAATCTTTAGTAAGACATTTGAGGAGCATATGATGCATATTCGTAGGGTGTTTGAGAAGCTGAGAGAAGAGAAATTGTTGATAAATTTGAAGAAGTGTAGTTTTGTGAAGAAAGAGTTAGTGTATTTGGGATTTGTAGTTTTAGCGAAAGGTCTAAAAATGGACCCCAAGAAAGTACAAGCTATCCTTGAATGGCCTACTCCAAGGAGTGCTACTGAGGTAAGATCTTTTCATAGTTTGGCTAGTTTTTACAAGAATTTTATCAAAAACTTTAACAGTATTTGTGGACCCTTAACTAAAACAATGAGAGGGGATAGAAAAGAGTTTAAATGGACTCATGGGGCAGATAAAAGTTTTAAACTATTGAAACAAAAAGTTTTAGAACAACCTATTTTAACACTTCTAGATTTTAATAAGGTGTTTCAAGTAGACCGTGATGCTAGTGGTACTGTAATAGGAGCTGTTATGAGCCAAGAAGGTAAACTTGTTGCTTATTTCAATGAGAAGTTAAATGATGCCAAGAAGAAATATTCTATTTATGAACAGGAATTTTATGCTATAGTTTAGGTATTGAAGAAGTGGAGACATTATCTTCTTCCTAAGGAGTTTGTTTTGTATACTGATCATCAAGCTTTGCAATATTTGAATAGTCAAGGGAAGTTGAATCAAAGACATTTGAAATGGGTTGAATTTTTATAGAGTTATACATTTGTTTTGAAACATAGGAGTGGAAAGTCTAACAGGGTTGTAGATGTGCTTAGTAGAAGGCAACTATTGCTGACAGAGGTGCAGATTGAGGTGGTTGGGTTCAAGGAACTCAAGAATTTGTATCCGAAGGACCCTGATTTTGGAGAAGCTTGGAAAGCTTGTAAGGAACTTGTTACTCTAGACAGAATGAAGTGGTTGGATTTCATCATGCAGGATGATATGCTATTCAGAGGGAGTTAGTTGTGCATTCCACAAAGTTCTATGAGGCAGAATCTCATCAAGGAGAAGCATAGTGGAGGATCGGCTAGATATTTTGGTTGTGATAAAACCCTTGCTTTGGTTAGTGAGAATTATTATTGGCCACAGTTGTATCAAGATGTCAAGAAGTTTGTACAGAGTTTTAGAGTATGTCAGATGGAAAAAGGAGTAAAGTAGAAAATAGGATTGTATTAGCCATTACCTGTACCAAAGAAGCCTTGGGAGGATATTATATGGACTTTGTTCTTGGTTTGCCAAGGACTTAGCGGGGACATGATTCAATTTTTGTGGTAGTTGATAGATTTTCAAAGATGGCACATTTCATTACCTTCAAGATGACTAATGATGCTATTCATGTAGCAAAATTGTTCTTCAGAGAAGTAGTGAGACTACATCATTTGCCAAAGACCATAGTTTCAGATTGAGACACTAAGTTTGTTGGATATTTCTGGTGCACATTGTGGAAGAATTTGAAGACAAATTTAAAGTTTAGTTCATCACATCATCCATAAACTGATAGACAGACAGAGGTGGTGAATAGGAGTTTGGGAAATTTGCTGAGATGTTTGGTTGGAGATAAGCCAATAGGATGGGATTTGATTTTACCACAGGCAGAATTTGCATACAATAATTCTGTCAATAGGAGCACTGGTAAATCACCATTCCAGATTGTATATGGTAGTAGATCCAGAAATGCATTTGAGTTGAGAAAGATAGATAAAGGAGAGATAAGTAGTGCTGAAGCTGAGGATTTTGCAGAACACCTCAAGAACATCCATGAGGAGGTGAGGAAGCACATTACCAAAATGAATGTGTAGTATAAGGCTAAGGCAAATGAGAAAAGGAAGCATAAGGAATTTTAGGTTGGAGATGAAGTCATGGTTCATTTGCGAAAGGAGAAATTTCTAGTTGGTACATAAAACAAGTTGAAAATGAAGAAGTTTGGGCCATGCAAGATACTGAAGAGGCATGATTCAAGAAATGCATATGAGGTAGAATTGCATACTGAGCTAAATATTTCACCAGTATTTAACATTTCAGATCTGACAGAGTATCATGAAGGAGGTGTTGAAGATGAGATCATAGTAGCATAGTGGAGTATTCCAAAAACTAGTTTAGATACTAAGGAGATTGAGGATATACTGGATAGTCGTGTTGGCAGAAGCACAAGGAACATGACATATGAAGAATATCTGGTCAAGTGGAAATGATGACCTGTTGAAGATTCATCATGGCTAACAAAGTAGGAGGTTAACCATCTTGTTTTCCCTCTTCACACTTGAGAGGTGACGGGGTCACTTCTCAAATTACCTCGAGTGTCTGATGCAGGATCATCCAGGGTGTAAGAGAAATATTGCATCAACCAAAAATATTTTTGGTTTCTTTTCAATAAGGGCTATCTTGTGCAAATCTGCTATTTATGGAAACTTTCTATTTTTAGTAAGTTGGTCATACATTCTTAGAATTTTCTAATTTCACATATGGAGGTTCATCTTAGTCATATTAGCCTGCCAGTAACAACCCGCCAGTAAAGTTTCATTGCTAGATCAAGTCTAGTTTTGAAGATATTGAAGATATTTGATATTGGCAGCAAGGTACAAAAGCTTTAAACTCAGTATTGAAGGCTTTAGAGGCTCTGGATGAGGTCAAAAATTTGGGTGATGGGTGCTTGCGTGAGTCATGCCTGTAGAGCTCTTTGCACCCAATCTAAAATGGGGTTATAATAGTCAAATGGGTCAATGGGTGATGACTTATGGTCTCCATTTTTTGTTCTTGCAAATTTTTGTTTCTCTATTTCTATTATGTGTTTGTGGTATTAAGGGAAGCACCCTTCATCAAGAACTTTATGCACTTCCTGCCACAAGTGAAGCCTTTCCACATAGTCATGATGCTCATACAGCTCGAGAATAATTTTTCAGTAGACACTGCATTGGAATACAACAAACAAGGTGCTAGATGAACATCTCTTCCTAGTGAGTACCCTTAGCTAGTAGTACACATCATAAGGTACATTACCTATAAGAGTGGTTTTCTTTCTTGCATACCATTCATTTCAAGCTTTTAAGTCATTTACGACATGGCCACTTGGTAAATGTTCCCAATGTTCTGTATTCATCATTGAATTTTAGTTTTGAAGAGGTTAGGAAGGGAAGGAAAAATGTCATCACCCATTATGGTCTAATAAAAATCCTAGTAGAAAGAGCTCTACATGAAACATCTCCCATGACCTGGGATGAGTTCCTTGCAGCACCTCATGTGTAGTTACATGGTGATAGGCCACAACCTGTAGGGCCATTACTTGAAAATCAAGAAGAGAAGAAAAATATTACTGATGAGGTCATTCCTGATAATGAGGAGCCTTCTATTCTAGAGAAGGCTCATGAAAACCCTTCAACCTTAGAAATTCACAAAGAAAATGTGGTAACAAGTGATCTAAACCCTAATTTGGAGGGCGGTAAAACTGAGGTTCCTAAAGAATCCCATAGTCCACAAGATGCCTTGAATAAGGAGAAAGGGAAAATAAAAATGGCTGAATATGATATGGGTGACATCCCTGTTCCTCTTGTAGCCACATCTACTACAAAGAGAAAGATCCCACAGAAACATCTTGTAGCATCAACTGACACACCACTATGACCTAGTGTTCATCTAAACACAAAACAAATGGAGAAGGAATCTCCTACAATGACTGGCTCTACCCATGACCTTCCTATTGAGGAACCCATGGATGTACAACCACAAGAAGTTAGTACGTTCATGGGGTGTCATGATATAAATGAAGAAGATCCTACAGCCACTATTTCAAGCTAGGCAATAGATCACAGAGAAACATAGCAACAAGAAATCTACAATGTATCTTCTTGCCATCTAGGAAATGTTCATATGGATGACATTTTGGCACCATCAGCACCAGTTCTATCAGTAAACCAAGAGGAAATAATGCCAGAACAAGGTCAAGAGGAAATTCAAGAGGAAATACCAATACACCTAGCTCCACCAAGAAATCAAGAAAAGGTAACAATACACTCCTTGTATATTGATTAATTTACACAAGTTTAGTATGAAAAATCCATGTGGGAGTTGGAAAGAGACAAATTGAAAAATGAAATAGGAACACAAAATTAGGAAATTCAACTTTTGTATGAAAAGTTGGATTCAGTCACAAAATTAGTTCCTAAAATAATTTAATGTAGGCCACCTTCTAGAGTTTATGCCCTATTTTTAAAGGAACAATTTTTAATGTTTAAATTGATGAGGATACTTAGAGATCTTAGCACTGATATAAGTACACCTCAAATTTTTTTGGCTACATATGAGACATCACTAGATTTTATTTAGATTCTTGTGTGTCAACTATACATTCATAATCATGTCATTCCATCTAACATTGATTGGAATCCTCTATTATTTGTGGGTAATATTCACTTGTCTTCTCTACTATCTTGGGTAAAATATGAGATCAACTATGGGGAGCAATTGAATAGATATAGGGAAATTGAATTATCAATTAAACTTCCCCTATGCCTAGAAAATGGTTCACCCCAAACACTATATTGTGATTGGATGGAAATAGTTTTTGGGTTGTATGACTCAACATACAAAAGGAAAATTCTTGGTAACATGGAATAGGTCTTCATAGAATTTGAAAGGCTATCATTAGTAGGAGGGCACAGAGTGATAGAAGGGCTATAATAAAGATGGTTCAAGTTAAATATGGCCTTAAAGAAGGCAGATCCCCATAGTCAAATCAACTTTCGAGCTATGATGTAACGGGTCCAATGGTACATAGAGTTGGGATGACAACCATGACTAGAGAGGTGGTACATACATTTTCTTGAAGACTTTTATACACAGTCCTGTTATTATATGGCATGCTACCAGTAGACTGCTATCCTGGTTTAAACATACTTAATATGCTACACTTGGATAGATATACTATATTACTTGCTTTGAAGTTATGGTTATGTTTTTAATAAGTAAAATAGTTATTAGAATGTAAATGATCATGTGTATTTCAGTGTTTATTACCATAAATGTCTTTATCCTAACCTTTCAAGTGCAATGCATGGAAATAGAAACTGTTATCTTGACCAGGTAAAGTGTATTCATTCATTGAATGCTCAACCTGATCTTTCATTAACTTCCAACAAAGAAGCATTAATGCAGCACCAACAGAGGGTTTCCAAAAGAGCAAGGTGGCAGTCTCCTAGAAAAGACCAAGACAACATGATGAATTCTCTGAGGAAATCTAGGAGAGAGTGGGAACTTATATTTTCTATCGCAGTAATTCTTTCCTCTTTCTAGATCTAATTTGTTCAAGTCTTTTAGCTTTCCTTATTTTCTATTAGTAGTGTTGTAATAAAGTTATGCCTATTTCTATGGCATGGTTAGTTAAGTTGTTAGAAGTTATTCATTTAAATAAATCCTCTCTCCTATGTGATAAAGGAGGGCATTATCAGTTTACTGGCAATATAGTTTTCTATTAGAATTCATGCTAGTTAGAATTACTTTACTGCATTTATGCTATTTTAGTGTTAAGTGTCAAACTATTCCTATAGCCAAAGCCATAGGCTAGTCAACACTTCCTGCAGCCAAAGCAGTGGGATAATTGAAGTATTAAAACATAGTCTACAAGAGTCTTCATGTTTTGTTAGCATCTTAATTTTTGTAATTTCCATTCTGGTACTTACTTTTCTGTAGCTTTAATTTAAGTATCATTCTAGTATTTATTTCTTGTAATCATAAGTTAGTTTCCTTCCAGCATTTCTTTCTTGCAATAACTATAGAATGCATGGATGAGTGAAACTTGGTGCATATACCTTGATGGCCCATTTCAAGTAACACATCCCTAGGTTGACATACTAAATGAGTTCTTATAAGGAGGATAAACTTCTCAATCAAATGCCCAATCCTTGAGTTCAGAATTATGCCTAGTTTCTGAGCCTTTATAAGAAGCGATCAAGTGGTTGGTTTAGGGGTCCTTTAAGAGGAATTCCCATTGTGTAAAATTGTTATTGGGGTCATTTTGTGGAGATGAAAGGTGGGAGTGATACTTGTGCAAAGGTTGGTTGGGTAATGGGTAGAGTTGGCACTTGGGTGAAGATTTGATGAGCGACAGATCGAGACACTTTTGTTGTTCCTTTTTGTGTAGGAGGGAAAGGTGGTGTTGACATAAAGATTTGAGATACATGGGGTGGATGTGACACTTGCATGAAGATTCATTCTTTAGTGAAGGCTTGAGATGTAGGGAGTGGAGGTGGTGCTTACGTGGAGACTTGTGTTACTAGTGCTGGATGTGGTACATGTAAGGGAGCTAGTTGTGAGGGCTAAGGTGGTGCTCCCATAATAGAAAAAAGGGGTTGATTGTGTCATGGTATGAATTATGGGATTGGAATCTACTATTTGTATTAAGTGGGGGATAGAAGAGCCCACTTGGGTAGATTTTAGGCATGGGTCAACAATTTCTTCTACAACTATGTTGATCATTCCCCTTGGGAGGACTAATAAATGCGTAGGACTAAATTCCAAGATTTCTAGTGGCATGAGAGTACCTTCTCATGTGAATTTATCAAGGATAGTATTGTGATTTTGGCCTATGATAGCACTAACCATCTTTGCATGTCCTAGGTGGTTCATGATGGCTTCCATAGAATCTATGGTGGGAACTTCATCTGGGTCATCCCATAGGTTCTCGATATGAGCTTGTTGATCATAATAGAACATAGCATTGTTAGGATTGATAGTTGTGTCAGATAAACTAGCAATGAAGTTAGGATCCATATCCTTTCTCTTCTTTGATCATGTTTGAGGTGGCATGAAATGTATGACCTAGAATGACTATGACTATGACAAAGTTTCTAAGGATGATGACAATAATACAGGGGGAAATGGTGTACAAGATGGTCCTAAAACATCTAAGGATAAATAGTGATTATGCAAGACTTGGAATTTTGATGAGTGGATGAGTCTAAGGAACTTAAGGATGATGGTGATGCTCTAAAGACCTAGAGGATAAATCAATTTTAAAAGATGTAATTTTCTTCTCCTAATGTAAGCTCAAATGGATATGGCTTGTCGGCCTAGGATAGACTTGTGATCTTTTGGAAAATGAGATTTCTTGTAAATGTGAACCAACCTTTTGATCAAGGTGATGAGGCCACAAGGAAGAATATGAGCTACTCTATACAATGCTTAGTTAAAGAGTGAAGATAAAAGATGGGGTTGATGTAGGATGTAGGTTTGAAGAAACTTGATAGTTGTGACATTAAGTGAGGGATGTTTGATTCTAGGATTCTTGACTTAAGTTTGGATGGGTTTGGATTGTGTGAGGATTCCTAATAGGAAAAACAAATGCCTAAGGGTGACTTTGAAATGTAATGGTGGTAATGGAAGTTTTTTGATGAAGAAGAGTGAAAGGAAATGTTCGTTGTGTGATAGCTAGTCGTATCTCTCAAAGTTGACAAATGTGTGAATCAAGTGATATTTTCCCATGAAGTGTGAATCTTGATGTTCAAGATAATTTTGTCAAGCTTATCACACTCTTGGATTACTTGTTGGATTGAATTTACAATGTGTTGTCTTTTCTTAGTCTCTTGATCAATTATCTTTTTTTATTTGTACACATGACCAAAATGATACAAAAAAATAAGTAAAATAGTAACTTAAAATCCACAAAAAATATGAATTTTTAGCTAGATAGAGTGCAAATACAAAACGAGGTCGTAGATGATAGGCCCAGGTTGCAGATGGCAAGAATAGAGATGACTAATCCAAGTTGTAGATGATAGAATAAGAAAAATTACTTGACATGTGTCAGTTCGTATTGGCACAATTTTTGAGGATTGGAGATGATATAATAGCCTACATAGATGACAAAGTATGAAATAAAGGAAAATATTAGTGGTTAGGAAAAAAATTAAATTTTGATAGCATGTCCTCCTGTAAATTTTTTATTTTGACAGAAACCCAAGAGCAAAAAACATAGAACATTTGTAAGAAATCATTTTAAAATATAAAAGGTGTTAGTAATTTATGTCAAAAAAAGATGATAAAACACGGAACACAAATGAAAGAACACATAGATGACAATATGTGTAAATGAAAAAGCCATGTCAGAGACAACACTGCATTCAAAAGAGATGACAAAATGTATTCTAGCCTGCAAGTCACAAAAGAAAAGTTTGAGTTTTAAAGGGATGTGGGGCCTAGCGGGTGTGCCAAAATGTGTGTGATGAAAACCTACCTATTTGCAACAAGATTAAACATGAAAACGTTAGTGGATAATCATTCTAAAAATCTAAAAACATGTAAAAAAACTAATAACTACACAAGTTCCCATCACAACATCTGATAGAGTGAAAAAAAAGCGCACGCGTAAATGCTTGTTTGATTTACTCTTTTTTAGAGATATGGGTGTTCTCTCTCTCTCTCAAACACAAATATATTAATCCCAAAGTAATTGATTTCTTGATGGTGGATGAAAATACAAATCAAAGCTAATGGATGATGGTAGAACTCAAGAACAAGTATGAGGAAACTTGTCTCAAGACTTCACCAAATGATGAAGATGAAAGTGTAAAAAATAAGCTAGAATGATATGCAAGATCAAATGAAACTAAAATTAAATTCCATTTACCTAGTATGTAATTTCTAGATTCAAATTAACTAAGGTTGTAACAAAATGCTAAAATGCTTAATAAAATCCTAGAATGAAACTAACATGATAACAATGCACAAATGAAAGATATATTTTGCAAGGAGTGAGGCCTCCTATTTATAGATTTTTGGAGGGAAGGGAAGGGAAGGGCTCGGATGAGGTGGAAACTATATGGAATCCACATAGGAGGCACATAAGGGACACATAGGCTAGAGAGGATGGTTATGTAAAAGTCAACAAAGAGATTTTAAGGCTTTGTGAGGCTCAAGGTTGCTCATGTGCACATGTGTGGGTGACTTTTGGGAAATGTGCGGTGGACAAGAAAGTGGTTGCATTTAAGGAAGTTGGGTGGTTTCCTTGGGATGGGTTTATCACACATGTGTGAGAAACTCATTAGCCCTAATGGGTTAGGAATCCCTTTTATAAGTGGGATTAGTGGATAATTAGGTGGGAGGGTATCTTTAGCAAGTAGGATGGTAGAGGTAGGATAGGTTTCTAGGTTGGGTTTAGATTAAATTCAAATAAAATTTGAATTAATCATAGTCTAGAAGAATTAGGAATGTGAGGGGATTAATTAAATATAAATTTATTAAAGGAAGATTTTGTGAGGTAAATGTATTAAATCAATTTAATATACTGGGATAGTATTTAAATTACATTTAAATACAAAAAAGGAAATCAAATTATTTAATTAATTAAATTAAATAGTTATATGAATATAATTAATTGATTATAGGAATTACTAATTAAAATAAATTTAATTAATAAAGTTAGTTTTTAGATGTCTACGGAGGGAAATAGAGTCCTCTAGCCCAACCATGTAAATTCAAAATAAATTTCTAATACCATTACATTATGGAACAATCAATTAGGCTCAAATTCAATCCCTTGGGAGAGTTGGGCATCTAAGATTGATTGGTGACTGATTGTTCCCTCTTTTGATTTGGATTCATTATATATGATTTGGAAAGTGGGAAAGAAAGAACTAGGCTAAAAAGTTCAAAATTGACAATAATCAACACAAACATGCAATTGCAAATCTAAGAATAGACTAATATGCATAGAGGAACTTGTATTTGAAATTTGAGTTTAAAATGTTTGGACATCATCACTAGGCACCATAGTCCTGTAGGTCTCTTAGGTGCAAAACATAAGTCAAACTGGTTTGACAAGCCTCCAAACTACCTTTGAATCAACTTTCTAGTCTAAACACTAGGACTATAGCACTAGGTGCCCAAGTCCCCCAAATATTTTTTTCTTAATTCATTTTTTTTTTTTTTTGCACTAGGCTCTTGCACCGCTAAACTAGATCTGAAACCTATGTTTGAACCTATATCGACTAACAAGGAGGGGAAAATGGTGTTGGATTATACAAGGGGTTTCTCAAGTCAAATATTGAGTTAGGAATAAAACCTACAACAGTACTGATGAAAAGAAAAGTTTTACCCTTGCTAGGATATATAATTATCTAAAGGAAATACTTGAATGAAAATATTCAATTGAAAAAAATAATCCTTTGACGATTCAATGCTCTTAGGATAATTTCTCCAAATATTGATGAAATAACATGATGAATCATCAAAAAATCCATCATAAAATTAACTTGAAGATTCCTTTTTATAGCTTGATGTTCCTTAAATCAAATATGCTCTTTAGAAGAATACTTTCTCACAAGGGAGAAGCTTGTAGATGAGATATTATGAAATTAAGTAGGAGAGATTCCTTATATAGGGTTCTCAAGGTACTTTTTCATTTTTGCCAATCTACAAAGGTCATATCCCAACTTCAAGCCTAGATCTAGATATTTCAAGGTTAACAATTATTCTCCCAAAATTTGAGCCAAAAAGGGTTGGACTATTTTGAAAACTACAGACTATGTGATAATTGATAATGTCCAAGAAAATAGGCTAAAATTTTGAGGGAAGTAAAATAATAGGTCCCCAATATCATATATGTAATAAATATTAGGATTGATAACGTTAAAGTAAGGAATTACATGCATTGAAATAAAAAATAGGATAAAACCCCATATGAGCTTTAGATGGTGTAGATTAAATGGCACACTAAAATGAGGGTCCAAAGAAGAGTGTATTGAGATTTAAAATAAAATAGGGATTAAATACCATTAAATTAAATATTTATCTAGAGCTCAAATTGGTTCGAAAAGTGTTTAGAGGAATGAAAAGATAATATGATGCTAGGATAGTTTTAGTAAAGGAGTACAATTTACGACACTACAATATATATTTATATTCAATCAGTACATAGTGCGTATCCTTATAGCTCCATATGTTTTTGTATACATTCATTATATCTCCTTATATCCTACTATCCGACTTCTATGCATTTCTACTCTATATTTCACTTATTACTAGTGAAGGTATCTCCTAATATACTTGTATCTACAATGGGAGATGTGACTCTTACAAAGTATTGCTAGCTTATATTGTATGTTCTAAAGCTTAAGCTCCATGAACCTCATGTAGTAAGATGTAGCAAGAGAGATCTATCTTATGCCTATTTCCTACCAACATCATCCCCTTTTCAAAACCTTGACTTGTCATCAAGTCAACCTTGTTATGCCAAAATAATGTCTTTGTACATCTTGAAGGGTATCAAAATTGTTATCTCGTTACTTTTTCCACCAACTATACAATAAGAAATTTTGATCAAGGGGGAGAAATCCTATCTCCTATTCTATGTTTGGAAGGAGGATGATCCACATGGATTGAATAGGATCAAGAACTTGTTAGCATAATTGATGCAGTGATGCTAAGTGTTGCATTGATGAAGATTGGTATAAATTTAATGACAGGTGAATCAGTTACGAGTTTGTCATTGATGTCAACCGATTGACTTATTATTTTTAGTATGTTACCAGACATTGTGTGAATACATCATGAGTTGCAATATGTTTCTAAAGTTTCTATTCTAATGGAAGCTTATCTTATGTATCATGACATTAAGTTTTCAACCGTGACTTTTGATATGAAGAAATGATTTGGTTATGCTTGAATGGAATCAAATTGGGTGACTTCTAAAATAGTTAGTGATAGACAGTAAGTGATTTGAATTTTGTATCAAGTTGGTAAAGTATTTAAGGGAGTGGTCATAGGATATAATTGTTAACAATGTCTAGATACTATGTTGAGAATTGTGACTTATAATGTTGACAAGCGAAGGTGACTTAATTGACTACAAGTGGTATTAACATAATGAAAAGATAAACAAGACAAAGTTATTAAATAGGTAATGAAGATTTATGAACCGATGGAGAACTATAAAGTGACAATAGGATCAGTGATGTTTGTACTGAAGTGGTAAGGCAGTTTTGTGATTTATGGAATGCGTTTGACATCACATTGCATGAGGTATGAGTTTTAGGAGGATTATTCAAGAAGTTTTTTTTGGTCAAAATAATATTTTAAGATGGTTTAATTTCCAAGGTAAAATCTATATGGAAGTCGACACAGTTAGTGAAAATGTTTTATGAGTTTTTAGATACATTGTATCTTACCTAACATGATCTGGATCGTTCATATCTCAGATATAGGGTTTATTTCAAGTCGGTGGAAGAAACTCTATATATTGGAAAGCTAAAAAATGAGTTAGTTATTGATCAAGAATTGTAGATGGGTGCGGTGACAAAGAAAGTGAATAAATCAAGTAAGATCAAGCTAGAAAAGAGTGTAGTGTGCGGTGAAGAGTTTTAGAGCTTAATAAGATCTGATCATGTAGAGGTAGTGTAATTTCATAGATCATCTTATATGTTTCTTTCTAACCATTGTAATAGTGAAATCCCTTAACTAGGTAGATCCTAATAGATCTTTATTGTAAATCCTCTAACAAGGTGGCATTTGTATTGAATGTTTTAAGTCCTTTAACAAGGCAGATCCTAATAGGGAAAAGATCCTAATAGGTCTAAGAAAAATCTCTTAACTGAGTAGCATCTAACAATAATTTTTTAAACCTTTAACCGAGTAAGCTCCTCACATGGTGTATTCTAGAAGAGTACATATTTAGTGGGTACTAATCCCCACATTTCATTTTTCCCATTTGGGTTTCCATGAGAAAAATAAGGTGTCTTAATTGTGTGATTTATTATTTATGGATGCATATTTTAAAGGTTTATATTTATGTTAATTGATGTTGAATGTTTTGGTGCACAAAGTTTGAAGAGTTTTAAATATGGGAATTTGTTAATTACTGATTCACCCCTCCCCTCTCAGTAATCAGAGCTGTATTATTAATTGGTGTCAGAGATTTGGTCCTCTTGGTGATAATACTAACAACTTAAGGGAAAAGATCTAAAGATGTATAGGAAGGAAGAACCTAAATACTCTAAGGACAATTTCTCTACATGGGTAAGAAGGATGAAGCTACATCTATCAGGCATTGGAGATCAAGAATTGGCTCATCTCACAACCCAATATGTTCAACCTCCTTGAGCCCTAGGTGATGAAAAAACAATGAGAAATATGGAACATAACTCTGTAATGATAGAAATAGCTAGTGCTCTATTTGATGTCAAGTTTGTAGATATCAAGGATATGGATAATGCTAAAGACATGTGGGACAAGTTGATAACAATTTATGGTCGTGATGTTCATGTTCAACAAGAAAAGGTGGATAGCCTCAGAGGTAAATATGATGAAATGAGAATGCATAAAGGTAAAAATATTGCACAATAAAACTATAGGATAAAAGAGGTTGTTGCTGCAATCAAAGGATCTAGTGGACAACTTGATGAAGATGATGTGGTAAGAAAAATATTGAGAACCCTACTACCATAGTATTCTATTAGAGCCTCTTCTATAAAATAATTGAGATCTATTAATCCCACAAATGCGGCTCTAGATTCTTTGGTTGGAAATCTTATTGTTTTTGAGCTAAGTAATTTTGATAACAGTATGCCTAGAATAGAAGGTGCATTCAAAGTTTCACTAACCATTGGCCATCAAGGAAAGGAAAAGTAATCTCTAATAGTTCTTAAGGAAATCATGATTATGATTCTATCTTTTCTAAGAAAAGAGATCAAGATGAGTTAGAGGCACTGCTAGCAAGGAGATTACCTAGAGGAAAAAGAAAGTACAAAGGTAAAATTCCCTTAAAATGCTTTTCATGTTACAAAATTGGTCCTATTGCATCTAGATGTATTGAAAAATGACAAGAAGGATAAGCACAAGAGATTTAGGAACTTCAAAGACAAAAAAAAACAAGACATGATACCTAGCAGAAGGAGTGACTAATGAAGAATCAGATGGAAGGGATAATGAGGAACCATTTGAGATAGTTTTTGGTGTAGTCAAAGAAGAACTCTCAATCGGTGCAGATGGAGTTAATGAGGAAAAAAATTTGATTTCAAGTATGAATTACAAAAATGACTAGATAATAGAAAGTGAGTGTACACATCACATGACTGGTGACAAGAGAAAAATTATTTCAATAGAGGAATGTGATGGAGGAGTAGTTAGTTTTGGTAATGGTTCTCCATGTTTGGTAAGAGGCAAAGGTTCAATAACACTTAATGAAACCACCAATTGTGATGATATTTATTGGGTTGATGGATTAAAGTATAAAATGTTAAGTATTTCTCAATTGAATAAAAAAGGTTTCAAATTAGAATTTAGTAATGGTGTTTGTAAGATCTTAGGAAACTCTAGAGAGTTGATTGATTTTGGTGAACAGATAAGAGGTAATCTATTCTGATTGAACTCTACTAATAAAAACTACTTATTTGCTAAAGTTAAAGATTGTTGGTTGTGGCATAAAATATTTTGGCATGTTAACTTTGATAATATGGTAAAGGTCAATAAGAAAAGATGTGTTAGAAGTATTCCTACTTTATCTAAGCCAGATAATACTATGTGTAAGGACTGTTAGCTGGGAAAGTTGACTAGGTCTAGCTTTACTAGTAAAGTCTATTCATCACAAATAAATCTTGACCTAGTGCACATTGATTTGTGTGGACCAATGAGAACACAAACCTACTACAGAGACAATTACTTAATCTTGTTTTTTGATGATTACTCAAGAATGATGTATGTTATGTTTTTTTATCTCTATTTTGTTACAAATGGGAACACTAAGAGGGGTGGGGGTGAATCAGTGTTCTATAATTAATGTTTTTCTACTTCTTTAAACTTAGCTCAATTACTTAAGCACTTAAATGAATAGTAAACCAGATAAAACATTCAACCATAACACATGACACAAGATATGTTTACGGGGAAACCTTTGTAGAAGTTGAGAAATCCGACTTCATAGAACGCCAAGAACACCTGTATGCAAATAACCTGTTGCTGAAAGGAAACCAAGAAGACAAAAAGCAAGGGCTTGAAAAATCTCAGTGGTGTGAGAGAAATTGTATTCCAAGATAATGAAAAAAAATTACAAGAGTTCAACCTATAAGATGAACAAAACCCTGAAAAGGAAAAAGCTAGGTTGCACAATATAATTAATATAAAATATTAATTATATGCACCTAAGAGATAGCTTAAGTGAAAATAGAGTACATAGACAACTTAATAATTAAATAAACATGATCTAATTAATAAGTGAAGATAAATAGTTACTCTAACACCCCCCCTTAAGCGAAGCTCAGGAGGTAAGCTAACCTAGCACAACTATGAAAGCAGAAAATGGGTCCCGACAACAAGGCCTGATTAGGTACCCAATACGAGGAAATATTTGTAAATCAGAGACAAAGGAGAAAACCTAGTGGGAAAAACCCCTCTCAAAAAAGAGATAGAACTAACATGTTGAAAAACATGAAGGAAGGAAGGCCTCAACAAGACCCCTCAAGGACAACTTCCGTCACCCCAAGCATAGAACATAGCTGAAGATAGCACGAAGATGCAAAAGGTTTGGTGAAGATGTCAGCAACCTATGTGTCAGTGGGGATGTACTCCAAAGAGAGAACACCATCCTGAATCAGCCGATGAATGAAATGCATATGAAGCTCAATGTGTTTAGTGTGTTGATGCTCCATCGGGTTGTGGGAAATGTGAATAGCACTCTGATTGTCACACCACAAAACCATGGGACGATCAGGAGGAAACCCAAACTCAGTCAGCAACTATCGAAGCCATAAAATCTCCTGACTAGCATGCACTGCTGCTTTGTACTCAGCCTATGTAGATGAAAGTACGTGAGTATACTGCTTCTTGCACAAACATGTGATAGGACCAGAGCCAAGACAAAAGACAAAGCTAGAAGTAGACTTCTGATCATCAACATCACCAGCCTAATCTGAGTCAGTGAAGCCAACAATGTGAGGAACCCATGATGTGTAATGAATGCCATACATAAGGGTGCCTTGAATGTATCTCAAAATATGCTTGGCAGCTTGCCAATGACTCTCATGAGGCTCATGGGAGAATCAAGAGACTAGACCAGCTACAAAGGAGAGATTAGGATGAGTGTGAGTCAGGTACAACAAACTGCCAACCAACTATCGATATAATGTAGGATCCATTGAAGGTGAAGTGCAAGAGGTAGACAAGGTAACACCGAACTGAAAAGGTGTGGGAGCAGGCTTGCAATCAAGCATATGAAAGTACCAAAGCATGTCAAGAGCATACTTCTACTGGTAAAAAAAAATCCCAATAGAGGACTGGACAATTTGAAGACCAAGGAAGTAGTGTAATAGACCAAGATCAGTCATCTCAAACTACTCCATTAATGCTCGTTGAACATCCCGAATCATAGAAGATGAGCTACCAGTGATGAGAAGATCATCAACATAGAGCACAAGGATCACAACCTCATCCTCAAGAGGTTGAATGTAGACTGTAGGGTCAGAATGGCATTGGGTGAATCCTGTGGAAAGCAAGCAGGAGTCCATCTTCTCATACCAAGCCTGAGGGGCCTGCTTGAGACCATACAAAGAATGCCAAAGTTTGCAAACCAAGGAGGAATCCTACACAAATCTTGAAGGCTGCTCCATGTAAATCTCCATAGTGAGATCACCATGCAAGAATGCACTCTTTACATCCATCTAAAAAATGGGCCATCCCTGAGAAGATGCGAGGGATAAGACAAGACAGATAGAATTCATCTTGGTGACAGGGGCAAATGTCTCAGTGTAATCAATACCCTCAACTTGTGAAAAATCCTTCACAACAAGACATGCCTTGTACTTATCAATAGAACCATCAGCAACAAACTTAGTATGATACAACCACTTACATCGCACAAGTTTTCTTCCCTTAGGAAGAGAACAAAGATCCCAAGTGTGATTCTTCATCAAAGAAGAATACTCTTCCTCCATAGCATTGTCCCACTCAGTATGTCCTGGCACTATTGCAAATGTTCGAGGATCATCACAAATTGCATGACTGAGAAGACTGTAACTCACAGAATGAGACTGGGTGCGATGGGAAGTGGAAGGGCCACCAGCTAGAGATCCTATAGCATCAACTGTAACACAAGCCCATCTAGGCATTGTGTGTGTGAAAATTGTACTTGATCTATAGACACAACACTTCAGTAAAATATTAGAGGTTAGCTATAATCAAAATCGTGCAAAATTGAAATCTACTCTAACCAAGCAATTTACTGCCTTCTAGTAGGTGCGAGATCGATGTTCTCAGATTGTTATCAAGATCAGTGACCTAGACGACACCTAAACGAAGGATTTGAATGTAAAACTGATATGAAATATGAATGCAATTAATCTATTTTTTTGGTATTTTCTATGCAATAAGAATGATAAAAACTTGATATGAAATCTAATCTATATGAAATGCAATGCTCAAAACTAGAAAGATCTCACAATAGCTTGGATTCACAAAGATGATTCTTTAGACTCCAATTCGACAGCGTGAGAATGCAAATTCATGGATTTGAGAGATGAATTGTGAAGAGTCGAAGCTTGATTTTATAGAAATCCAGGGCTTTGGAGGTGCATGGAAGAAAGCCATAAATCACTCAAATTAACTCAGCTTGATTTTTGAGTTATCTGATAATAAAGATAATTTAATTCACAAAAACATGCAAAAGCTAAGTTTTAACTCAAAATAGAGTTTAGCTTTAATTGATAATTGATAGTTGTCTGCTTTTATGATTGTGCATGTTTTATTTATGAATTAATTTAATAAATAAAGTGATTTATGCTCAACTTAACTGATTTTTGAAAATAAATAATTGATTTATGGGTTAATCAATTATTTTTTCAAACTTTTATTAAAAACTATATTATTAAATAATGACAACTTGCTTTAATTAATTAAATAAAAATTTAATCAATTATTCATAGGATATTGGATTTATTGTCAAAATTAAATAATACAATTAATAATAGATAGAATTAAATTTAATTACACAATTAAGTGGCAATATATTAAATCTAATTAATTAAATATGAAAATATTCAATTAATCAAACTTAGGATAAATGTGATTTATCGCCAAATAATCATTAAATTAAAGATAATTAAGATAATTAGGAATATTGCTAGGAATATTCCCTTATGCATAATTTGAGATAATCAATTAGGATTCGATGATGTTTAGATGTGCCTTAGATTAGGACTTTGATGTCGATTTCATTCGAATTGTTGATATAGAAGATTAATGAACTTATAGCCCATTTTTGGGGTATTATAGGCATATGTGGAGGATCCTATGGTGGAGGTAAATGGGGATCACCAAGATCATCATCCTCATCATGCTGAAAAGAAACTGGAAGAGATGAGGGAGTAGTGGTAAGTGAAGTAGACTCTGGGAGCCGAGTATCTACTGTAGGAAGGCACTCATCAAACTAGACATCCTGGTGAAATAGGACCTCTCTGGAGTCAGGATCAAACAACCTGTATGCCTTAACATCCTCGTAGTAGCCAACAAAAATGAGGTGTTAGCTCTTCTGCTCCATCGCTCTCCTCTAAGCATCAGACACAAATGCCCATGCTTCACCACCAAAAACTAAAAATGATGATACATCAAGCTTGACATGAGACCAAGCCTCCTCAAGAGTCATATGTCAAACTGCCTTGTGAGGCATCTGATTTTGAATATAGTTGGCACAATTGATTGTCTCTACCCAAAAAGATGAATCCATGGACCTGGACTGAATCATACAATTAGCCATCTCCTGAAGCGTTCTGTTCTTTCTCTCTACCACACCATTCTGCTGAGTGGTGTAGGGCACTGAAAACTGATGTTGGAGACCATGTTCAAAGAAAAAATCCCTGAAATCTTGGTTCACATACTCCCCCCCCATTATTTGTGCGTATCCGATGAATAGAAAGACCAGATTGCTTCTCCCCAAATGTCTTAAAGACTCAAAATGAGTCAAAGACATCAAACTTGTACTTTAAAAAGTACACCCATGTGTGCCTCAAGAAGTCATCAATGAAAGTAAGCACATATCTGGCACATAAAAAGGAGTAGGAAATGACATAAGGTCACTATGAATCAACTCCAATGGTGCCAAAGCACGAGTAGCTCATCCATGAGGAAAAGGATCCCTATGTTGTTTGCCAAGAACACAACCTTGGCAAACCCCATCAGTGCAAGTAATCTATGGAAGGCCAAGAACAAGTGCTTGTGTGCTCATCTGCTGAAGATATCTGTAATTGACATGGCCTAAATGCTCATGCCAAAGTCTACTCATTAAATTTGCATGTGCTATAAGATAGGAACCTCTGCCATTAGAAGACTCAAATCCATCAAATCTATATAGTCAGGATGCAATGTCAACACTCCTAGTAGCCACAATCAAATTAGAATCATGTAAGTCCCAAATAACCACATCATGTGGTGAGAACTCAACTATCTAACTAGAGACAGAGTGGCAAATCTAATAGATAGACAATAGGTTTGTTGATATGTCAGGGACAAAAAGAACATCCTGAAGAGATCCCCCAGCTAATGCAACATAACCAGAACCCAAAATAGAAAGATGAGATGAGTTCCCAACAACAATCTGTGAAGTAGCACAAGGATCAAGTTAGGTAACCAATTGCTGAGTGTGAGTCATGTGGTGAGAAGTACTGTAATCAAGAATCCAGGTGGGCCTAGAGGTCGTTGCTCATGTAGTAAGAGTATGACCTTTCCCTGTAGGGGAGGATGTGGACTGAGGGGCTGAAATGTGATGCTCCTACATGGCTTCCTCTAAAACCTCCAAACATTTCCAACACCTAGAAATGGGATGTCCATCCTTTCCACAAAAGCTACAGGTCTCAACAGATTTCTTCTTAGTCTTGGAGGTAGACTCAATAGACTTCAAAGAAGATTTACCCTTTGAAGGGTTGGCTGGAGGTTTTGAATCAGTTTTATGTGTAGGTTTGGAGGAAGACTCATTGCCTGCTAAATCTTTCTTTGGTTTCACTTTCTATTTCAGTTTCCCCTATGAAGATTGAGCAACCAATGCTTGGCTTGAAGAGCCATAAGCATCCATTTGTTGGATCTTTGCCTGTTCTCATGTCAATTGATCATAGAATGTCTCAAATGAAGGCATGGTGTGTCTGGGACCCAAAGCATCCATGGTGGAGTAGAAAGTGGAAGAAAAGATTTGAAATTGTCATCACAACTTTGAGAGTATCAGATAGATACACTCATCATCTGTCTTGATTTTCCCACATACCTGCAAAACTATGCATAGAGATTTGAACTTCATCAAGAAGTCCTCTATGGTGGGGAAATTAGTAGGAGTCAAACAGGTCAACTATGCATCAAGCTAAAGTTTTTGGAATGCGTTCACTGTACCAAACAAGGTTGAAAACTTGCCCCAAATAGCCCTAGGAGTGGCCAAACCATCAAGGTGAAACAGGAGAATGTTAGAGATGTTCAGTGCAATCAAACCCATGGCTTCATCCATTTTGTTTTTGTGCTAAAGAATCTCAAAAGGACACTACAGGACATGTTGGTGTTCATCCAGACATGACCATAAGCCACGTGACATAAGTAGCCTGGTCATGTGTGCTTTCTAGGTGTGATAATTGTGAGGTGTCAGCCAGGCCACAGAGGGGTTCGACATTGAGAGAAGAAGTAGATGGAAGTAGAAGGGTCTTTTTTGAAGTAAATTATAGAAAGGAAATTGCACCCCCCATAATATATAATTCTATCCCTTGTACAACAAAAAAACAAGTACTAAAAGCATAAAAACAAGGAGAAAACTTGGACACCAGATGCAGAGATGGAGGAAACAAAAGCCTCTACTTTGACACCAAAATTATGAACTCAAATAGCTAAATCAAAAAATCAAACCAACACCATTATCTCCAGCTCAAAAAGAGCTTTTCAGTGATATTTCATTTTCCAAAAATGGACACCGTATGCACAAGTTATGACCGAAAAACCAACTACATCCTCCGAAAAGAAGCTCACTAGAAAAAACCAGTCCTGGGAAAAAAATTGATGGCCGTCTGCACGTCATGAGCCTATTGATGACATCATCATGACTAGGGTTGACATCATCACTAGAAAAAGAACCAGGTGCCGAAAAATTTTGAAAAATGATTGGAAAATTTTAAAAAAACCCACTGGGAAAAATATCAGGCAGGTGATGTCAGTAGTGATGTCACCTGTGAGCTGATTGGCAGTGAGTGGCATGGGGGTGGTGCAGGAGTGGTGTGGTCACCGGCCGACGGTGCGAGGGCTGGGTGCCGGTGGTGCTAGGATGGCATAGCGGTGGTGCACTGGCTGCGCCCTGAAAATGTTAAAAAAATGCAATTTTTAAATTTTTTTTTGATTTGCATGCCATATGACCCTAATAGGCCAGAAAATTCACCCAGAAGCCCCAGAGGCCAAAAAATACAAATTTTATATGATTTTTGACTCTCTCGGGCCTTTTGGGTGCAATGGTGGCATCCATTTTTGCTCAAAATGCTCCAATTTTTTTTCTTTTTTTTGCAGGCAAAAAAGAAATAAAAAATAACGTCCTATAGAGAATACCAGAACTGAAAAAACTTGCTTCAAGAATACCAAAATAGGTAGCAATAGGGAAGCTCTGATACCATGTAGAAGTTGAGAAATTCAACTTCACAGAATGCCAAGAACACCTGCATGCAAATAACCTGTTGCTAAAAGGAAACCAAGAAGACAAAAAGAAAGGGCTTGGAAAATCTCAACAGTGTGAGAGAAATTGTATTCCAAGATAATGAAAAAAAAATTACAAGAGTTCAACCTATAAGATGAACAAAACCCTAAAAGGGAAAAAGCTAGGTTGCATAATATAATTAATATAAAATATTAATTATATGCACATAAGAGATAGCTTAAGTGAAAATAGAGTACATAGACAACTTAATAATTAAATCAACATGATCTAATTAATAAGTGAAGATAAATAGTTACTCTAACAACCTTGGCCAGAGGAAAACCCTGGTGGGAATTAGTACCCATGAATAATTGTATTAGTAATATGAACTTGTTAGAGTTCCTTTTCCCTGTTAGGATCAGTCATTACAATACTGAATGCAATGACTCTATTAGGAGTCTTGATAGAACAAACCCTGTTAGGGGTGGATGGCTCACTGCCAGAGCTCATTGCTCAATGAAGAAGGCTAAAACCTCCTGGATATCAGATACACATGATATCTAGAAGGGTGAACTGCTGTTTTGACACTGCTATCCAATTAGTTCCTTTTGTCGCTATTTCTCTAACTTCTTTTTGAGGTTTATCTCATAATGACTGAACTCACATATTTCTTCTCTTCTTTTTATCTTCCATATTCCATCTTTCTTAAATACAAAAGTGCATGTCATATATATACATGTTGAATGGGCGCAACCAAAACTTACTACTGTGTTGGCCTAAAACCTAACACATACAATGCTTCCAAGTTAATTGGCTCAAGAATTTTTACATACAATGATAATAATATGTTTACATCATTATTACAACAGGCACATAGCCTTTACAAAACAAAATGATATACGCTATTCAGAAAAACTATTTGTTGGCTACATGCTTTATTCTGCTCTACTGCTTAACTGCCAGTGTCACTTAGACTTACTATAACTTATCCATACTATCAAATCTGACCATGCATTCTTATAATTAACATAATAAAAAGCTTATGTCCAAGGGCATATACCAAAACTCAGTCATACACATGTGCGTCGATGCTCTGATCATTAGGTTCTTCATTGTATGCTCTGTCTTCTATACTTAGCCAAATTATGATCTTCCAAGTTAGTGTGCTGACTAAAAAACTTCATATGACTTTGTTTCCATAATGACAACATAAAAATTAGTCATATATACTAAGTAAAGTCAACTTTCCAATAATCTCCCCCTTTTTATTAATGGCAACAAAGGAATATGGCGAAGTTGCTAAACTACATCTTTGCACAAATACTTGCTATCATATAGTCTTACTATACATCATATACTATTCTATCTCCCTTATACCATATATTCTACTCCCCCTTTAACATTAATGACAAAGGTGTTCAAAAAGGAAAACTTTAAGTACTTACAAAGAAAATACAATAGGGTATGCAATCAGAAGCTTTTTGATTTCTTGTTGCCAAAAAACCTTGAGTGCATCAACTGTCTGAAGATGGGCGCATAATGCATATATTAGTTTCTCCATCTTCTCTAAATCAGTGTAGGGACCTTGATCATACGTCATAATTGTAGCACCTATATGCTTGATGTTCTGATTCAGTACATCTAGTGAGGGCACTAGTGCATTTCTCAGCTATGCTTGTCTAACCCTTATTTTAGCAATATCTTTTTCCACCTTCTCCATTTTATCTATTTGTCCTTGATAAACATTATTACACATGTTTATGTCTTGAGAGGGATATTCCACTAATTTTCTTACTACTGCCATTAGAGATTCTGCTTCCTGAATTTTCTTAGAGTGGTCTGTAATGAGTTTATCCTTATTCATGCAATCAATAATTATCTTCCTTCATTTTGTTTCTAAGTCTTTCAACATTGCTTGACCAATCTTGAGAGAATTTAGGTCAAGTGAGAAATTTCCTATCAATTCATTTAGCCTTTTCTTGATATATTTCTCTTCTGCAATTTTTTATGCTGATTCTTCTAGACTTGAGAAATTTACTTAAAGCTTGATAAGATGCTTCTAACATCATCCACTGAGTGAACACTAATCACTTTCTTATCCTCAGATAATAAATTGTTTAGTATGCTAACTGATTCCATGAATAAAGGATTTCTCATTACTTTCTTTTCTTTGGCTTTATCCATAGCCAATACACTTATCTTCATCAGATCTTCTTCTCCCTATGAGTCTAAGCTTGTTATATCAGGTGTCAAACTTGACAAAAATGATATAGATGACTTAGGACTAAGAAGTGTGCTTTGACTTACATCCATAAACTCACTTTTTTACCTTCACTAGAATCTCAACAGAGGATTCTTCTTTAGTTTCATCTTCCTTCTCTCCTTCCTATCTTGTTAAGTCTTCAATTTGGACTTCTTGTTGCATAGGTGATTCTTCACCGCATAAGATCTTAGCCTCTTTAGTACTTACAAATGCTTCTTCAAACTTATCTAGATCTTTATCTATCACCACCATAGATATTTCAACATTATCAATCATAATAGTTTCATCCTTAGCTTCAACCTTGGGCACAAAATCATGTGGACCTATCATAGGTGCATTAGGGATCTCTGATTCTTTTACTTTCTTAGAGGGATCTTGGGTTGTAGGTGCAGTAGGAGGGTACATGTGTCTATCCAAAAATACTCGCTCAAATTATTTCTCTTTTTCCTTTGCAATCAGATCATAATCTTTGTTAATTATGTGCAGAGTTCTGATTTTTGTTCTCAGACGTGGCTTTACCAAATCCAACAGCAATGCCTTCTCTTCTAGTGAACAAACAGGGAGGTTGTCATCAAGTGTATTTTCTCTTATTCTCATGTCCTCTTCTATGACTTGTCTTTTCAAGGAATCCAAAATGTTCCATACATGATTAGGAATGACTGTCTTAAGTTCTAAAATTGACCTTTTGAACTTAATCATATGCTTGATAATCATAGAATGAATTTTTGATTTATAAATCTCATGATATTTGTCATAGAATTTTTCTATTTGATCTATCCTTTCTTTATCAATTACTCTAGTTCTCAAGACTTCCAAGTTTAGTCTGAATCCTACCTCAAGAGGTGCTTGAGTGTTCTTTCTTTTTCTTCTAGTTGTTCTTGAGGATGGGTGGCTCGAACTGATTTGCTTCTTTCTTTTAGACACCTTACTTGGTTCAAGAGGTGGTGTGGACTCTAGATCAACTATGGTTGTGGGCACGAGGTGCTAACATCAGTCTTACTCTTCTTCTCCTTCAAATCATCATATTTTTCTATTTTGACTTCAGATGAGGGTGCGCTCTCAAGTTGCATGGAAATCTTGGATTCCCTTGCTATTTCTAAATCTTCTTGGGTGATACCATGAATTTTCATAATATCTAAGTTTATCATTGATGCTTTTCTCTTTGTCGCTACATTGTATAGGACATAATCAACTTATCTTGTCTTCTCTTCATAAGTTCCCCATCTAGGTTCATTAGGATCTTTGGGTGTAGATAGGAGGACTTGTGCATAACCTTCCAAAATGTGCTCATGAACTTCATACCCAAGTGGATGAATCCACTTTTTCCTAGGCTTAACTACTTCCATGCATGTAGTATCAGTTTCTACCATGAAGCAAATGTTGTCCTTGTACTTCTCCACTATCTTCTCAGGTATCCTGTACCTTCTCTACATCTTAATTCTAAATGTCTTAATCTCTAGCTCCATATAATCTTTTAATGTGTTCTTTGATGTTGCCTTAAATGAAATTTGAGGCAATGTAGGTATGCTCTTGTGAAGATAGAGATCATAAAATTTTCCAACTATATGAAAGTACATGTAGATAATCAGTGAACCAAATCTGAATATTTTGCTTTTATCATGTTTTATGGCCTTTATGTTGTCTAACAGTTGTATGCGCACGATCCCACATAGGTTATACTCTCCATTTTATTTTACTATCCTTATAATTGCCAAAATAGTAGTTGCAAATACAATGTTCACTCTTTTTGCATGCTGGAACTTATAACCAAGTATCATAGCCATGAGTTTTATGTCTTTCTCCTCAATGGGCTCAATAGTCATGTCGCGCTTGTCACTCTTGGACTTACATGCCTACTCAACCTATTTCCTGACATCTTTACCTGTTGGAAGAATGGCGCTAGTCTTAGAAAGTCCGGCCATCTCATGAATGAGATCAGTTGTTATGCGAATAGGGATTTCACCAATCCAAAATAGGTCATCACGACTTCTGCTAAGTAAGATTTTAATCCATTCAGACTCATATAATTCATAAGTAGTCACATACTCTATGATAGGGTTATTTATGAAGTGTGCAAATTCATCCTTGAATGAAAACTCTGGATTAACCATTGATTCAATGTGCAACCTTATCTTGTCTAATCCTACATGCTCCTTCTTACAATAGATGTAAGCACAAATATCTTCAATATGCATAACTCCCATTGGAGTTCTGGAAAATGCTCCTTATAAATAATCTAATAATGACTTGAATGGATGCTTCTTGAATACATATCTCTTCCTCTCTGTGACATCAAAAACTACTGGAGTTTCCATTACTTACTTGTTTCAATGCTTAAATAGGGTTTCAAAGGATTTCTAAAATGACGCATCCGAGCTAGGGTTTGGCAATAATTTTAACACTTCTTTGCTGATGAAATGACTTAAATCCTTCAATACTATTGCTATGATCTCATGTTCTCTCCAAAGGCTAGATCTTGAATGCAAAAGTGAAGATAATAGATCTCCAGTGGCTAATAAATCAGCTTTCTACAATGCTTGTCGCATTAACACAGGTTGCAATCAGTGATTTCGAATCTTATTTCTTGTGATCAATTAGGATGTGGGATCTTGTATACTGTATCAACTAGAAACTAAACAACTAAAACCAAAGGTGCATACTCTGAGGGTGAGTATACCAGCCATGCAAGGGTCTAGAGCTTATCTAGCTCCCCCTATGACCATGAGGGTCATTCACCTAGAAGTAGAAGGTGCATCCACTACTTTGTTACTAACATTGTCTTTCTTTACTTCCATATAGATCTTGCTCACATCTTCTATAGCTTTCACAAACTTGACTTCTCCAGATTCATCCAATATTGATCCTTGAGACTTATTTGGTCTTTCTTGTCTTTAAGTTTGTGATTTGCGAAACTTTGAGATGTGTCCAACCTTATTACAAGAGTAACAAATAAATGGAGGCCTTGAATTCCTAGGCGCATTGATGTGAGTTACCATACTGCATTGTCTAGCTGTGTGACCATTGTAATTGCATATCTGACATGTGATGTTATGAGGAATTATAGAATTTTGTTGTGGTTGATTTCTCTGATTGTGTTGTGTCTGATTCATTTGATTTGATCTACACTGAATAGGTTTATGACCAAACTTATTGCATGAATAACAATAACCATTGAAAGTTCTTACCTCTTTACGATCTCTAGCTACATGTCCATGCTTGTTACAAGCACAACAGGTTCTATTTGTTGGCTTGCATTCATCTTTAGATGGTTCTACTTTAGGTTTAGTATGATTTTTAGTCTTCTTAGCTTCTGCAGATTCTTCAAGTGCTTTCAATCTTTCTTGCATTGTATTAATTTGAATTTGTGCTTCATTGAATCCAATACCACTAGAATCTCCTTTTATCCTTTGTGCATATACCTGATAATCTAATAGATCAGTACTTGATGTAATTTTTTAGTATGATTCTTTACTTCTGTCAATTCAGATTCTATCTTTTTCTTGATGTTTTCTAACTCCAAGATTTTCATGTTTGCTTGCATAAGTTCTTCATCCAACTATTTGTTTTCTTTGATCTGTTCTTCACAGGCTTCTTGATTATTAGTTAACTTTTCATCCAAATCTTCAATCTGATCCTTCAGAGATGTGTTTTCTTCATTCATCTTTTAGACCATTTTTTCCAAATCATTTGTTAAATAATATTTCAAATCTTTTCTCATTTTCTTGATGAATACTTGTGAGCCACTGATCTTCAATTTCAGTTCTTCAATTTCTTTTTTAGCTCTGTCAAGATCTTCAAGAGCTACTTCAAGATTTTTCTTTAGATGTTTCACTTCTTCTGTATCCATGATCTCCTCAAGTGGTTAAACTTATCTTAGAGGACCAAAGCTCTGATACCAATTGTTAAGAATATGAACACTGAGAGGGGGCAGGGTGAATTAGTGTTCTACAATTAATGTTTTTATGGTTCTTTAAACTTAGCTCAATTACTTAAGCACTAAAATGAATAGTAAACCAAATAAAACATTCAACCATAACACATGACACAAGATATGTTTATGGGGAAACCTTTTCTAGAGGAAAACCCTAGTGGGAATTAGTACCCACGAATAATTGAATTAGTCTTATGAACTTGTTAGAGTTCCTTTGCCCTGTTATAAGCAGTCATTACAATACTAAATACAATGACTATGTTAGGAGTCTTGATAGAAAAAACCCTTTTAGGGGTGGGTGACTCACTTCCAGAGCTCACTGCTCAATGAAGAAGGCTACAACCTCCTGGATATCAGATACACACTATATTTGGAAGGGTGAACTACTATTTTGACACTGTTGTCTGATCAGTTCCTTTTGTGCACTATTTCTCTAACTTCTTTTAGAGATTTATCTCATACTGACTAAACTCACATACTTCTACTCTTGTTTTTATCTTCCATATTCTATCTTGATTAAATAAAAAAGTGCATGTCATATATATAAATGCTGAATGGGTGCAACCAAAACTTTACTATTGTGTCGGCCTAAAACCTAACACATACAACAATTCCAAGTTAATTGGCTCAAGCATGTTTACATACAATGATAATATCCATACTATCAAATCTAACCATGCATTCTTATAATTAACATAATAACATACTCAAAATCTTATGTCCAAGGGAACATATTAAAACTTGGTCATACACACATGTGCCGATGCTTTGATCATCAAGTGCTTCACTGTCTGCTCTGTCTTCTATACTTAGCTAAATTACGATCTTCCAAGTTAGTGCACTGACTACAAAACTTCATATGAATTTGTTTCCATAATGAAAACATAAAAATTAGTCATATATACTAAGTAAAGTCAAATTTCCAACATATTTGAGTATTAGATGTTGTCATTAGTGTCAAACTGGATTAGTCGGTTAACTATGCTAATCAGTCGATTGAAGGAAGAACTTCAAGCTACAATATGCTAGTCAGTTAAATAATCAAGCCTTCATACCAAGTATTCATAAGGCAGTAATGAGAACTAAATGGAAATAGGTTTAATGGGAACTAGAGAAATTTTATCGAGCATCAAAGTATAATGAGTACTAAGCGTCAGTAAATACCGAGAAGACTGGGCATTGAGCACCATTATATTCACTGAGCTGGAAAGGTTGTGTTTATTGAGAAATTCAAGAAATGACATAATAATCAGTAATGAAACATCTACCTATGTAAATGGTTACATGGATTGATAAAATGTTTTACCAAGATCGAAGACTATTTATTGTATATGTAATCATTGAATGTAATGATAATTCCTATGTAAAGCTAGATCTAGGTCAATTTTGTACACTATAGATCTTAGGTTTTATAAGATGATGTAAACCTAATTAGGTCATGGTAATCATAGAAGTTTTCTATATAATTGTAATTGATGTCATTTTTTAAGTATTGAGAAGAAGGAGATCATGAAGCAGTAGCCACCTTAAAGACATCAGAATTTAGACATGGTTTGCATGTATGAGTAGTGATCGGAGTTACAATTCAGTTTATTTAGAAGTAAAGGCTACTGAGTAGAACATAGGACAAATTACTACACATAGAGGTGATATTCATTTAGTATATCATAGATCTAATTCAAACAAAGTACATTTTTCATTTGCAGATACTTTATGTTATTATCTAATTATTGTAACAGAGTTAGTAAAATCTTCTAACAGAGTAGACTTAACAGTCTATTTGTAAATCTCTTAACCAAGTACACACTCAAGTAGTGTTGTTTAAATCCTTTAATAGGGTAGATCTAGTTGATCTTATTATTACTCCTAATAGGGTAAGATCATCATAAGTGATGACAAATTGTAGCTTTAACTGACATACTTTATTATCTGCAGTAGTGAAGAATTTTTGGGTGTCAACCCCACCACAGTTTTTACCTTCTAACAAGGGTTTCTGTGTAACCAAAATACTTGTGTTATGTGATTGATTTTTTTTTTTTCATGCGCTTTACATTTACCAATTCAATTGAATGAATGTGGCAAGCAATGGATTTAGTTAGATAGATTAGATACTACTATTTGCAGATTGAATATTCAGTTAAAATTTTTGAGGGTACCGATTCACCCCTCCCCTCTCGGTCCCTTATCTTTCCATTCCAACAATGTTTTTGAAGGATATATTTGATGCATTTTAAATTTTTAAGGTGTATAAACAAGGGGTTGAAAAAGAAAAAGGTAAAGCACTTAAGTGTCTCAGATCTGACAGAGGAGGTGAGTTTACCTCACAAGAGTTCACAACATTTTGTGAAGAACATGGAATCAAGAGAAAAATGTTAACACCAAGAAGACCCCAACATAATGGAATTGTTGAGAGAAGGAATAGATCAATAATTGACCATGTAAGAATACCTGTGATACAAAAAGGTGTGGCTCAAATCTTTTGGAGAGAAGTGGTAAGTACTATTGTCTATACCTTGAATCAGGTAGAACTTAAAAAAGGTACAAATAAAACACACTATGAGCTATGGTACGATCATACTCCTAGTGTTATTTATTTTAAATTTTTTGGAAGTAAATATTACATAAAGAAGGAGGAGAAAATTGGTAAATTTGACAATAAGAGTGATGAAGGGATATTTATAAAATATTCTACTAGAAGTAAAGCTTATAAATGTTTGAACAAAAGTACTAACATGGCAATTGAAAGTACAAATGTTAGAGTTGATGAATTAACTAAGATAAATGAGGAAGATAGAAAGAAGGAACCAAAAGATTATGATAGATTTGTTTATGTTCAACCGATAGAACCTGATACAAGACCCCAAAACACTGAAGTGGGGAATGAACCACAACCAGTGGATGATGATTGTTTATGGTCAAAAGTACTTATTGTAAAATTCTCTAAGGGACATGTTTTTTGTCAAGTGCATATCAAATTTTAGAATTTGAACTTCATAGTTCAAAGTTCAAAATTCACTTTGCGTTTTCCCGAGGTCATTATGCATCCTTTCTCCTTCAAGTGAAAAAAGTGAAAAAGTGTTTTGTTAAGTTCTATGTGCGGTGCCAACGTTATATTGAATATTGAACCTTGAACCATTTCTCGGTAGTTCAAAGTTCAATTTTAGATTTTTGCTTTCCTTTCCACATCCTTTGGGTTTCTTTTCTTTGACGTCTTTGGTTTTTGTTTTCTTGAATATTGAATTCCTAGTTTTCAGTTCATAATTCAATATTCTTCGTGCATCCTACATTTGTCCTATCTAGCCATGTCTTGTCAAGTACAAGAGCATTGTGAATCATGAACTTCAAACTCTGCTCCAACAAGTTCAAGGTTTGTATTTTGAAATGTAATTACTACCCCAAATATTTGAGACTTGTGCCAAATCTCCCCTTCATTTCAAGATGATTTTGAAATGACATTTAAAGTAATGTCTAGCTCAGTAAAGGAGTACAAGTTATGTGGAGATGAAATAAATATGATTTGATGTGCTCGATAAATGACGATGAGTGTAATTAATCCATAACAAGCAGTCATGATTATTGAAAAAGGGCAACTCAAACATATATATTAAATTCTTTCTTTTCTTGTCATTTTTGTTTGCAAGCAATTGTTGGTGGCATAGTTGGAAGCAAGGCATAGTGAAGGTAATCACAAGGACAAGGGATAAGCATTGGTGAGTCTCAAGAAATTTCCTCCATTTTTGTTCTAATTTCAGATTTATCTATTGTAAAAAAGGAAATTTAAACTTCTTCCATTGCATTAGCTTGAAATTATTTGTTAGGTTTTGCAATGTCCAGTCCTTGCATGTCAACCTCTAAGGTCAAGTTTGTAAAGGAAAATAAGTTTTCCCTTGTGAGTAGTTGTCTCCCCAAGATGCGAGTCACAGTCCTTGTGGATAAAGATATAAAAGGAATTGTCCAAAGGTTAAGAAATACTGAGAATGGAACTTTAGCAACCAAAATTGAAGAGAGTGGACTATTGGAAGCCATCGACTTTCTTGAAGTGACTCTATGCCCAGAGTTGGTTATGGAACATAGAACATATATGATAGGGTTAATAGGTGCATTTGTGTTCCTTTTAGAGGCATTCTAATTTCTATTAACAAGAAAAAAATCATGGACGCACTAAGGATCCCTTCGATGGAAACCTATGGAGACTGGAGCCTTGAAAAATCCCAACAGGAATTTACCCAAAATAAAAATGATTATAGCAATAACATTGCCAGGGATTGGTTAATAAAGCCTGAAAAAGGGGGTTCTAGGTTACCCAAACCTTTGAAAAAGGAATACTTGATTAGAGAGGTTTGGGACATTATTGTTATGCTATGTACAATTAAAGGTAAACCTAATGATCTTGTTTGGGAAGATTGGATGTATGTTTTCATCCAGGTGATTTTGGGTGAAGAACCATATGTTGATTGGTCAAAATTAATAGCCAAAAGGCTTCATGAAGAGTTGTCTCAATCTACAGAAGCCTCAAGCTTCTATTTGTCTTCATACTTGTTTTATTCCCTTGTCATTTGTAGAATTTGGGATGAATTACAACACCAAAGTGGGAGTTACTAGCAAGTTTCTTGGGGCCTTCGAGGAGTGGAGCACAACAAGGGAGGCCACCCGGGATACTAAAATGATGGAGCTGGAAATGATCAATTGGTCAATTAGTTTCCCCTAAAATATTGTTTCTATTTTTGAAAATCTTTCCTGAATTTCCTGCTATGTTCATGAATAATTAGTTTTAAAACTGAATCAACTCTACATGGCTATAAAAAGGTTATGAGACAACCAAATGGGTGTTAGTTCCCTGGCTGAAAAACTTTATATTATCTTTTTATTTTAAGTTTGATATCTGATACTTATACCGTTAAACTCTGGTAGCATATATATAATCAGTTGGTTTTATAGAAGATTCTAGTATTTCCATTGATCAATTGGTCAAGTGAATGCATGATTATAATTTCAGTTGGAATTAAATGATTATGTTGCTAGAATCTGTGCGCATATCTTGATGTTTATTCAGTTCTTTGATTTATAATTTCTATCTTTTGAATCGACCATTCTTTAAAATTTTTTCTTGACATTCTGAGTCAGTTGGCTTAGAATATTTGTTGCATGCTATTAAATTGAAGCATTTCATTGTTGATTTATAATGGAATGTTAGCAAAGCCTTTCTATGTTTTCTGGTTAAAAGCATATCTTGAAATTTGATTCTTTCGTAATAAAGAGTTATTAGAAGCAGATCTTTGTAGAAGGCAACTGCTCCTTAAAAGAAGAGAGTTGGTTGTGAGAGACTAACTTAGTTGTTAGTGCATTTTTTCTTTCTATTATTGGTCTATAAGAGTTAATTATTAATTTATCATTATAGAAGGAAAATCTATTCACTAACTAATTTTTGGCAACTCTGCTGGGGAATCTAATGAGTAGACCAGAGCCTGAGAGTTTTATTTAATGATTAATCATGGTGCTACCCACTGATGTTATACTTATTCAACAAGAACTTCCCCTAGTTTTATAGCCTGACCTTCATTTCTTAGATACCCAAGAAGACATCATTTCATATCTCAATGCAGTAGCTTGGAATCTAAGAATAAGAAACCATCAATATCAACAAGTTAGGGTATTTATTGAAGAAGAAGAAGAGACTGGTGAGTGGTTAAGAGGTTTACCTATAGCTCAAGAATCTGTTGTAGTAGATAGGGTGGTCTAGAAACCTTAAGACCAATGCCCAAAATTTATACCTCAAGTGAACAATCAACAAACTGGTTGAGAAAAGATACACAAGGGGAGATAGAGCTAAAGGTTTGATTGATGAAGACTTTAAGGTGTTCAAAAGAATGAACTTTACCCTTGATATCCCTTTGAGGAGAAGAGTTTAAACTACTAGTAGACCATCTTCACCCACCAAGTTAACAACATCTACCCCTACCTTTCAAGCTCTTACTTTATCTGGTACATTGGTCCCATCTCATTTTAATACTCAAACCCTAAATATCATTCTACCCAACATGGCTCAAAACCAACCTTGGGGAGCTCAAGTTGGCCCCCTTGACCTGATTAATTATAATTCACAAGCCTTGTCTAAAGGAGCTAGAGAAGTTTTTTCTAAATTCAATGGACATGACAGGGTTTCTTTGAATGACCATCTAAATGCATTTAATACCGCATGTGGGGTTATATCTATGGGGACAGATGATATGGACATCCATTTTTTTGTTTAGACATTAACAAAGGTTGTTGTAGATTGGTTTCACCATCTTCCTAATGGTTCCATCCAAACCTAGAATGCTATGAAAATAGCCTTTGAAGCTCTCTTCAAAGCAGCAGATGATGAACACTCTTTGTTGTTGCAACTCTCTCAGTTAAAAAAGGAGATGCACGAGCCAATGAGAGAATTTTTTGCCAAGTTCAAATTTTTTTTGAATCAGATACCCATTGCACATCGTCCAAGTGATGAGAATAGAAAAGGTTTCTTTGTGAATGCGATGCCACCTGCATCAACTTTCACTTGCGACATGGAAGGGTGGAAGATTTAGCAGTTGCCCAAGCTCTAGAAGTAGAGCTTGAGGATGATATGGTAACTGCTGAAAAATGGAAAAGAGAAGTGTAGATTTCCAATAGTCAAACATCTACATCTGGTTCCACTGACCCTATTGTACAAAGACTGGTTAATGATATGATCCAAACAAAAAGATAGCTTCCCAAACCTGAAACTCCATATCAAGATATCCCTCATAGATATCCAAACCAAGGTAGAGGCACCTTTGGTAAACAATCCAATGTTCTCCCTGGACAACAAAAACTCTTAATTGAAGGCCCATCAAAAAATAGAGGGAATATGTGTATTTTCCACTTGACTGATGATCACGATGGTTCTTCTTGCCCTAAGATGGTGAGATACCATCAAATGGAGACTAATAAAGAAAATATAGTAGAAATACCTGATGATGAAGCAACTTCGAGAGGACCTGGCGACTCTGTTAGTTACTACTTGGAATATGAATTAGATTCTAACAAAGGTGGTAGCATTCTTCTTACTCTTGGAGATCCTTATGTTGGAAATTTGGCTGAGTTGGATACATAGATGTTGTGATTATGGAAACATATGATCTACATGAAGATCACACAAGTTAGAGAGCAAGTATGATAGAGCACAAAGAAAAATTGTCTAAGTATGAGACAATGTTTCTACCAGTGTACCCAGAGATAGTTTTGGTTAGCGATGTTGATTGGAGTAAGTTCAGTGCTTGCACACTTGAACATAGATACTATGATGACTATAGAAGACTCACTAATAGTGCAAGTCAGTATGGTATGTACGAAAGAAGTTATGACAATTTTATTGAAGACAGTGTCTAGTCGACAGGATAGAATATGAAGGCAAAATTGGTAAAGAGTTAAGGGATTATTTTGTTTATTAAATAATGTCTTAAAAATATAAAGGGATGACATCCTAGATGTTAACTCTTGAGAAAAGATATTTTTTATAATGCAATCCGACTGTAAGAGTTATTAGTCTTAATAACTTGTATAAATGTAATGTATGAAAGAGACATGAAAGAGATATAGTAATATATGAATGTAATAGCGATAGTGGTATAGAAAGTGAAGATATTAATGTGAAGTTGTAAGTAGTATAAGGTTATGTACCTTGATACATTATTGTAATCAGTAATTATTGTACATTACTTGTTTGGGCAGTGGGCTCATCTGGTAATCATATTTTGTACTACTAACTCCTAGCAGGGTTGAGGCTTCTAACCATGCCTAAAGTCCCTTAATCAAGATTGAGACACTATATGCATGTAATAGGCTCCTAACAGGGTCAACATCCTTAACATGATACTTTTGATTAGTGGATCTTTGTGGGTACCATCCCCACCAAGGTTTTCCCTTGGCCACGGTTTCCTTGAGAACAAATAATGTGTTATGAGTTCATTTGTTTTATTGCTATGCATGTTCTTTAGTTTACTATGTTATGCATGCATTAAAATAATCTGTTATATCCATAATTGGGAAAAAGTAAAATTTTGTAGAATACTGATTCACCCCCCCTCTCAGTATTCCCTATTTCTAACAATTGGTATCAGAGCCTAGTTACTCAAAAGAATCATTCAAGGAAAGCCTAACAACTTGAGTAAGATCTCTATGGATATGGATCAGCTACAAAAGAATCTTGAAGAAGCTCTTGAAAAGATTGATATGCTTACTGAAGAAAGAGATACTCTGAAAGGAAAATATGATGATGCAAAGAACCTCATTGAGAAACTAAAAAATAAGTTGGAAGATTTGAAATCAAAAAAGGAATCTACAATTCAAATTGAAGATTGTGATGACAACCTAGAAAAAGAGAATGAGATCCTTAAACATGAATTGAAGATAGCTAATCTAAAGTTAAGTCTGAAAGATGGAAATGGCAAGAATGAAGCAAGTTTGAAATAAAAAAATGAGAATCTGAAGCTTGATAATGAAGGGCTAAAATCTAAACTTAGTAAAGTGGCATATGAACTTGAGAAAATCAATTTGCAGTATGCTGAACTTGAGAAATACAATACAATTGTGAAAGGTGAACTGACTCAATCTAAGTAGCAACTTGAGAGCCTATATTCAAATAGTGATAAGATTGATGAACAAATATCTTATCAAAAACCATTCTATGATAAAATTGGTCTTGGATTCAACTCATCTAAAGCAAGTGAAGAAAGTAGGAAACCAGATTTAAAATTACCTGAAAGTATAGATGAAAAGAAGTTTGATGAAGTGGACAAGTCTGAAGATGCACCTAAAGAAGAAGAAACACCAAAACAAGAGGAGTCACCTAAAGGTACACAAAGAGAATTTAAAGGTAGATGCTTTATTTGTAATACTTTTGGTCACATGAAGAAAGATTGCATAGGTAAGCAATTCAAACCTCTTAATGGTTATTGTTATAATTGTCATGGTTTTGGACATAGAGCTATGGAATGTAGAAAACCTAAATTTGTTGATAATAATAGTAGTAGAATGTTTCTAGAAGTACTAACCATGCAGATAAGAGACCTACTAAAGATATGAACAAAAGAAATGGAGTAGTATGTTATAGATGCAACAAAGTTGGACACAGTGCCAAAAACTGCAGATCACAAATCAATCAGTCTGGACCAAGATATAGAAACAATGGAATAGTTTGTCAGATATGTAACATGATTGGACATACAACAAGGTTTTTCATAATGAACAATAGAGTTCCTCATCCTAATCCTAACCCTAGAAGTCATGCAAGGAGAAATGATAGTGCAAGCAATAGTCAGAAAGGATGTTGTAGTAATTCAGAAGAAATAAAGTTTTTCAAAGCTACAAATCAAGAAGACATAGTCAGCACTGAAGGTAATCAGAAAGGTGAAGTATCATGTGGTAAGAATGAATCTTTACCTAACCCATCTCAAAGTACTTAATTCATGAAAAATATAGTAGAATAGGAATTTAGAATAGTGTAGGAGTAGAAATATGATGAATTGAGTCTTTCATAGTTAATGCAAGGTAGTATATGATGTATTGATGCTATGGTTAAGAGTGCATAGAAAAATATTATGTTTTGCAAGATCGCAAGAAGTTTTAAGTTTTGCAGGTTAATAGAAACAACTTTTTGGAAAGAAGCGGCAAAAGAATTGAATGCGATGTTAGATCTATGTGAGATTGAAATGATAAAAGGTTATGATCAGTATCATTTTATCATCAAAGTGAATACAAGTGCTAAGGAGATTGAAGAGCAGTGATTGAAGAAGTTGTGCAAGGATTTGGTGAAGGATTTTTGTGCCGAATCTATGCAAGCCCTAAAATTGTGAAATTAAGGTATTTTACTTGGCAAATCTCTAAATCAGTTAAAGAATTAGCAAAAATCATGGATGTTTCATTGATTCACAATGTCAAAGATAAGAATAGACCTAAAATCAAAAGGGAACCAGTAGAACCCTTGGAAGAAGACCCTAAGTTAGCTTTATCATCTGTACCAAATGAAGTTTTACATCTAGAAAATGTTAGAAGTTATTTGGGATGTAAGCTAGAGACTCTCAGTAATAGTGATTTCATAGAAGAATAGCAGAAGATCTACAATCAAGATATGTCATTGAAAGTAGGGTTTGAGCATTTGAAAGATAATGAGATTATTAAGTATTCCTTACAATATGAGTTTGATGATGAAGAATGCACCAAGATAATCCTAAGCAGAATTCACAATGGGAAGTTTTGGTTAGATGATAGAGTGATAGAAATCACAGCTGACCTAATTCATGAGGTAACTAGACTATCTAAAACTGGAGCCATACCTTTGAATGAGAAAAACATGAGGAAAATAGTCATAGACAACACAAAATCATCTTACAATGGCAGAGGAATAGAAATTATCAAGATACAACAAGATGATGTTAGATATTTGTGCAAGATCCTTACAACTAAGTTTTGTGCTAACTCTAGAGAAGATGACATGGTAGTTGGAATGATACATATAGCTTATTTAATGTGTGTTGATAAAGTACAAGTTGATATGTGTGAAATTATGATAATTCAGTTGTTTGAAAACTTGGAGAAGATTAAGAAGACTAAAAACTCTCAGTTTAGATTTTCATCATTGATCACATATATGTTTTTTCATTTGATAAGAAGATTCCCTTACACTATTGGTGATGATTGGAATGATGGAAAATATACAATGGAAAGAATTAACAAAGTGTATATGAGGCATGTTATTGATAAAGTAAATGAGAGTGCAGTATTAGTTATCAAAACATTTCAAAATTTGATGACAAGCAGAACAAGGATTCCACAGTCCTTAGTAGAAAAGTATAAGAATGAGATATGTTTCATGGTTGATACCGACTTTACATTAATTGAAGCAGTAGAACCTAGAATAGAGTTCATAGACCCTCTTGGCTATGAGATTGCTGAAACAAAGATAGAAGAATACGTGATTAGACTACTTAAGAACAAGTTGGACATTCACAGCAATAGATTTGGAACCTTTGAGGATAACTTCAACTCTACAAAGACTATCCTAGAAGAGAAACAATCAAAGAAAAAAGTAGAGAGTACAATCAAGAAGATACTAAAGGACACAAGGATGACTGAACATGAATTATTGATAGCAAAGCAAACAACAACAATAGTTAGAGAAATTGGATAAAAAGAAGTTTTGTTTGTTCCACCTCTATCATCAGTTGCAATATAACAAGAAGAGACACAAGTCAAAGTGAAAGTGGAAGAAACAAAGAAAGATCAAGAAGCAAGAAAATCCACTAGATCAACCTCTTCCACACCTAGTAAAAGAGTGAAAGAGATTTCTACTAGATTGGGAAAGAGGTAGAAGACTTTAATGCCACCAGTTCAAAGAAAGATTGTAGAAATTAAAGATGATGAAGACACGCCTGTTAAGAAGAAAACTTGGAAACCCAAGATAGAGAAAGTAAATGAACATATTATTCAAGATGGAGATTTCACAAAGATGAACAAGTACTATGATCTCTACAACTACTCAGAGAGATTGAACCTAGAAAATGCAGTTGTGAGACATATGATTTTGTCTGATAAGAAATTTGATACAATTTAGGGTAAGATACCTGATGACTTGTATAAAAATCTTGTAAATAGAAATAAAAGAGCATCAAATGAAGATATAACAATCCAAGAAAATCTTGTAAGAAAGCTATGTATAGTTAAGGATGAAGAACATTTCAAACAAATTATGAAAGATCTGAACACCCATCTTAGAACAAAGAAGAGGACAATACATATTTGTTGGCATAATGGTTAGTGCTCCCCTCAGGATTCGTGACATGGTTTAACCACCTCCTGTGTCTTCTATAAGTCTAGTGTTTGTATCGAGCATTAACAGGCCAATCTTTTGGTGCAACGACAACCACTACTTGTAACAAGTGGTATCAAAGCTTGGTCACAAGTTTGAATCCCCTCGAGTAACGCTGAGGGGGAGATTGTTGGCATAATGGTCAGCGCTCCCCTTGAGATTCGTGACATGGTTTAACCACCTCTTGTGTCTTCTATAAGTCTAGTGTTTGTATCGAGCATTAACAGGACAATCTTTTGGTGCAACGACAACCACTACTTGTAACACATATTATGGGAGGTAATTATGAAGAAATCAACAAGGAGATAGAACAAGCAATTGTTAAGGTAATGAAAAAGAATGTTGGAAAATCATCAGTTGTAGAAGAACCTAAAGAGCAAGCAGAAGAAGCAGAACAATAGGACATTCCCTCTCCACCAGCCATTAACATAGAAGATGAAACTATGAATGTTGAAGGAACAAAGATCACTTTGGATAGTGATGAAAATCTATTTAAAACCCTTGATAAAGATATTGACAATTTGGATTTTGAAGAACAAGACAATGCCAAAGGAGACGAAAAGATAAAAACTAGAATTGAAGAACCTAAGGAGATAAAGAAACAAGTATCTGTTCCCACCCAAGAAGAAATCAGTCTTACACCTGAGACTGGTAAGAAAACTCAAATTGGTTCTATATTTGAGAGTTTGGGAAAAGAAGTAGATAATGATGATCAAATAGAATTGATCACATCTTTGAATAAAATTATTGGGAAGAATAAGAAAGTGAAGAGCCTTGAAGGATGCCTAAAGGAGATAACTGAAAAGTTACAAGGCATTGTAACCACACAAATTGTAGAGGCTGACCCACTAGAAAAAGCAAGGAAAGTGATAAATACATTTGATGATGAGTTTACTAACTTATCTGATGTAGATAAGGTAAAGGCACAAGAAACCTATGAGGCCAAACTACTTTTTGACATAAGTTAAAACATCAGGAATGATATCAACAGTCTTGATATCTACATAAAAGACTTAAGAAGGAATTTAGACAGAGGAAAATCTTTGTACATTTAGTGTACAAAATTAGAGAACCTTATAGTAGAAGAAGTGCAGAAGATTAAGATCAAGGAAGCATAAATTCAAATGGAGGTAAACCTTCTTTCAAGCCTTAATGTGAAGGTACTTGATGTTGAGAAGAAAATCTGCAAGCTTTATGATGAAATAAGGACTTTACAAGATGACAAGGACATGAAGCTGAAAAGACTCACTCTTTTAAGAGAGCATATTTCTATCAAATTAAGCATTGTTGAAGGACAACTCGAAGAATATCTTTCATCTAAGACATCTTTTTAGAAATTTAGTTTTGCAAATCTACAAGCATGTGAAATTGCATCTTATGGATTATGCGCACTACTTAGTGTGGTAGATTCCATCAAGAAGGCATGGGAGAAAGAATTAGAGGCCATGAAAATCAGCCTTTTTAGATTGTGTTGCAAGCCTACTAGCTTTGCAATATTGAATCTAGGTATCACATTTTTGTTTGAACATAGTCTTGACACCCTCCTTACCTTTTTTTTGTCAAAGGGGGAGAGATACATAGCAGAAAATTGATAAATATGATAAGGATGTATACTCTTATGGGGAGTATAGTATGTTTATAAGATTTATGGAGTTATAAGGATAGTGTATACATATTTTGTGTTATGGCCACAATTTTGAAAATTTTGAAGCCTAAGACTTAGCCAATTTTCTCATATGTTACCACCAATGACAAAGGGGGAGATTGTTGGAAATTTGGCCAAGTTGGATACATAGATGTTGTCATTATGGAAACATATGATCTACATGAAGATCACACAAGTTAGAGAGAAAGTATGATAGAGCGCAAAGCAAAATTGTCTAAGTATGAGATAATGTTTCTGCCAGTGTACCCATAGACAGTTTTGGTTAGTGATGTTGATTGGAGTAATTTCAGTGCTTGCACACTTGAACATAGATACTAAAATGACTATAGAAGACTCATCTAAGAGTGCAAGTTAGTGTGGCATGTACAAAATAAGTTATGACAGTTTTACTGAAGACAATGTCTAGCCAACAGGATAGAATATGAAGACATAATTGGTAAAGAGTTAAGGGATTATTTTGTTTATCAAAATAATGTCTTAACAATATAAAAGAATGAAATCCTAGATGTTAACTCTTGAGAAAATATATTTTTTATAATGCAAGCCGACTGTAAGAGTTATTAGTCTTAATAACTTGTATAAATGTAATGTATGAAAGAGATGTAGCAATATATGAATGTAATAGCGATAGTGGTATAGAAAGAAAAGATATTGATACAAAGCTGTAAGTAGTATAAGGTTATGTACCTTGATACATTATTGTAATCAGTAGCTATTGTACATTACTTTTTTGGGCAGTGGGCTCATCTGTTAATCATATTTTGTACTACAAACTCCTAGCAGGGTTGAGGCTTCTAATTAGGCCTAAAGTCCCTTAATCAGGACTGAGAAACTATATGCATGTAATAGGCTCCTAACAGGGTCAACATCCTTAACATGATACTTTTGATTAGTGGATCTTTGTGGGTACCATCCCCACCAGGGTTTTCCCTTGGCCACCGTTTCCTTGAGAATAAATAATGTGTTATGAGTTCATTTGTTTTATTGCTGTGCATGTTCTTTAGTTTACTATGTTATGCATGCATTAAGATAATATGTATATCCATAATTGTGAAAAATTAAGAGTTTGTAGAATAATGATTCATCCCCCTCTCAGTATTCCCTATTTCTAACACCTTCTTGTTCTGTGCTTACAAGAAATCAACAAGTCGTCAAGAATTCCACTCAGTCTCCTTTGGTGACTAACAGGAAAGAGAAGGAATTAGTGAATCAAGCTGGTGTTAGTCACAAATTTCAAGGACCCTCAATGCAAGATGTAAAGTTATTAAAAAGGGCAGAGCCTGAACCTTTTTTTGATATAGTTGATTTTTGCAAGTCTTCAAAAATTCAAATTTCTCCAGTTGATTACTTAAGGCTTAATCCTAAAGAATTGGACAAGTTGATTGATTATATAAAAGGCTCACCATCAGTTTATGAACCTTAGAAAATACATTATACATCTTCCTTTGAAACCCCTGTTGAATCAAAAGACAACCAACCTACAAATGAAGAACCTACTACTCATGTAGAAACATCTCAAGTAGCTTCTTCTTATACCAAGATGAAACCTTTCTATGTTTCATTGTTCATACATGGGTACAAGATGAACAATTATATTATAGATTCAGGTGAGTCAGATAACATAATGTTTAGCTTTGTAGCTAAGGATTTAGATCTCCCTTTGAAAAAAACCTTTGGAAATTGTTATGCTATGGATGCTAAACAAGTCCCCTTGGTAGGGAAGATCAAAGATGCTCAGGTTTCTCTTACAACTTATCCCAATAAGAGAATGAAATTAAAAATCCTTGTTGCTGACATCCTAGCTAGTTATGGGATGCTCTTGAGTAGAACTTTTTGCAAAGACTTAGGTGGTGAAATTAAGTTGGAATGGTCCCAAGACACCATTCCCATAGGTAATCAAAAGACATTCCTCCATCGAGAGACTAAGTCTAAGTATACTGTGTTCCCTTCTGAAGACCCCAAATCACATATCCTCTATCAAGAACCAGATTTTAGTAATTAGTTGATTATGCCTGAAATTGATGTACTTGATTCCCAAGCATTAAAAGAAGAAGATTTGTGGACTTTGGAGTTTGATGACAATTTTTCTTCAACTGGATCAGGAGCCGAGATAGTGTTGATATCTCCCTCTAGAGAAATGTATCCTTCTACTTTTAAGCTTGAGTTTGAAAACACTAATAACACAGCCAAATATGAAGCCTTTCTTCTCAACATGAAGGAGGCTAAAAAGAAGGGTATCAAGTTGTTGAAAGAAAAATGCGATGCTGAATTAATTGTAAAACAAGTTAGAGCCCTTTTTTGCCGTTAAGAATGAAAGGTTGAAACACTACTGAAACAAATTATGGGATGAGATGGAGTGTTTTGAATCATTCTCGATTGAAGCTATACCCAGGCAGTTTAATTCTAGAGCTGATGCTTTGGCTGGTTCAGTAGCACTATTAATCCCACATCCTAATTTTGGGAAAAATAAATATTCAATAGAGCTGATTCATAGACCTAGTGTGCCAGAAAATGCTAATTCATGACCAGTTTTCAATAATGATGCCTACATTATTCAGTTCTTAGAAGGGGCAACAAATTTTTCTTCTGCGTATTTTGAAGGTTCAGATGCATAATTGCATGAGTTCTATTTTGATCCTGGAGATGAGGTTGGTTTTGAGACCGTCAAGCTAAAAGGAAACTACATTCCAAAGGGGATATGAATCTGGAAAGACTCTTTGATAGAAGGGATTGTTCTACTAATAAAACTCCTATGCCTAATAGGAAATCTTCTAACAAGTATGAGAAGATCAACATTGGAAATGATGATGATCCAAAGCTTGTTAATTTAGGCACTTGTCGTAGTATAGAGGAGAAAGTGAGGTTTTCAAAATGACTGAAATAATTTAAAGATGTTTTCTCTTGGTCATACAAAGATATAAAATATTTGAGGCAAGGAAAATTCAAGCACCACATCCTGATGAAGCCTAGAGCTAGTCCTTTCAAGCAAAAACTAAGGAATTATAATCCAAATATTGCAGATGCAATATTCTGAGAGGTGGATAAGATGTGAAAAGAAAGAATAATCTATCCCATTCACCACTCAACTTGGGTAGCTAATATTGTTCTAGTATGTAAGAAGAGTGGAGAAATAAGGATATGTGTGGATTTTAGAAACCTAAATCAAGCAATCTCAAAGACAATTTTTCCCTACCTAACATGGATCACATTCTTTAGATAGTGGCTGGTTCTAAAATGATGTCCCTGCTTGATGGGTTCTTAGGTTATAATCAGATTAGTATTGCCCCTGAAGATCAACACAAAACAACTTTCACCACTCCTTGGGGTACCTTTGCATAGAGTAGGATGTCCTTTTGGTTAATAAATGTAGGAGCTACTTTTCAGCATGTTATGAAATTCTCTTTCGAACACCTAATCAACAAAGTAATAGTAATATATCTAGATGATATGATGGCTTTCTAAAAAAAAAAAGAAAGAAACACTAGCACAATTTGAGGATGGCCCTGCTGAAATGTAGAGATCATGACATATCACTTAATCCAAAGAAATCTATTTTCTGTGTCACAAAGGGGAATCTTTTTGGTCATCTAGTGTCAAAGGATGAGAAAAGAATTGATCTAGATAGGGTTCAAGTAATTCAACAACTATGTTTACCATTGCGCCGTAAAGGAATTTGTTCCTTCTTCAGGAAAATCAATTTTCTAAGGAGGTTTGTACCCAATTTGTCATAATGACAAGGTCTATGGTAAGTATGTTAAGTGAGAAAGAGACTTTTAAATGGAATGAGGAAGCGATAAATTCTTTTGAAGAAGTTAAAAATGCTATTGCCTAGGTGCTAGTGTTGATTCACCCTAACTTCAGGAAGGATTTTATAATCTACTATTATGCTAGTGAGCACACCATGTTGAGAGTCTTATTGTAAAGAAATGATAAGGATGAGGAAGCCCCAACTTATTTCATGAGTATTCCATTGAAGAAACATGAGTTAAAATATTCTTTATTAGAAAAAAGCAAGTCCTTGCACTAGTTAAAGTAGTAAAGAAATTCCATTTTTACATACTTCATTCACACACCACTGTTTATGTACCCAATGCAGTAGTCAAAAGTATACTACACAACAAGAGGTAGCCATTAATAACATAGCAACATGGGTATCGAAGGTGCAAGAATTTGATCTGGATATAAAATGCACTAAATATGTGAGGGGTCAAGGTTTATGCAAGTTGATTGCTGAAAATGATGAATTGGCAAAAGAAAGGAATCCCTTGACGTTGCTGGCTGGATTAAAATATCCTTGGTTCTCTAACATGCTTACTACCTAACCTATGGAGAATTTCCAAAGCATTTGATAGGTAAAGAGAAAAGGACTTTATGGGTTAAGTCGTCCAAATATGTAATAGTCAATGATATATTGTATAATAAGGGATTAGATGGAATGTTCCTTCGGTGTTTTGATGACGACTAGCAAAAATGACTATTATAGACCTTTCATGGTGAGTCCTGTGGAGGAAATTTTTCATCCATCGTCATGGATTTCAAGATCCTGAGAAATGGTTACTATTGGCTAGGAATGTTTCAAGATGCTTACAAGTGGGTGGGCTCATGTGAGAAATGTAAGCTATTTTCTGGGAAACCACATTTGGCTGATCTTCCCTTAAGGCCCATTGTTATTGAAGAACCTTTCCAAAAATGGGGTCTAGATTTAATAGGTCCTCTAAATCCTCCATCTAGTGTAGGACATACACACATCTTAAAAGCTACCGACTACTTCACAAAGTGAGTAGAAGCTATTCCTATCAAGAAAATGACCATTGAAGTAGTGTGCAACTTTCTTAAAGAAAACATTATGGTCAGGTTTGGCATTTTGAATAAGATAGTAGATGATAATGCTTAAAACTTATCTTCAAGTGAGCTATAGATCTTTTGTTATGATAATGGCATACAACTTTCTCATTCCTCTGATTATTTTCCCTAGGAAAATAGACAAGTAGAGTCAACCAACAAAAATCTCATTTCAATAATGAATAAGCTTGTTAATGAAAATATGAAGGACTGGCATAAATGACTTTATGAAGCACTATGGGATGATAGGAAAACACCTAAAAGAACCATTGGTATGACTCCTTTCAAACTAGTTTATGGAATGGAGGCTCAGCTATATCTTCCTCTTGAGCCGACAGCAGCCAAATTGCAAAAGGTAATCAAAGATGGAATCTTTTAAAATGCTTTAGAAAAAGAATCCTGCACTTGACCAACATCAAAGAAGAAAGGGAGAGTGTAGTGGATCATATTACAAACCATCAAGCCATGGTCAAAAATATTTTTGATAGAAGAGCTAAACCTATAAAATTCATGGAAGGAGATAAAGTCTTGCTTTGGGATAAAAGAAGAGAGCCTCGGAGAGCTCATGAAATTTTTGAGTCTCTATGGAAGGGTCCATTTGAAATCAACAAGGAACTTGGGACAAATTCTTTCAGGTTGAAATATGTAGATGGAATAGAGCTTCTCATATCCTTTAATGGACAAGATCTTAAGCTCTTTCAATTTTAAATTTGTCTTTCTCGTGTACATAGTCCTTTTTTTTGTGCCTAGTTTAGTTCCTTTTTGTTGTGTTTGTGTGAAAGCATAGAACTTGAATCTATTTTTAGTCCCTTACGGTCCTATCCCCAGTCAGAGCCACCTGTTGTTGGTCAAAATTCCTTATTGTAAAATTCTTCTAAGGGACATTCTTTTTGTCAAGTGCATATCAAATTTTGAATTTTGAACTTCGTAGTTCAAAGTTCAAAATTCACTTTGCATTTTCCCGAGGTCATTATGCATGCGTTCTCTGTCAAGTGGAAAAAGTGTTTTGTTAAGTCTTGTGTGTGGTGCCACTATTATATTGAATATTTAACCTTGAACTATTTCTCGGTAGTTCAAAGTTTAATTTTAGATTTGCACTTTCCTTTCCGCATCCTTCGGGTTTCTTTTCTTTGACATCTTTGGTTTTTGTTTTCTTGAATATTGAAATCCTAATTTTTAGTTCATAATTCAATATTCTTCGAATGTCCTACATTTATCCTTTCTCAGCCATGTGTTGTCAAGTAGAAGAGCATAGTGAATCATGAACTTCAAGCTCTACTCCAAAAAGTTCAAGGTTTAGATTTTGAAATGCAATAATTACCCCAAATATTTGAGACTTGTGTCAAATCTCCCCTTCATTCCAAGATGATTTTGAAATGACATTTAAAGTAATGTCCAACTCAGCAAAGGAGTATAGGTTATGCATAGATGAAATAAATGTGATTGGATGTGCTCAATAAATGAGGACAAACATAATTAATCCATAACAAGTAGTCATGATTATCGAAAATGGAAACTCAAGCATATTTATTAAATTCTTTCTTTTCTTGTCATTTTTGTTTGCAAGAAATTGTTGGTGGCATAGTTGGAAGTGAGGCATACCTATTTATTCCCTTGTCATTTGTAGAATTTGAGATGGATTGCCACATCGAACCGAGAGTTACTAGCAAGTTTCTCGGTAGCCTTCAAGGAGTGGAGTGCAACAAGGGAGGCCACCCAGGCTACTAAAAATGATGGAGCTGGAAATGACCACTCGGTCAATTAGTTTCCCCCAGAAGATTATTTCTATTTTTGAATATCTTTTCTTGAATTTCCTGCTATGTTCATGAACAATTAGTTTTAAAATTGAATCAGCCCTGTGTGGCTATAAAAAGGTTATGAGATGACCAAATGGGTGTCGGTTCTCTAGTTGAAAAACTTGATATTATCTTTTTGTTTTAAGTTTGATATTTGATACTTATACTATTAAAATCTAGTATGCATATATATAATCAGTTGGTTTTATAGAAGATTCTAGTATTTTCATTGATCAGTTGGTCAAGTGAATGCATTATTATAATTTTAATTGGAATTAAATGATCATGTTGCTAGAATCTGTGTGCATATATTGATGTTTATTCAGTTCTTTGATTTATAATTTATGTCTTTTGAATCGACCATTCTTTAAAAGTTTTTCTTGACATTTTGAGTTATTTGGCTTAGAATATATGTTGCATGTTCTAAAATTGAAGCATTTCTTTGTTGATTTATAATGAAATGTTAGCAAATCCTTTCTATGCTTTCTGGTTAAAAACATTTCTTGAAATTTAATTCTTTCGTAATAAAGAGTTATTAGAAACAAATCTTTGTAGAAAGAAGCTTCTCCTTAAAAGAAGAGAGTTGGTTGTGAGAGACTAACTTAGTTGTTAGTTTAGTTTTTCTTTCTATTATCAAGCTATAAGAGTTAATTATCAATTTATCATTATCGAAGGAAAATATGTTCACTAACAATGATGAAGGTAACCAAAGAGAAAAAATGGTACTACCAAGGTATGTGAAACTAAATCACTCCCAAGATCATAGTATTGGAGATAAAAATGTTGGAGTGATGACAAGGAGTAAGGTAAGGGAAAGTACTTATTTACTATATGAATTAAACCCAAAAAATGTTGAAGATTCTTTGGAATATAATGATTGGGTTAAGGATATGAAAGAGGAATTAGAAAAAATAGGGAAAAATAATGCATGGACTTTAGTACCCAAACCTACTAACAAGAATGTTATAGGTACTAGATGGATCTTTAGAAACAAGCTGAATGAGAATGGAAATGTGATCAGAAACAAGGCTAGTTTACAAAGGGTATGTATAAGAAGAAGGACTAGACTATGGTGAGACCTTTGCACCTATTGCTAGACTTGAAGGTGTAAGGATAATTTTATCTTATGCTTCTTATAAAGGTTTTAAAGTCTATCAAATGGATGTAAAATCTACTTTTATGAATGGTGTGTTAGAAGAAGAAGTATATGTTGAACAACCTGAAGGTTTTGTTACTGAAAAAGGTAAAGACATGGTATGTAAATTTCATTAAGCATTGTATGGACTAAAACAAGCTCCAAGAGTATGGTATGAAAGTCTACATGATTATCTTATTCAAATTGGGTTCATAAGAACTAGTGATAATAGAAATGTATATCTGAAATATGAAAGTGAAGACATGACATTGATTGCCAATTTTTTTGTTGATGACATAATATTTGGTGGAAATGAAGCATTGAGTAGGTCATTTGCAAAATAAATGAGAAAGCAATTTGAAATGCCAATGATAGGAGAAATCAAATTCTTTATTGGTCTTGTAATACAACATTTGAAGAAAGGGATATACATCAGTCAATCCAAGTATGTGAAGGATATTTTGAATTTTTTTGGCATGGAAGACTCAAAACTAGTGGTAACACCTATGATCATAGGCTACACACTATCTAAGGATGATGAATCCAAAGAGGTAAATAAAATTCTATATAGATCAATGAATACTAGGTTGTAATATGTTATTCATGGTAGACTCGATATTGCACATGTTGGTATTGTTGCAAGGTTTTCTTCAAATCCAAAGGACTCGGATATGGTTGCAGTGAAGAGGATCTTTAGATATCTCAAGGGAACTAAAAATTATGTCCTATGGTATGGTAAGGATGGATATTTCTTATTTGAATGTGTTTACTAATGCAAACTAGGAAATTAATATTAATGATAGGAAAAGCACAAGTGGTGGAGCATTCTTTCTTGGTGAAAGATTAGTCTCCTGGACTAGTAAAAAGTAGAATTGTATTTCACAATCTACTATAGATGTAGAATATGTTTCTATTGATATTAATTGTCAACAAGTGATGTGGATAAAATATATTCTTGAGGGAATTCTTGAGAAGGCTACATAATCGGTTGTTATCCATTTTGATAACACTAGTGCAATAAAAATATCCAAGAATCCAATGATGCACTCGAAGACAAAGCACATTACAATAAAATATCATTTTATAAGAGAACAAGTATAGGAGAAGGAGGTAAGAATTGATGTAGAGGTGGACTACTCCATAGGGGGATAAGTCTTAGTATGATGTTGTAATATAGTGATGAGGAAAGAACAAGAAAAAAATAATCAAGTGTAATCTTAGAGGACTTAATGATTTGAAAACTTTGGAATTGATTTCAAAGGGGGAGATGATGCATTATACAGGGGGAGAATATGTAGAATGGAGATGTATTATAAAGGGAGAATATGTATGAATGCTAGAGAAGAATCAAAGGTACAAACAGACAAAAGTGTAACCATTTTAGAAAAGTGGTTTGTCATGAGAAATACATAGTGTTGCAAAGAAGAACTCAAATGTGGAAGTGAAGAAGAGAAGCTAAGAGGACAAGTTAAGTGTGTTGTCATCAATGCCAAAGGGGGATATTGTTAGCATAATTGATTCAGTGATGCTAATTGTTGCATTGATGAAGATTGGTCCAAATTTAATGATAGGAGAATCAATTATGAGTTTGTCATTGATGTCAACTGATTGACTTATTATTTTTAGTATGTTACCAAACATTGAGTGAATATATCATGAGTTGCAGTATGCTTCTAAATTTTCTATTCTAATGAAAGCTTATCTTTTGTATTGTGATGTTAAGTTTGCAACTGTGACTTTTGATATGAATAATTGAGTTGGTTATGTTTGAATGGAATCAAACTAGGTAATTGCTAAAATAGTTAGTGATAGACAATAAGTGATTTGAATGTTGTCTCAAGTTGGTAAAGTATTTGATGGAGAGGTCATATGATATGATTGTTAACAATGTATAGATATTATGTTGAGGATCATGACTTATAATGTTGATAGGGTAAGATGAATTAATTGACTGGAAGTGGTATTAATAGAATGAACTAATAAATAAGACATATTTCTTGAATAGGTAATGAAGATTTGTGAACCGATGGAGAATTCTGAAGTGACAATAGGATCAGTGATGTTTGTAGTGAAGTGGTAAGGAAGTTTCATGATTTGTGGAAAGTGTTTGACATCACATTGCTTGAGGTATTATTTTGAGGAGGATTCTTCAACAAGTTTCTTTTGGTCAATTTTTTTTTAAAGATGGTTCAATTTCCAAGGTGAAATCTATATAGAAGTGGACACGGTCAGAGAAGAATGTTTTATGAGTTGTTTGATAAATTATCTAACATGATCTATACCATTCATATCTTAGATATAGGGTTTATTTAAAGTCAATGGAATAAAATATACATACTGGAAAGCTGAAAAAGGAGTTAGTTGTTGATCAAGAATTGCATAAGGGTGCAGTGAGAAAGAAAGTGAAGAAATCAAGTGCGATCAAGAAGAAAAGAGTATAGTGCATGGTGAAGAGTTTTAGAGATTAATAGGATATGATCATGTAGAGGTAGTGAAATTTCAAAGATCATCTTATATGTTCCTTTCTAACCATTGTAATAGTGAAATCCCTTAACTAGGTGGATCCTAACATATCTTTATTGTAAATCCTCTAACAAGGTGGCAATTGTATTGAATGTTTTAAGTCCTCTAAAATGGTAGCTCCTAAAAGGTATAAGGAAAATCCCTTAACTGGGTAGCACCTAATAGTACTTTTGTAAACCTTTAACCAAGTAAGCTCCTTACATGGTATATTCTAGAAGAGTACAAATTTAGTGGTTATTAATCTCCACACATAGTTTTTCCCATTCTAGTTTCCATGAGAAAAATATGGTATCTTCATTGTGTGATTGATTATTTATGGATGCATGTTTTAAAGGTCTCTATTCATGTTAATTGATGTTTAATGTTTTGGTGCACAAAGTTTGAAGAGTTTTAATTTGAGAATTTGTTGATTATTGATTCACCCCTCCCTTCTCAGTAATTAGACCTATATTATCAACACTTAATAGGTATTTTTAATCCTTCACTAAACATAAAAGGTTTATTAGAGGAAAATGATTTACTAATATAAAATAGATGACAAAATAAGCCAAAATGATAGTTTTAGAACAAATAGATTGATAGATATTTTCCAATTTACTACAAGTACCTAAAATAGTAACCAAATAGTAGTACAAACTTTTGATTTTAGTTTGGAGTTTTCTTGCAGGGAGCATATCACCTAGGACATTTTGTTCCATCTACTTTTGCCTAAAACTTTCCCAAATCATCTGTTGGATCTTGTACTTTCCAGATTTGCAATGATACATTTTCCACCCATTCTTGCACACTAAATATGGTGAAAATATTGTGGATAAGAGTTTCCTTTGGTTAAACCCCTATTTAGGAATCAACCTTGAAATGTAAATGAAATTGCATAAAGGAAATCTTGTTGATATGAAAGAGAAGTTAGATATGAATTGCAAATTACCTTATACCTTGATGGTGCAATGCTTATTTTGATGTAATCACAAATGTTAATGCAATAGCCTTTGATTACACACAAAATTTTTTATAAAAAAAGGTGAAGAATTATTGCAATAAGAACTTAAACTAATTATTTATGAAAATCTAAAACCAAATATTAACACTTAATAAAGTGATTGTAGCTTGAAAATAAGAACTAGAAAGTCATTGCACATAAAACACCATACTTACATGGAGAAACCCTTTTAGGAAAAATTCCACCATAGAAAGAGAGTCAAGTATATTCCTAATCTAATGAAGGATACAATAGCACTATATTTCTCTATAGACCTATGAAGAAAATACGGCAGCACTTTTTTACCCTAGAAACTAAACAAGACTGAATGAAGAACTCAAGGCCCCAATCTATAGGAATGTGTGAGGATGAATATCATTATGGTATCCTAAAAAAATAGGTGATAAAAACACCTAGAAAAATATCATGCCCACCCCAAAAAATAGCCTCTTATAGATGTTCTTACAACTATCATAAGACATCTCTCATGCATGTCCACCTATGTAAGGAATATGCCATAAACCATGATAAGATTTTTCATAGAATATTATGATAGTTGTCATAACTATCATTGATTCTCTTGCAACCTCTAATAAGTAACCAATTACCTCAAAATAGAGGATTCCAAGAGGGTTTGCCTAGCTACTCTCTCTCTCTCTCTCATGCACTATTACATTGACTGTTCCATAGGCATATTCATAGTTGCAGAGAATTAGATTATTTTAATTAATTCAGAATCATTACATTGGTTCTTCTTCACACCATAATCCACCATGCCATTACATCATTTGGCACACAAAGTTGCTCAAATGCTACCGACCACTCCAGGCTGAAGTGTCCCTCAAGGTCCCTTTAGCATGAAATGTGTGATCTTTACGGGGTGATATCTTGGAGCTTGTACAAGGTGGAATCAAATAGTCAAGCACTATAGAACCATATTCCCTAGGCCTATAATAACTTGCCTCCATTTTTAGAGATTCAAGTTCATTTATATTTGGCAACACATTCTCAGTCAATGTCAAAACTTGTAGTGTTCCTTAGTTAAAATGGACAATGTTGTGTATCTTTCAAACCGTCAGTCATAGCATTGAACTGTCTGTTCCAACAACTATGAATGGCTCGGTAAACACCAGTGGAAACCTTATTTGGCACACAGAGTTGCTCGAACACTACCAACCACTCCAGGCTGAAGTGTCCCTCAAGGTCCCTTCAGCATGAAATTGGTGATCTCTACGAGGTGATCTCTCAGAGCTCATGTGAGGTGGAATCAAATGATCAGGTGCTACAAGACCATGTTGCCTAGGCCTACAATAACCTATCTTAGTTTTTAGAGATTCAAGTTCATTTATATTTGGCAACACATTCTCGATCGATGCCAAAACTCGCAGTGTTCCTTAGTTGAAATGGACAACATTGTGTATCTTTCAAACCGTCAGTCATAGAATTGAACCATCTATTCCAAGAGCTCTGAATGGCCAAGTAAATTCTAGTAGAAACCTCATTTGGTACATAGACTTTCTCAAACACTATCGACCACTCCAGGCCGACATGTCCCTCAAGGTCCCTTCAACATGAAATCAATGATATTTATGGGGTCATATCTCGGATCTCGTGTGGGGTGGAATCAAACCATAAGGTGCTATGGGACCATGTCACCTAGGCCTACAATAACTTTTTCTCAATTTTCAAAGATTCAAGATCATTTATATTTGGCACACAGAGTCACTTGAACACTACCGACCACTCCAGGCTGACTTGTCTCTCAAGGTCCCTTCAGCATAAAATCAATGATCTTACGAGGTCCTATCTCAAAGCTCATGTAGGGTAGAATTGAATCGTCAGGTGCTATGAGGTTGTGTTTCCTAGGCCTACAATAAACTATCTCAATTTTTAGAGATTCAGTCTCATTTATAGTTGGCACCACATTCTTGCTCGATGTCAAAACTTGAAGTGCTCCTCAGTTGAAATGGAAAACATTGTGTATCTTTCAAATCGCCGGCCATAGCATCAAACCATCTATTCCAACAACTCCAAATGGATCGATAAACGCTAGTGGCAACCTCTTTTGGCACATAGAGTCCCTCAACTGCTGCCGACCACTCTAGACTGACACGTCCCTTAAGGTCCCTTTAGCATGAAATCAACAATCTTTATGGGGTCATATCTCAGAGTTCATGTAGGGTGACATCAAACCATTAGGTGTTACGAGACCCTGTCACCTAGGAGTACAATAACCTATCTCAGTTCTCAGAGATTAAAGCTCATTTAAATTTGAAAACACATTCTCAGTTGATGTCAAAACTCAAAATGTTCCTTAGTTGAAATGGACAACATTGCATAGCTTTCAAAACCTCAGTCATAGCATCAAACCATCTACTCCAACAGCTCTAAATGGCCAAGTAAACTTCAGTGGCAATCTCATTTGGCACACAGATTCACTCGAACATTGTTGACCACTCCAGGCTGATGTGTCCCTCAAGATCCCTTTAGCATAAAATCAATGATATTTATGAGGTCCTACCTCAGATCTCATGTAGGGTGGAATCAAAGTGTTAGGTGCTATGGGAGTGTGTTTCCTAGGCCTACAATAACCTATCTTGGTTTTTAGGGATTCAAGCTCAATTATATTTGGCAACACATTCTTGGTCGATGTCAAAACTCAAAGTGTTCCTTAGTTGAAATAGATAGCATTACGTATCTTTCAAACTATCAGTCGTAGCATCAAACCATCTATTCCAATAACTCCAAATGGATGGGTAAACTTCAATGGTAACCTCATTTGGCACACAGAGTCACTTGAACACTGCCCACCACTCTGGGTTGAAGTGTCTCTCAAGGTCCCTTCAACATAAAATTAATGATCTTTATAGGGTCTTATCTCGGAGCTTGTGTGAGGTGGCATTGAACCATTAGGTTCTAAGAGACCATGTCACCTAGGCATACAATAACCTATCTCAATTTTTAGAGATTCAAGCTCATTTATATTTGGAAAAACATTCTTGGTTGATGTCAAAACTTGAAGTCTTCCTTAGTTGAAATGGAAAACATTGCATATCTTTCAAACCATCAGTCGTAGCATTGAATCGTTTATTCCAACAACTCTAAATAGTTGGGTAAACGCTAGTGGAAACTTTGTTTGACACACAAAGTCACTCAAACACTTCCCACCACTTCGAGTTGAAGTGTCCCTCAAGGTCCCTTCAGCATGAAATCGATGATCTTTATGGGGTTGTATCTTGGAGCTCGTATGGGGTGGCATCAAACTGTCAGGTGCTACATGACCGTGTTGCCTAGGCCTACAATAACCTATCTCAGTTTTCATAGATTCAAGTTCATTTATATTTGGCTACACATTCTCAGTTGATGTTAAAACTTGAAGTGTTCCTTAGTTCAAAGGGACAACATTGCGTATCTTTCAAACTGTCAGTCATAGCATCAAACCGCTAGGTACTACGTGACCATGTCACCATGGCCTACAATAACTTGTCTTATTTTTTAGAGATTCAAGCTCATTTATATTTGGAAAAACATTCTCAGTCGCTGTCAAAACTCAAAGTGTTCATCAATTGAAATGGACAACATTGCGTATCTTTCAAACTATCGGTCATAGCATCAAACCGTCTGTTCCAATAGCTCCAAATGGCCAGGTAAATGACAGTGGAAACTTTGTTTAGCACACAGAGTCACTCAAACACTATCGACCACTCCAAGCTGACATGTCCCTCAAGGTCCCTTCAACATGACATCAGTGATCTTTACGGGGTCCTATCTCAGAGCTCGTGCGGGGTGGAATCAAACCATCAAGTGCTATGGGACTATGTTGCCTAGGCCTACAATAATATGTCTCAATTTTCAAAGCTTCAAGCTCATTTATATTTGACAACACATTCTCAGCTGATGTCAAAACTTAAAGTGTTCCTTAGTTGAAATGGACAACATTATGTATCTTTCAAACCATCCATCGTAGCATCAAACTGTCTATTCCAACAGCTATGAATGGCTGGGTAAATGCATGTGGCGACCTCATTTGGCACATAGAGTCACTTGAATGCTATCAACCACTTCAGGTTGAAGTGTCCCTCAAGGTCCCTTCAACATGAAATTGGCAATCTTTATAGGGTTGTATCTCAAAGCTCATGCGGGGTGGCATCAAACCGTTAGGTTCTACGTGACCATGTCACCTAGGCCTACAATAACATGTTTCAATTTTTAGAGATTCAAGTGCATTTATATTTGGAAACACATTCTCTATTAATGTCAAAACTTGAAATGTTCCTCAGTTGAAATGGACAACATTTCGTATCTTTCAAACTGTCAATCGTAGCATTGAACCATTTGTTCCAAGAATTGCAAATGGCCAGGTAAACGCAAGTGGTAACCTCATTTGACACATAGAGTTTCTCAAATTCTTCTGACCACTCTGGGCTAACATGTCCCTCAAGCTCCCTTCAACATGAAATTAGAGATCTTTATAGGGTCCTATTTCGGAGCTCGTGTGGGGTGGAATCAAACTGTTAGGTGCTACGAGACCATGTTGCCTAGACCTACAATAACCTATCTCAGTTTTTTGAGATTCAAGGTTGTTTATATTTGGAAACATATTCTCAGTCGATATCAAAACTCAAAGTGTTCCTTAGTTGAAATGGACAACATTGCGTATCTTTTAAATCATTAGTTGTAGTATCAAACTGTCTATTCCAACAATTTTGAATAGTCGGGTAAACACCAGTGGTAACCTCAATTGGCACATAGAGTCGCATGAATGCTACCGACCACTCTAGGTTGATGTGTCCCTCAAGGTCCCTTTAGCATAAAATTGATAATCTTTATGGGGTCCTATCTTGGAGCTCATGCGAGGTGGAATAAAACTGTCAACTCCTACGAGACCATGTTGCCGAGGCCTAAAATAACATGTCTCAATTTTCAGTGATTGAATCTCATTTATATTTGGCAACACTTTCTCAGTCCATGTCAAAACTCAAAGTGTTCCTTAGTTGAAATGGACAACATTACATATCTTTCAAACTGTTGGTCATAGCATCAAATCATCTATTCCAATAACTTTGAATGGCCGGGTAAATGCTAGTGGCAACCTCGTTTGGCATATAGAGTCACTCAAACATTGTTGACCACTTTGGGATGATGTATTTGTCAAGGTCCCTTCAACATGAAATCAATTATCTTTACGGGGCCATATCTCAGAGCTCGTGTGGGGTGGCATCAAACCATCAAGTGCTATGAGACCGTGTTGCCTAGGCCTATAATAACATTTCTCAGTTTTTGAAGACTCAAGTTCATTTATATTTGGCAACACATTTTCAGTCAATGTCAAAACTTGAAGTGTTCCTCAGTTGAAATGGACAACATTGTGTATCTTTCAAACCGTCTCTTCCAACATCTTTGAATGGTCAGGTAAACATCAATGGCAACCTCGTTTGGTACACAAAGTTGATCGAATGTTGTCGACCACTCTGGACCAATGTGTCCCTCAAGGTCCCTTCAACATGAAATTGATGATCTTTACGGGTTCCTATCTCAGATCTTGTGCGAGCTAGAATCAAACCGTTAGGTAATACATGACTGTGTTGCCTAGGCCTATAATAACCCATCTCAATTTTTAGAGATTCAAGCTCATTTATATTTGGAAACACATTCTTGATCAATATCAAAACTCAAAGTGTTCCTCAGTTGAAATGGACAACATTGCGTATCTTTCAAACTATCGATCATAGCATCAAACCGTTTGTTCCAAAAGCTCTGAATGGCTAGGTAAATGCTAGTGGCAACCTCTTTTGGCATACAAATTTTCTTGAACACTGTCGACCACTCAGGGTCGAAGTGTCCCTCAAGGTCCCTTCAGCATGAAATTGATGATCTTTACAAGGTTGTATCTTGGAGCTTGTGCAAGGTGACATCGAACTGTTAGGTGCTACGAGACTGTGTCACCTAGGCCTACAATAATCTGTGTTAATTTTTAGAGATTCAAGCTTGTTTATATTTGGCAACACATTCTTGGTTGATGTCAAAACTTGAAGTGTTCATTAGTTGAAATAGACAACATCACGTATCTTTCAAATTGTCAGTCGTAGCATCGAACTGTCTATTCCAACAACTCTGAATGGCCGGGTAAATACCAGTGCAAAAACCTTGTTTGGCATACAGAGCTGCTTGAATGCTGCTGACCACTCCGGGCTAATGTCTCCCTCAAGGTCCCCTCAACATGAAATTGATGATCTTTACGGGGTCCTATCTCAGAGCTCATGTGGGGTGGAATTAAACTGTTAAGTGCCACAAGACCATGTTGCCTAGGCCTAAAATAACCTATCTGAGTTTTTAGAGATTCAAGATCATTTATATTTGGCAACACATTCTTGATCAATGTCAAAACTCAAAGTGTTCCTAAGTTGAAATGGACAACATTGCGTATATTTCAAACTTCTGGTCGTAGCATCGAACCTCTATTCCAACAACTCTAAATGGCTAGGTAAACACAAGTAGAAACCTCATTTGGCACATAGAGTCACTCAAATGCTGCCAAACACTCTAGGATGACATGTCCCTTAAGGTCTCTTTAGCATAAAATTAGTGATCTTTACAGGTTCCTATCTCGGAGCTCATGCAGGGTGGAATCAAACTATCAGGTGCTACGAGACCATGTTGCCTAGGCCTACAATAACCTATCTCAATTTTTAGAGATTCAATCTCATTTATAATTGGAAAAACATTCTTGGTCAATGTCAAAACTTGAAGTGTTCCTTAGTTGAAATGGACAACATTGCGTATCTTTCAAACCGTCAGTCATAGCATCAAACCATCTATTCCAACAACTCCGAATGGCTGGTTAAACACAAGTGGAAACCTCATTTGTCACAAAGAGTCGCTCAAATGTTGTCGATCACTCTGGGCCGATGTGTCCCTCAAGGTCCCTTTAACATGAAATTAGAGATCTTTATGGGGTTGTATCTCAGAGCTCATCTGGGGTGGCATTAAACCGTCAGGTGCTATAGGACCATGTTGCCTAGCAACATAATTTTTAGTGGTGAATATTTTAATTTTGGAAAATTCTAGGAATAATGTTTCATGGAATTGGTGAATCACGCAGGTATAGGCTGGCAAATATTCACCCAATCTTGACATGATAACCGCTAAATATTAATTAGAATCACCAATCAGATTTGCTGTTTGACACTGTTGACCATCATATTCACCTATAATTAATGTGATGTGGTTCTTTTAATGGTCTCTTATTCACCAGCGATATTAATTATGAATTGCATATAAAATTTGAAATAGCCAAATGGTTTATATTGTTATCTTAACCATGACCTATTTCACCACCTATTAATTAATTGTTTTATTGGTCCATGACGTATTTCACCAACCTGCTAATTAATTATTTTATTGGTCTATAATGTATTTCACCAACCCATTGATTAATTATTTTATTGACCACCACATATATTTAATTTTTTGCCAAAAATAGAATTGATCAGGTTGGCACTTGGCACATTTTTGCCAAAAGCCCAAGAATTTAAAAATAAATAAAAATTAGAAATTTGGAATTTGGAATCATGGATTGATATAAATTCAAATCAAATTTAGAAAATTTAAAAGTAGTCTTATCATGCGTTGTTACAAATTTTTGGAGCCAAAGCCTGGAGGGCCAGATTTACAAATAACAATCTTGCAACAATAAATAGAGGATTCAACATTTCAAAGAGTCAGAAATCAGAGGAAGTAGGACAAAGGTAAACAATTATTTGTTCACATTTCATATTATTACTATTAATTTTAATTCCTAGAGGCTAGAATCCTAGTGACTAGTGAGAGGTCATTGGGTAAAGATGTCGAACAAGGGTGACTATCCTGAGATTGAGTATCCTCGGGCTATTACTGCTGAAGGGATTCAGATATCAGGGGAGGTTGAGACTTAGACTTCTCACCATGCTCATGGTAGTGAAGGGCCTGAGAGGCCATCAAAATGCCCAAAACTTAAAGATACTACCATAAAGGATTTTTTTGGAGTTGGCAATGTTTTTGCTCCATCAACATCTGCAATTGCAAGTGCAAAATCCATTCATAATAGCTCACCAGTACCAGTGCCACAAGTTGGGGTTGTCATTGAGTTAAATGAAAATCAAAATGCTTCAAATGAGGATAACAATGGTGGCACAAGAGAAGATGTTATAAGGGATATGTAGAACCAGTTGGAAGAAAATGCTAGCAATGAAGATAATAATAATGTTGGTAGGAAGAAAAGAAAAAGGGAAGTAAAAATGGGGCGGGAGTGGGAAATTGCAAGAAATTTTAAGGTTGATTGGGTAGCAAAGTACTGGTTCATTGAACCAGTCCTAAGCAATGATGAACAACCAACAGAATGCAGGTGTAATATTTGTACCTAGAAACTTAAAAGAGAGAAGAAGTTGCAGCTAAAGCTTGACACTATAGAAAAGCATATTGGTAAGGTTTATGAAAAATAGACCATAGACAGACAAGAAATATCTGTAGTGAGATAGAAATCAAAGGAAGAATGTCTTCATGTTAAGTATGCCATAGAATATGAAGAGCATAACAAGAGAATGGCAGTAATTGCTAGTAGTGAAAATCCAATCAAGGCTGGGTTTAAACATGCAGCCAATGAAGCAAACCTGGCAAAGATTGTTTAGATGAGTGTTGTTTTTCATATTATGTCTAGAGGGTGTCCTATGAGAGACTTCTCAAAATATGGTAATTTATTATCTTTTTTGAAAGTTCCTCACTATCCCATGTCACATTGGTCAACAAACGTTGGATGGGAAATGCAAACTATCTTTTTGAGGTGGAAAAGCAAAATTTACAGGAGAAAGTAAAATAGTCCAGATTCATTTCATTATCCATAGATGAAGTTACTGTAGTAGATAACACTACTTGGGTTTGTATGCATGTGTATACAGTAAAAGAACATGTCCGTGAAGCTCATCTACTCTACGTTCGTAAAATGAGGGGCAATTCAACAGCGGAAAACTTATATTTTGAAGTGAAGAATGCTTTGAATGAAGTTGCTGGTATGGATGATTTGACAATTGGAAAGAGTTTAGTGTGTGTTGGAGCTGATGGAGTTGCAATAATGCAAGGCCAAAGGAATGGTCTCTATGCAAGATTACAAACTAGTATTGCACCTTACATGCTTGGCATACATTGCATGGCCCATCGAATGAATTTAGCATATAAAATTGTAAGCGATTTTCCTACAGTGTCAAAAGTTGAAGATCTAGTTCACGACATATACTCTTACTTCTGCAGAAGTCCTAAACATTTTGTAGAATTTAAGATTTTCTCAGAGGGAGTAACACTAGGAAACAATCTTCTCAAGGATGTTGAGACCAGATGGATCTCTTTTCACAGACCAGTAGAAAGAGTTCTAATAGAATATCAATCCTTGATGGAAGTAATATATGAGCAACGCCTCATAGTAGACAAAGCTCTTGATTTGTTACATAAGTTAAGTGATATAGAGACTCTGTTAACTTTAGCCAATCTTCTCCCCATGCTAGATTTAATGAACAAGCTTGTTAAGAAAGCCCAAGATAGGACTATGTATATCCATGAGTACTCAAATTTACATAGAATGACATGTGTCGCCTTGGATAATTTATACTCAGATATGATAACAATTCAAAGCCCAAATTTTTTCAGATGGCAAATAATTACAGATTTGAATCATGCTAATAATTTTTTACAATTCAATGCAACAAATGATTTGTGTGTTTGTGAAAGGATATGAAATACCAATGCACCAATCTGAGATGGGCAAGCGAGGCAGACTACTTCTAGATAAAAGGTTTGATTTTGACATGTTTGTTAAATCTGTTAGTGAGAATTTGAAGTCAATTTCCTACCAACTTTCAAGTGAGATTCATGAAAGATTCCCTAGAGAAGAAATTCTTGAGGCCATGGGTTGTATGTTTCCTCATTTTTGGAAAAACATTGGAGATAGACAACTTGATGCTCATATGTTTCATAAAAAAATTGATGAATTGATCAGAGAGTTTTCAAAACATGCAGATTGCAATGGAAAACCAATTGATGGAATTATAGATTCAGCTAATCTTAAAAAACAATGTAGACAATTTGCATCATGTATGAAATTGCAGTTAAAAAACTTGGAGAATCCATTTCAACCTAGTGCAATAACCAAGCTTTGGAAAAGGATAGAGCAGTGTGAAGTACTACGTGATTCAATATCAGAATATTTCAAACTTGCTGATTTATGTCAAACAATGATATTGGGGTCGGTGGAAGATGAAAGAGTTTTCAGTGCATTGGGGTTTTTGAAATCAAAGATCAGAAACAAACTAGACAAAAATTTGGAAACTTGCTTGAGGTTGTTTGTAACTCAGTACAATGTTACAGACTTTCCTTATGATAGGGCATTAGCAATTTGGAATTCCCTACGTGAAAGATGAGGGCTTTTGAACACTAGTTCAAAACATGGTGGTTCAGAGATAAACGATGGATCTTAGTGCCAGACTCAGAATGAAGATGAAGAATTTTTTGATTTTGAATACCCAATTTAGAATGAAGAAAAACCTCTTGCTAGTAGTAGTAGTCAATTTCAGGAGCTAGATTCCATGTGGGATATAGAAGAGGGTGACATAGACTACTCACTAACACTGAGTGAAGAGTGAATTGTGAAGTGATTTAGAATTAGCATTCGGTTAATAGGTATTTATAGTTTTATACACTGTATACTTATTACTGTACTTGTTGGATAAATTGATAATGGAATTGGACTTGATTCTGAATATTTATTAATTTATTGACAATTTATTAATTGACTCATATTCAGCTACAAGCCTACGAGTACAAGTAATAAGTATTGTTCATTATTTTTGTAATTTGAATTTTGATTTTTGTAATTTCAATTTTGATTTTTGTAATATGTAATTTGAAATTTTGAATTCATGATTTTTGTAATGTAGATTGTAGAATGTCCCTCTTTGTCCATAATAGAAGGGATATATATGATTTTTGTAATTGTAGAATGTTCAAGAAATTTGTAATTTTATATAACCTTGCGAAGTACTGCACAAAACCTTTCGTAACCTCTCAGCTGTTTAATCTTTTAACTGATTAACCTTTCCAAAGTTATGCCTTTCTGCTAGATGCTTCATCGCAACTTTGTAACCACCAACACTAATGGCCAACAAACCCTCGCAAAGCTCTGTAAACCAACTATTCTTGACAAAGTGTTCCGAAGTTATGCATGCCATTAGTTAGGAGTCCTCCGAAAGTTTGGAACCCATTAGCATCCTAACCACTTAACCGTGGAGAAGTTACGAAACAACCCAGATTTACTTTGGAACATTGGCGGTGGTATGTTAGTAACGTGCACATGCTTAAAGGTTCTTTTAAGTGACTTGAAATTTTGAAAAAGTAACGACGAAATAGAATTGATCTGAGCCTTTCTAGGGTTTAATGGATTTTTAGAGCATATCTCAACCTAGCACTTAGGGTTTTAACATTTTGATCAAAATTTAGGCCTTCAGGAGGAAAATTGCAAGAAATTCTCAAAACAATTGTGAAAACTAAAAATACTACCAACATGGTCAATTTATTATTTGTCAATTACCTAATTTCCTAATACTAAGCATTTACTTAATTAGAATTGAGATTCTTGAATCTTGACTTGAGCCAATGACCTCTTTACAAAATTACACAAGCAGAATGATAGAAAAATTGAAAATTACAAAATATCCATGTATTATATTATTAAATTTAACTTCAAAATTTAAAATTCAAGAATCAATGATCATAGTACCAGTAACTAGTTACCAGACTCAGAGGTGAGAGGATAGAGACTTGAAGTCTCAAACTTCTATGATCTATAGAAAATTACAAAATATCCTTGTATATTTGTATTAACTAAAACTTACTTCAAATTTATACACCAATGAATATGATCAATGATCAGAAAATAAAAACTAACATTGGCATTTGGAAAATTAAAGAAATTTGGAAATAGTTATTAGAGTGACAGCTAGCAGCCTGGATTCTTCAGAATTAGTCTTGATTTGCACCAAAGGTGTATCCACAACAGGTGAACCGCAAACATAAGATACCCTATTTGAATTAACTGACCTCCCTCTATTGGCTCTTCATCTAATATCAAAACTATCTCAACTACTTCCATCATCCATGTCAATATGGAAAGACCAACGATTGAATCTTTGCAATGTTTTCCCACACCACAATGTCCCTCTTTGATGGCCAAGTTACCTCTCTAACTAGCTCCAAGTCTTCAAGGCATTTTTTCCACATGGCATTCGTTATGGCTCAAGATTCAATAGAAAACTTATTCATGTCAATCTCCTGCTTGTACAATTCATCCACAACTTCATAAAAAGTTGAAATGTCAGCATCACCAACAAAATAAGAAGCCACCTTGCTACATTCCATAATTTGGTTGAAAGAATCATCCCACTCCTGGAATTCCTTCAATTGTCCCTCTTTGTCCACAATAGCAGGGATATATCCTTCAGACTCTTCAACAAAAACCTTAAGCTTTGCCTGAACGTTTTGTAACTTGCTAGTGAAAAATGCATACAAATCCTTTACTAATAACACCATTTCCTTAACATCAATTATTTTGTCAGGTAACTCCATTTTTTTCCCCATTAGTAAAACTAACCTATCAAAGAATTGCAAGTATGGGCCCCAAGTATTAAATAATGGGGTTAGTATAGACAAGGCATTAGAACATTGATATTCTATCCCCTGCAAATAAATGAAAGTACTATGAAGGATTTGAGACTTCCCTTTTAAAATATTTACTCTATGCAATAGCACCTTCTTCAAAGTCTCCTTTTCAACAATTCTAGTATCAGTAGGCTCAGGCTAATCAACGTCCATTATTATCTTTTCTATTGCAAGTTCTGGAGCTAAGCCCCCCTCATGCTCAGTTTGGACCCCTGCATCACAAACCTCTGTAAATGCCCTGGAATGATTTTTTAGAGTATTTATTTCATCTTTTAGCTCCTTCACAGTCTTATCTAGAAAATAATTCTTCTTCAGTTCCTCTTCAAACTTTTTTCAAAATGCCACATAATCTCTGAATGTCCTGGGTAGCCTGTTCTCCAAGTCTTCAACCACTGCTTTATTCATGGACGATGCATGATGTAGGAGATTTTCTATCTCTGATCCTGTAGTGTCCTACAACCTCCATATTAATTGGCTACCCTGTGCGGTGTCTTGGATGTCAACCAATCTGGGATTACTAGATTATGGGGCCACACACCATACTGCTAGTGTCTTAGTGTCCATATTGAATCTAGAACCCCTTGTGAGTCCATTAGGGCCAAAAGATTCATAAGCTACAACTTTATCTTGCCTCTTGATTTGGTCAATTAGGAATGAGGACTCCAAGTCCCATCTAGGGATCAACAACATGCCACTTCTCTTTACAAGATCTCTTGCCTCCTCTACACTTAATGTTTCACTGTTGGGATCATAGGCCTATAATTTTTCAATCATTTGAACAATTTTTTCTTGTGATTCCCCTGGTTTCAAAGATAGTGTTAATTCATTCTGCTTAACTCTAAAGAGAAAACTTTTAAACTCAATAGACTTGATGAATTCATCATCATCTATAAACTCTTTAGCTTGGATGACCCTGTCATCCAATCTAGCTGTAGCCAATTCTAACTCATCTACGACCTTTTCTCCCTCATCTGCCATTGAAGTCAAAATTTTTTGTCTTAAGTCAACAAAGTAATGGCTATTACTTGGTAGGATTTGTAGTGCCTTTTGCCTTGCCTTTTGTGGTACATTCATCAAATTTTGTTTCTTGATGGCCCCTGCCCAGATGTGGATGGCTCAGCTTGTTCTATTTCTCCCATAAACTCCACATCAGGTTCAACTTCTTCAGGGTTTATTCTATCCTCCTCCTTCTCCTTAGTGATGTCTGGTAATTTAGACATAATATCTTTGTAATTCTCTAAGCACATTTCAATTTTCTTAATGTATTTGAGATCAGGAAAGAAACCGGGGAAGGTAGGGTTTTCCTTTTTCAATTGTTCCTCTACCCTTACAATATTTTCCCATTTACAGGTTCTCTCTTCATAGGTAACTTTGTTATAAACATTTCTAATAACATCCTCCTGTGCCATAGGCTAATTTAGAGCCAAATTATGATTCCTCATTTCTTTCAATGCTCCTCTAATGAAGTCTTTAGGGTCATACATCCTTGCTTTACCAAAGGGAAATCTGAATTGTCTGAGGAATTCATGGATTTGGTCCACAACATCTTTACCTATAGAGAAATCCCCTATTTGGAACCTCCTCGCCAGAAAGGTTCCCTTATGTCTTTTAGGGCCTAAGTGCTCTCTATCCATCATGATAAGCTACCACAAGAATTCTACTATTGCCAATCTTTCTAGGAAAAATTTTGGTAGTATGTGTGGAGGTTGAGGGAAAGCATACACTCTTATCACAGTAAAATTCTAAAAAAAAAACATATCACCCCAATTGTGCTTGGTGTCATTGTCAATATTAAATGCTATGGGTCTAAGCAATTTTCTAACAAGTAAAGGAAATCTATCCCTCACAATACCTAACATGTTCATTACTAGATCCACAAAATCACTATAAAAAGTAATGGAATTAGAGAAATGGTAAGATCTATGCCATAACTTGGTCCACAGTTGAACTGGAATAGTTCCTCCCTCATTATCAGTTTGCTCGATGAACCTTTTAATATGATTTAGAACAAAAGAGAGGTGTAACACCACCCAATAACTAGGTGATGAAACCAAAATAAAACCAATCAAATACATACACCACAAAGAGATAATAATTTTTTTTTTATTTAACTTCCACAAAACTGAATATAAAAGTTTACAAATTGTCTTACATAGTTGTCCATACAAAATTCTGATTACATTAGAGTAACAATAGTACTTTTAATTGAAATGCTTCATATACAAATGTAGGAAATCTGCCTAAGTTTTCTTATACGATCTATAAACTGCCCTAATGATCAACAGTATTGCCACAATCTGTTTTCCATAAATTTTAACAGCTGCCAACCATTGACCCAGATTCATAGTTTTATCCATCTAGGTTCCTGAAATAACAAACAAAAACACAACACCACAAAACAAATAGGGCTCAACATATTTACATAAATCATAGAACCTCCATAAAACACCTGTGATTCATTAGTATCATCATGATCATAAATCATAAACCATAAAATACATTTGTGCCAAAACATCATTATCTCATCACAACAATCACATGATTAAGTAGACAAGAAAACATGATAAAGAGAGAGAACTCGTAGTCAGAATTCCAGAAGGATGATGCACATATATACTGAGATGTTTTAATCACTGAAGAGTCATGATTCTGCACCCATGGTTGTGCCCATGACAAATCTTACAGTGCAAGGTAATCTGTACTCCCGTTAATAAACATAACAGTGCACACAGCTATCTGTTAATCCATTTAATAATGTAACAGTACCTTATGCCCCATACTCCATTCTAGATCACGAAAATCATAGACATAGGGAAGGCCAATTATCTTTTTAAATGTAAACCCAACCCAATTAATTTTAAAGGTTATCACTTGTTCACTGAATTGGTTCTCCCAATTCAGCCATCTCCATATGTGTTCATCTTCTGAAATTTTTCACAAACACATGTTTAAAACAAAATTGCCAAAATCTTTTCAAGCAAATAGAATCAATCCATTAATCCACTTGATTCAACTTCTCAGGCATGGAATAGATCATAGATATAAAATTATATCCACAAATTCCATTTCATATTTCTCATATATCCTACTAACACAATAGCAGAATTAAAGAAAGATTTCAGTAACAGTATCATTAGTGTATCCATAATTTTGCTACACAAGATACAAACCAATAGACATGCATTTGAATAAATTCACGAATCTAATACCAATAGATCATAAACAAATGTTCTGTGCTCATAGCATCATTAATCTACAAACGTTCAATATTAACTCACAAAATAAATAAATACACTGCCCACATACATATATACGATAGAATTCATTTGAAATAAATTTATCATTCGAGCTTTTGCAGAGACAACAGTATAACAGAGTTATGGTTTAAAAACTACTGGTTGTTTGAACAAAAGAAATGACACAATCTCAAACATTCGAACCATATTATAACCACACCAGAACAATCTCATTATGATGTAACAGTGACATTCTAAAAAAGTGTATGAATAATCTCATACAAACAGTGAACTCTATAATTAATTTCCAATGTTCATAAAACTATAACTATTATAACTCCAACCGCGTATATTCCAATTACAGTCTCAACTCTAAACTAATTTTCATATAAACAAACTTGATATTACTTGTTCGAAAGTGACTAGATTCTATAGTTTCCATTTGTACAGATGAACAGCTGTAAACAAACCCAATTTCCCAATAACCAAGTTAAGACCGAAACACTATTTCCTTTTTCCCTATCACAAGTTCGTGTTCACAAGCTATCAGTTAATAAAAGGATACGAATCTATTTTCATTTTCAATAATCTAGAAAATCATTTCCATTTTGACAGAAACCGAAATGTAACAGGTTACACCATAAATAATAATCCTCAAATGAAAAGTCATGAAATTTCATACAAACCCCCATTTTCTTTACAACTCCCAATTCAAAACCCTTGCTCGTACATAGTCATAAAATGTTGACTTCATATAAACCCTTCACAGATATCTCTACCTGATACTTCAAAATGAACTCGAACAATGACCGAAAACTTAACAACAAATTCAACTCGAACACCCTCACAAATATATATGACTGTAAGTATCCCAACAGAACAGTCCGCATACACAGCATTCGTAAACACCAAACAGAGTATCAAAAGAAATGATAAAACATTTAAAAATCTGAGTACCCATAATTGAAAATTGAGCTAGGTCACCATTTCTAGCATTTTCTAAAGCAGAGTGTTGACTCAAACCAGAAAGTTCATCGAAATTGACTTCACATAATTCCCTTCATAATGTTGATACAATAAAAGACAATAACACAGCTGAACTCGACCACTACACAAACATCCATAATAAAAGAATAGTCACCTAATGTTAATATCGTTGAATACTAACAGTTTTTAAGCAAGGAACTGTAAACAGTTGTTTCAAAACCAAAAGAGTGTTCGTTTCCACCTTATATCTTTCATTTTCTATTCTTGCAACGTATGGAGTTTATTAATACAGTGCCATAGAAACATATACTATTCTTATAATAGAATAGACACAATATACAAAACCCAAAACCCAAAATCTTTTGAAACACATTTTCAGTTGAAACAACAGTAATACATGTGCATGGATAAAAGAGAGGGTTAGAATGCTAGCCCTGATCTGTTTAATCGAGCACCGAGACAAGAATCCACACTCTGTTCTTCACCGAAACCCCCAAACCAGCTGAAGATTGCAAGCACAAACATACAACCAAAAGATGCAATGCTGTCACAGAAATAAGGAAATGATATTTGCAACCCACAACAGTCCATGACCCTAAAGTCACTCAGGCCGGCCGAACAAGATGCCATGCTAATAGCCATTACAAATGACAGAGAGCAAGAAACCCTCCGAAACCACAGCAACAATGGTGAACAAAACTCTAACCAAGATAAACTTCATTAACTCCACCTTGCCAGTTGAACAGATTTCCCACCCTTGGCCAGCTGAAAGCCCAAGTGAAGTACCAACTCGGACTCCAAACCAACCGACTAACACATGCGAAATCAATACCAACAAACAAGTGTCCATTAACATAGCTGCCAAAAACCTTCACTAAACCCAAAGCTCGGCGCTTCCAACAACCACAGCCGACAATGCTAACTTCAAATACCGCCACCACCTCTAATGCATCTCCATTTATGAATAAGGGAAGATCATAGTATATATTTTTTATATGTGCCTAAGTGCGAATTATCATTCACACTTAGGTGCATATATTTATATATATATAAATCATAGTTATATATATATATATATATATAAACATGATCATCAATTATTCAAATAAGAAGATGTCCAAGTAACATATATATATAGTCCATTCTAACACGGTAAATATATATATATGTTTACTCATAAACATAACGAGAATCAATTACTAACTGAAATACTAACATATTACAAACTGGTACATTACCAATTATAAGGAGAACAAGTTCTGCATTCAAAGTCCAAATAATACCAATATACACGAAACAAAATGAACGTTCATAACATCATTAAGCAATAACAGAATTTCTACCAATGATACTTACAACAGAATTACATAATAAGCACAATGATTCAACAGTAAACCATTTTGATCTGAGAATCCAAACACTCGAAATGAGTCCACAATGAAAACAGATTATAACATTAGGTCCTTATGACTGATAATTAACACACACACACGTACAGTACTTAAAATATAAGGTACTGAATTAACAGCATACTAACTAACAGAGTTTATGTTTTCCAGTCTTAACTTAAAACAAATATAACATCAAAAGTACTTCCACTAAAAATAGAATGAAATAGGGTCAGGCATGACAAGAGGGGGTGGGGGGTGAATCAGTTGTTCTTAGGTCCTGATGTATAAAACAATCTCATAAACTTATCCTTCAATCAAATCCAAAACCAAAACAAACTCGGTCATCATTGATTCAATAATAGAAACATCTAACAATGCAGTCCACTACCCAGCTGTAACTTAACTTGTAAAACATAGCAATTTTTAGATCTAAACATTCACACAAGTATAAACACCAGGTTTTATAGTGGAAACCCAATTTGGGAAAAACCACTTTGTAACATGCTACTATTATTTTCACTCTTCTGAAGTGAGCTCGGTAAAAAGCCAACCCTGTCAAATGTGACCCGGTTAAAGGATTTCAATCACCCTGTTAAAAGTGAGCCTAGTCATAGGACTTACATACACTCCATTAGAATGCAACCTTGTTCAAAGGATTTCACATATGATTGTTAGGTCAACCTCTATTAAAAGGATTTTAATTGTTACAATGGTTAGAAAGTAGCAGCAGTATTATCTAAAAAATATAGAACTCACTTTACAAATATTAGATCTGATTCTGTACACTAATGTTGGTTTAATGACTTTGAAACTTTGCCATTTCCATCTCTGATCTACTCAGAACTTTTCTTCAAGCAATCACCACCATTCTCCTTCATCCTTTTCTGCTTATTCAGTCAATAAAGCTTTCCTCTTCCAGCATTCTCTGTTCACCATGTACATACATATCACAATGTTCAGGTTCCCTTATATTTTCCTCAATTAGGTTAACTCATCTTTTTCCACTCAATCTCATTCATAGATCTTAGGGTTAGGTCAGATTCATTGAATCTACCCACTTTATGTTCTTCGGCTCCTTTTCTACAATCATCTCAAATATCTCAAAGATTTACAATAAAATGTTTTATAGTGCATTAAATGCTTCCAAACAATCAATAAATAAAGTCAACACATTTTACATAATCCAAGAATTCAACAATGTCGGCTCCAAAATTAAATTCTCTTCAAATATAAAAATGTTGATGCTCGGTCAATACTGTGATTGTTCACTCGATCTTCATGTAGAATGCTCGGTCAATACTAAAACTATCTCCTCGACTTGCACTATCTTCCTCGGCAATTTACTAGTGCTCAATCGACACTATAATTTGCTCGGCATATACTACTCGGTCGACACTAACATTACTTGACTTAAACATAATTTTTCCATTCTTTGCTTGGTTAAGCCTACCAGTTTAGTCTTCAATCTCACTAAGATAAACAATACATTATCTCATCATAGTGCAACATAGTCAAGTACACTTTGTAGTATCAAGATAACTCAACCTTTCCTTAGGTGCTATTGTTACCAACCTTGCTTAGCCCTCTTAGCAACACTCAAATAGATATAGTACTTTCCTAAGTAGCAACAGTCTTACCAATTAAGGTTTGACATCAATGACAATACAACAATTGATTCAATTTAGTTTCCAATAGAACCTTGGGTTGATGTAGCCAATATTGAAAAAAAGAGGATCAGGTGCATCAGCATTGAGTAGTGATTGAACTTGAAGCTTTTCAAATCAGTCTTCACATTCATCAACTTAGAGTGCATTACATTGATTATGTGCCCCATATAATCAAACTCCTTGTTGGTGTATAGATCCTGAATATTTGTAGCCATGAAAAAAATGTCAGGAGTCACTATCGAACCTCCATCTAGTCCAATAACTTTGTGTAGACCGTAGATGGTATTCTGGAAATAGGGATAGAAAAGCTCAATATCAAATGAATCTGCAACCTTCTTTGGTAACAACCCCGCCTCTTTGTTTTCTCTAGGAATATGCCTCCTCATAACCCTTCCATGGTAGTAATTTCTCTGTCTATTAAACAGGGCCTCCTCTCCTACTAGGTCAATCTCCACACTCATAGGTCCCTGAAGGTCGAAAGCTTGAGTAAAAGATGCTCTATCTAACATGCAGAGTATAGACTTGTCATCCCTATGGAAAGCTTGTGTCACTGGATTGTATGCTTGAATTAGTGCTTTCATGAGGTCTACATCCAAAAATACCTTAGGTACTATCAACTTTCCCAAGTTCCTATCCCATGGGTTTGAAACAAGAGGGCCTCTAATTCTATTGTTATAGAAAAATATGAAGAGCTCATACCTAGTTGTGTTTGGGCATTCAGCATCCCTGCAGAATGCATAAGGGTCTCTCCATTCATAAGTGTTAGCTGATTGCAAATTTGAGGATCCAAGCAACAGTTTCATCCATTCTTCAACGTATATGTTTGGCCTCTTTGTTCTTGAATGCACAATGGTACTCTTTTCTGGTACTGCAACAACATCAGGAGATCCGTGTTCTACCATTCTTTTAAGTACTAAACTCTCTGGTTTCTCTTTGACTTTGGAAATTATGGATGCTTTGAAGTGTGAACTATATTTAATAACTAACAAGTAACAAGAAACTCACAAGTACAACCAAGCTACCAGCCACCAGGCCACCTACTATATTAAAAATTAAAATCTCAATGTCTCATCAAGCACAGTCACCCACACATGAAATTAGTAATTACCTTTTTCATAAAAGTGTCATTGTCAACTGTCACTTCCACTCTTCTAGCATAGATTTGGTGGTGATCCAAGAGCAAATAATTAGCGTGTTGCCAAAGTGATGCTAACGATACATCTAAGTTTCTAACCCTAGGTCCCTAATACCCTATCTCAATTGTGCTAAATTTCTACCTGCAAATCAGGGGCCTTGGCCCTTGGCCATTTGAATTTGAAATCCAAAAACTTTGAGACTTGAGAAGTCACGCAACACCTTTTCGAAACTTTAGGACTGTTAAACTAACCAGAAAAATGAAACCTTGAGATGTTATGACACAGCCTGGCATGCCACATGAATGATGACACTTGTACTTCCCACTTTCCACATGGCATGCAACTTACTCTCCATTAGACCATCTCTGACTTTTCAACCCCTTACAAAGTTATGCACAAAGTTAGTCGGGACTTCGGAACCCTAACCATCATAAATAAATTTACTATTGAGAAGTTACAAAATAGCCAGGCGTAACTTCAGAACCCCTAACCATCATAATAAATTAACCATTGAGAAGTTATCAAACAACCATGCGTTACTTCAGAACCCCTAACCATCATAATAAATTAACCGTTGAGAAGTTATGAAACAACCAGGCGTAACTTCGGAACCCCTAACCATCATAATAAATTAACCTTTGAGAAGTTACGAAACAACTAGGCGTAACTTCAGAACTGACTACCATCATAATAAATTAAAGTTTTAAACATTGAGAAGCTACAAAAAAAGCATGCGTAACTTCGAAACAAATCACCATCATATTAAATTAAACATTGAGAAGTTGCGAAACAACCTTTGATGGTGTGCGTGACTTCGGTGGTTATGCTGGTAGGTTGCAGTTTAAGGCCATGAAGATACACAAAGGATAGGTTAACACTTGACAGTGTACATGACTTCAGAAGTTATGATCATAGGTAAGATATGGGGGTTCGGAGGACACGTTGGCAGTCTGCGTAACTTAGCCCCGAAGTTAAAGGCCAAGAAGATATGCAAAGGACAGCTTGGAGTGGGTTCCAATTTATTTAGTACTCTGATTTAGCATTTTGATTTACTAATTACAATTTACATATTTTTCAATTTATAAATAATAAAAATATTGTTACTATATTAGAATTTAGTGTATTGACTATTGAAATTTAAAGTATTAGCAAATAATGGTAACACGTATTACTTAAAACTAAAAATAGTCACACAGTAACACTATTTGAAAAAGAGTCTTCTGACTTTTCATTGTTTCATTTGTATACACTATATAGTATTACAAATTTATAGACTATAATATTACTATTTAATTCAAAAACTGGTATACAATATATTATATACATAATACTGGACCTTGGTAACTTAAATTGATTCACTGATTCACAATTTCACTAAAAACCAAACTGAAAATTACATTCGATTAGTTCGTATTTACAAATTACAACTTACAAGTAACAAAAAATTTCGTAAGATCCACAAAGAAAAAAAGATTAGTTGATGCGCAGACTAGTAAATAACAGGATCATCTGATTCATCTCCTCCTAGAACACTCCTGGTCGAAGCCATGGTCATCAAAAATGGCACGCATCTCTACCTTGTCATGTTCTACTTCAAGTTCGATCATGTAACTCAGGTAACCGGCGTAACTAGTAGCATGATGATGATCCCTTGCTGCAAACATTAGATGACTGAGGACATCCTATTGAATCTCCTCCTCCATATCCAAATTTGGTTGGATAACAGGTTCTGGGTTCTCGTTTGATGATCCATCAACTACTGGAAGACCCATTCTGTGAAAGCGTCCAGAAAATACAAATACAAATAATCACCAACTTGTCATCCAAATTTAGAAATTTAGAAAGCTCCTATGCTTTGCAATTCCACTATCAAGGAGTATATAAAGAAAATAATCACCAACTCGCCATCCGCAATAAATTTTGAAGTAATGTTTCATGTCAGGTGGCTTGCCTTGGAAATTAATGAATATTGGTAAAGAAAAATTGTAGACATTGTAATGTCCTGCATAACTTGGCTCTGAAGTCGATAAGAAGAATAATAAATGTTGATGAATCATAGCTCATATCTCGTAAAATTATCATTTTAATGTCTAATCAAAATCATGGCCTGGATTTATGTACCACTCAAGTTACGCAAACTGTTGGCATTGTCTATATCCTAGTTGCAATTTTAAATTTTGAACTAACAACTTGGCAGCTGCATTAAACTTTCACGTAATTTGACGGCTCTGAAAATAAAGATAATGAATGTTTACGATTCATAGCTGAGATTTTGTACAAATTAACCTTTTTTTACATCTAATCAAAATCTTGTCGTTGTTAAGTCTAATTAATTGTACTTCAGTGATCAATGTCACTACAACTTCATGGCTAAGTTATGTAGACTGCCAACGTGGCCTCAGAACCCCCCTATCTTACATATGATCATAACTTCTAAAGTCGCGTACACTGTCAACCTGTCCTTTGCGTATCTTAGTGGCCTTCAACTACAACCTGCCAGGATAACTGCCAAAGTCACGCACGCCGTCAACCTGACCATTATGTATCTTCGTAACTATCAGCATCGACCCTCCTTTTAGCCTACCGAAACTATGCACACTATTACCAGTGACCACAAATAGTCACCAATTTATATTTTTTATAATATAAATACTCTTTTATATTCACCAATTTATATTTTTTATAATATAAATACTGTTTTATATTCACCAATGTATATTTTTTAATAATATAAATACTATTTTATATTCGCCAATTTATATTTTAGTAGTTATGAAACAAAAACACAATTCACCAAGATGGTTCCAGCTAGTTTCAGGGAGCATCAATGATTCGCCAATTGAGATTATTTTTTTTCTTTGAAAAGAAAATAATTTTGCCAAAAAAAATAAATTTCCCTTCTAACTTTCACCACTTTTTTACACCTTTTTTGAAGGGGGGGTTTCCTAAAGATTACCTTGTCGCCTAGGCCTACAATAAGTTGTCTCAGTTTTCAGAGATTTAAGCTTGTTTATATTTGGAAACACATTCTCAGTCGATGTCAAAACTCGAAGTGTTCCTCAGTTGAAATAGACAATATTGTGTATCTTTCAAACTGTCAGTCATAGCATCAAACCATTTTTTCCAATAGCTCTCAATGGCTAGGTAAACATCAGTGGAAACCTCATTTGGCACATAGAATCGTTCAAACATTGCCGACCACTCCGGGCTGATGTGTCCCTCAAGGTCCCTTCAACATGAAATCAATGATCTTTACGAGGTCCTATCTCAACTCTTGTGTGGGGTAGAATCAAACCATCAGGTGCTATGGGACAGTGTTGCCTAGGCCTACAATAACTTGTCTCAATTTTTAGAGATTCAAGCTCGTTTATATTTGGAAACACATTCTCGGTTGATGTCAAAACTTGAAGTGTTCCTCAGTTGAAATGGACAACATTGCATATCTTTCAAACCATCAGTCATAGCATCAAATCGTCTAGTCCAACAGCTCCGAATGGCTAAGTAAAGGCTAGTGGCAACCTCATTTGGTACAAAGAGTCTCTCGAACACTGCCAACCACTCCAGGTCGACGTGTCCCTCAAGGTCCCTTCAGCATAAAATTGGCAATCTTTATAGGGTCATTTCTTAGAGCTCATGCCAGGTGGAATCAAACCGTTAGGTTCTACAGGACCGTGTTACCTAGGCCTACAATAACCTATCTTGGTTTTCATAAATTCAAGCTTATTTATATTTGACAACACATTCTTGATCGATATCAAAACTTGGAGTGTTCCTTAGTTGAAATGGATAACATTGCGTATCTTTCAAACCGTCGGTCATAACATCGAACCATCTGTTCCAACAGTTCCCAATGGCTAGGTAAACACAAGTGGCAACCTCATTTGGCACATAGAGTCACTCGAATGCCATTGACCACTCTGGGCTGACATGTCCCTCAAGGTCCCTTTAGCATGAAATTAGTGATCTTTACAAAGTCATATCTCAGAGCTCATGCGGGGTGGCATCGAACCGTCAGGTGCTATGGGACCGTTTCGTTTGGACCTACAATAAATTTTCTTGGTTTTCAGAGATTCAAGCTCATTTATATTTGGTAACACATTCTTGGTTGATGTCAAAACTCAAAGTGTTCCTTAGTTGAAATGGACAACATTGTGTATCTTTCAAAATGTCAGTCATAGCATTGAACCATCTTTTCCAATAGCTCTGAATGACCAGGTGAATGCCAGTGGCAACCTCATTTGGCACACAAAGTCACTCAAATGTTGTCAACCACTCTAGGCCAAAGTGTCCCTCAAGGTCCCCTTAGCATAAAATTGTCGATCTTTACGAGGTCATATCTTGGAGCTCATGCAGGGTGGAATCAAATCGTCAGGTACTACAAGATTGTGTTTCCTAGGTCTATAATAACTTGTCTTAGTTTTTAGAGATTCCAGATCATTTATATTTGGAAACACATTCTTAGTTGATGTCAAAATTTGAAGTGTTCCTCAGTTAAAATAGACAATATTGCATATCTTTCAAACCGTTGGTCGTAGCATTGAAACTTTTGTTCTAATAGCTCCGAATGACCGAGTAAACACTAGTGGCAACCTCGTTTGGCACACAGAGTCACTTGAACACCATTGACCACTCCAGGCTGAAGTGTCCCTCAAGGTTCCTTCAGCATAAAATTGATGATCTTTATAGGGTCACATCTTGAAGCTCGTATGGGGTGGAATCAAGTTGTCAAGTGCTATGGGATCATGTTGCCTAGGCCTATAATAACCTATCATAGTTTTCAGAGATTCAAGGTCATTTATATTTGGCAACACATTCTCGATTGATGTCAAAACTTGTATTGTTCCTCAGTTGAAATGAGCAACACCGCATATTTTTTAAACCGTCTATTCCGACAACTCTGAATAGCTGAGTAAACACTACTGATAACCTTGTTTGGCATAGAGAGTCACTCGAATGCTGTCAACCATTCTAGGCTGAAGTGTCCCTCAAGGTGCAAGCAAGAGGATGAGTGCAAAAATATATTATATCCTTGTTTTTTAGTTTGTTCATGTAGGGATGTAAGTTGATGTTGTTTGAAGATCACTAAATGAAGATGGACTACTGGACCGTGTTGTTTGTATGGAAGAACTGGTGCAAGGCATCTTGATGAAGGCATGAGGGTCACTTGGGTGACTAATTAGTTTGAAGAAGATACAAGACCTATAAGGAGTTCCAACTGATTTAGATCATTTTAGGAGGTTTATATGACTTTATTTAAGTGCTTGGAGGTCTATTATTTTAGATGGTTTGGACTAGAGGCAAGAGTTGTATGGACTATGTCTTGTTTGAGAAATAAATTTTAGATTTCTTGCACTTTCTCATAGTTTTTGGATGTATCATTGAAATCTATACTTGTGCATGGTTGAGATATATTTTAAATAGCTCTTTTGAATAAATTTTATAGTTGTTTCATTGATTTGGTGTATTTCCTTTTGATTGGTCTAAAATAGTGCTAAGAATTGTCTTGTTTTAAGATGTAAATGGAATGATCCATCCCCTTTTTATAATTACTATCACTTGAGGATGGATCCAATCATTTTATTATAGCATTATAACAATTTGAATGCAGTAATGAGGAGTTTATAGGTGGGCATTGATTGGAGGAGTTGTTGGGGTTGAGAAGTAACCAAGGGTCATTAAAATGAATCCATAGGTATAGCAGTGGACAATCAAGCCCTTGGAGGTGGTCATTTTATGATTGAATCAGTCTGAGGATGGTATAAGAATGGTGGAACAACTTTCATTTGGTTGGTATGGTGTTCAGAGGTCATACATTGAAAGAGCCCTAGTTTATAGGGGCTTTTAAGCCCAATTTGGGGCTTTCATATCTAGAAGTGTCATAGAGTTGAATTGATGGAATAGTCATAGGAAATTTACAAAGCATAAGATATCCACATAAATATAAATTAGTATACATCAATACACCAAACACATGAATTACATACCTAAAACATAAAAATAAATATATTTGTAGGACATGAAGCCAAATATATATGTCCAATAATGTCATACATTGAATATATACAATACACTTAAACTAGCTTCCTCAAAGCCAAATGTATGTACAACGTGTCACTTATATAATATACAAAAAATATGTCCACTAATGCAATATAGGCATACAATCTATATCCCTAATCTAGTCCTTCCCTGCTAGGGGAAGAAAAAAATCCTGAGCTATCTTCGAATGTCATGTCGATGGAGATGCAGTGGATGATGTAGTCTTTTGAGTGCGCTCACTAGTCCTTCTATCTAGACTCTTCTGCAACTTGAGATGATAAAAAAAAATTTAAGCATCAATAACTAATATACATCAAAATTGAATTATACAATGACATAAAATAGAATATTCACTTACCGCTAGCAAATAGTCACAATGTACATCCACCGAAGGTGCATGCTGACGATTTGGAGTAATAAGTCCCTACAAAAATGATCAAAATAATAATTAAAATACATACATAAATATCATTATAAAATTTAATACAAATTATTAAAATAATAATTAAAATTAAGTGATCTCTTTCATACCTCAATCAATGCTTCAGAACTAGCTGCTATTGCAACTACTCCATGATCCAAAGTATCATGAATAGAAGGAGTCTCTAATGTCAATAACTAAAAATGAAACAACAAAAGTATTATGTAGTTATTAAGATTACATATATTTTTTAAAACTCTACTAATGAATAAATGATACCTTCGTGAAGGTTCCACCATGTCCTTCGGTGTCTGGTATTGATGTCGAAACTCCAACATTCAACTAGTGCACATGTACATGGCAATTTATAAGAAAACCATTCATATAAGAACATACTACTGACATATTAATTGTAATGCATTATTACATATATATACCCATGGACTCAATGATGATGTCACAAAGCCAACTAAAAGAACATGATCACTGCAATGACCACTTTGCCTCTGTATTTTGATCATAATTTGTCTAGTAATTTAGTTATTCATTCATTTATTGATTAAATATACTCAAGTAAATCAAATTAACATGCAAATAAATATACCTCAAGGAAAGTGGCATGATGCCCTTCACTGTCTGTTGTGAATGTTGATGGTCCACCAATGAACTAATGCACATGCACAATAAGTTATGATATAATCATTCATATAATTAAATAATAATAAGATATATTAATTAAAATGTTTTATTCGATATATACTTGTGGACTTGATGACGATGCGTAGAAGGGGCGAGAGGATCATTGCCACTGCCACCACCACTGACACTCTTGCCCTGAATTTTGATTATAATCAATAAATACTAAATTAATTAGTTATTCTTTTATAAATGAAATATGATCAAAGAAATTTAATGAACTTGGAAATATTTACCTGTGTCAATGCCAAATGTCATATTTAGAAAATCATTAGTCATCATTCCACGATCCTCTTCCTCTCTCGGTAGTACCAAATGTGCACAAAGATCCACATGAACCACAAATATGCCCCCTCAAAGATTGACCATGGTCATCCTCAACTAAAGGAGTGACACACTGAATGAGAGTCTCTGTCAGAGCACTAATCGTGCCTAGTGTGTCCACCTCTACATGTTCCTTCCCAACGGAAGGAATACTAACATGATCCACCCGTGGCTTTCCAATAGGAAACCTAGGTGCATTAGGGTCACGATGTGCCCCCGATCTATCAAATGATGACCCCCCTCCTCTACCTTGAGAATCTAGAAAGTAAAAATAATTTGACACCTTCTTGAGTACAAACTCACAATGGAGTTTCCTTAAGAAATATATAGGAACCTCATGATTGTTATAGGGAGGGGAATCAAAGACCATCCACCATCTCTCCCAAAAGTTGTTTTTAATGTCTTCAATCAAGCACCAATGAATTGAGAACATCCTTGTTGTAGTTTTAAGAGTATCAGTGTCCCCTACTTTTTAAAATAGTTTGCAAATGTCATCTTTTGTGAATTTTTTCTTTATTATGTCCTCATATGATAATTTATTTACATAATGTTGTTTTTTTTCTTCTCTTTTATCATGCCATAAATTAAGTTTCCCACTAACTGAGCCTACGTGGGTCAAGATTGATTCCAATGATTTTGCAAGTATTTTCCTTCTAGGATTTTTTCTCTCTTTCAATTTGGTTGATCAAATTTTCTTGTGTTCTAGGAAGAGGTTTCTCGATTGGTGGAGGAGGTTGAGGTTTATTTTCTTGGTTATTTTCTTCATTCATTTCTTCATGAGGAGATGGAGGGTTTGGTTGAGGGTTTTGTTCAGGGAGATCATTTCTTCCTAGCAATTAAAAAAATAGATTTTAAAATCTTAGTTACACATAAAATCTAAAAGGTGCCACTTTGCTTTGCTTTTTTCTTTTTGGTTGATGGGGGACCAAAAAGAAAAGTGGCACCTTTTTGGTCCCCCATCTTTGTGCATATACCCGATATATATGTAAAATCTTTTCTTTTGAAAAGATATGGTAGAATGAATGTAATATAAAAGAGGATTGTGGAAGCTGCAAGTTTGTGTCTGCTGGATGTAGAGCAGAGGGTAATTTATACTTCATTGGAACTAATCAAGCAAAGATAGTTGTTATCAAACAGTTCACAAGGATTGTGTATCTCCTTACATACACTTGTGTTGCGAACAATGAGTTCTAAAGGTGGACATAACCTTCTTTGGGTAGTGAGCCCACTCTTTTTTCTTGACTCCTAACAGGGTATGTCCTCTAACAAGGACTATGTATTGTAATGTTTTAATAAGCTCCTAACATGGCTAATCTTCTAACAAGGATACTATACTCTCAGTACATCATTAGTGGGCATTAATTCCCAGTGGGTTTTACCTTTAACAAGGTTTCCTCAACAATAAAATATTGTGTTATTATGTTGGCATTCATTATGTTCATTTCAAAGTTTCAAGTTTAATAATCTGTCATACACTTGATTCATCCCCCCTCTTAGTTGTATTGGTGGATTGTTATTCCTAACATTTACTAGATAGAAATTGTTTCAATGTGCATAGTATATTTATTGACGTCGCCAATTTCAACTACTAATTAAAAAGAACAAATTCTCAAATTTTAGCTATTAAATATTGCATTTAGTAATCCAGTCAATATTTAAAATATTTTTCTAAAATTTTATATATTTCATACATTGCTTGACTTCAATTACCTATTTTAAATTTAGATTGATTCCCCCTTAATAAAATATAAAACAAGTAGATATACTATCATTAAAATAAAAAGACAAAAAGATTCAATTAATTACTTTAATAGAAATATATGAATATTTATGGAATAATATAAAATATTTAAGATGCATCAAAACTTTTGAATAGGAAAAAAAATCACCATAAATCTGTCTAATGCTTTATACATTTATACAAAATTATAATCTAAACACACTTGCTCTAATAAAAAAATTAATGAATTATTTATATTTATAAATATTAGATAACTTTCGACTATACTAATTAGCTTATTAAATATAACAATTCTTATCTAAATTAAATATCATAATAAAAATTTAGTCACAAACTTTTTTTAAATCCATCCCATGACCTAATTTTTTTTAAAAGAATGGCTATTTTAGAAATAAAAGTAGACCATTAAAAAAAAAAAGGCCCGTTTAAAAAAACGAAATGAGCAAGACTTTTTTAAAATTAAAAAAAAAGCATGATCGTTTAAGAAAAACATGTTTTCGACCTCTTATAAATGGTGACTTGCAATTGGGAGCTCCTCATCACTTCCTCTTCTGACAATATTTTGTTCTATTTTTCTTGTTTTTGTTTGTATTTTTTTTTCATTTTTGTGTTATTTTTCATGGTCTTTTGTAAAGCATGCATGCTGGTCTGGTCTATCTCTCCATGTTTCATTTTTTATTTTATTTTTAAATTTTTGAATAGGAAAAAGAGGAACAAAGGAAGGGGGAAAGCAATGCTAATTTTCATTTCTTTGTGCAGAGAAAGTTGTGAAGCCTGGAAATGTTCATCCGCTTGAAATCGAAGGTTTAATCATTTTGAAAGTTGTGAAGTCTACCTATTGTTGTGGGATTCATTGGTACTCTAACAGGGGATGGAGGAAATAGTGGTATTCTTTATCAATTCTCGTATTTGTCTAACTCAACATAAAATGACGTGGACTAGATTAGTCTTATACTGTTGGGGATTAATTTGATTTGGGTTTGTTTATTTGTTATACTCAAGAAATGGGTCCTATGGCTATTGGTTTGTGCAGAATGGTACAAACAGCTCAAGAAACCACCATGGACTACAAGAGTAAGCAATTTGAATTTGCTTTTACTATTATGCTTTGCACTATTCATAAGGGCTTATATGTAGGAGCAGCTTGGATGTTGCGATTTATATGTTTTCAAATTTTTCTAAGTTGAAGAATTTTTCTACAGTCTTCCTTTATGGGCCATGATTTGCATTACAAATGGTGTCTGTATGACTCCTAACTTGAAAATTATTTTAGATGTTTTTTCTTTCCTGTTATTATATCATATATGTTTTCTTTCTTGTGATTGAGTAATGGTAGATAATATATGCAAGCTCTAAATGGCATTTAAACTACTTAAATCTTGTGTAATTGTATTTTAACTATTTCACGAGGACTTAGAGACATTGTATACCATATCTGTGTTGGTCATATCCTCTTAGTTTTAACTTCTATTCGTTATTACCTACATATTTTTCTATTCCCGGCATTGCCTGTGGTTCTGATCAAGATCTAATTACTTTTTGATGTAGTTTCTACCTTTTCCAATGGAATGGAGGCATTGGCTACTCTTGCAAGTGGGACTAATTCATTCCATGTTGCCTTGGTTGCGGTAAGTTTTTTCACTGCATTTTTCCATCTCCTCTATTTCTTGAAGTTTTGAAAGTAGGCACTTTGCCAGGTTTGATGGTGTATTACCAGTGTATTATAGGTTGGTAGATAGTAACTCTCCAAACACAAATTATGCTGCAACTTCTTGTCTCATTGTAATATCTCCCTTTTTGTTGTAGGTGACCACAATTGATAATTGTAGAGGTTTAAAATTTCTAGAAAATACCCATGACCGGCCAACTATTAAGTAGATTTTCAACAGAAGCCAATACCAGAGGATAAGCTAAAAAAACATTTGGCAATATGTAGCTCACAAGGTATGAGAAACATTCTTTCTCATTTTCTTAATAAAGTATCATTTTATCCATAGTTTTTAACATTACAATTTATGCTTTAAAATGGAAAGATTTCAAATGTTGAATATTTTCCATAGTTTTTTTTATTATGTGTAATTTTCACACTTTTATCATGGTTTTTGAAAGAGTTTGATAGCATCTTTCCCAACTGCTTAGATTTTGGACATACGGTCAACCATTTATCAATACAAAATCAATGAAGCTTTATAACGAAAACTTGTTTTGAAAGGAGATTGAATTTATGTAGACATTCAATACACAAGAAAATGTCATTCAACCCTTAATATGAGGCCAGCACTTCATATGAGGTAGTAGATCATATGTCACTTCCCACAAGAAATAGTCATTCAACACTATAACAATAAAAGACTAAGCTCCCTGAACTCCTTAGCTAGAACAAGATGCTAGATTTACTTCTGACGAGGATCTTAAATATTAGATGACATGATAAATATAAACACTCTAGCTTTGGATGTTGCAAATAGTCTTGGGCAAAAGGCAATAGAAAAAGTGAAACTAAATGCCTTAGCCATCTCAAAGTGGTCATGGCCATTGTAAGTTCTAGAAGCCTAGAAGCTTTACTAAATGATTTCCCTGTACCGAATTGGTGCTTCTTCATTGCACTCGATGGATTTCATTGTTCACTCACCGTATGATATAGTCACAACTCTACCACTATGAGGAGGGGGTTTATGCAACATCCCTCACTTTTAGTCCTTTTAGGTGTTTAGTGTTTGTTAATTTTAGTTGTCACTCATTTTCTTGGTGATTGGTTACTCAACAATTTAAGGATAACCATTGATTTGTATAATTTAGTTGATTGAATGGTGACAAACCCTTTCATGGAGTTTTTGCAAGTACATTTATCATCACAATTACAAAATCACTTACATTTTCTTCTCATAAAATGTAGAACAAGTGTGTCTGCCCGCAAGTGGGATCAACATACAAAGGTAAAACCACTTACATTTTCAACTATAGGAAAATGTTGAAATAGCTGTAGGATATACAAATATTAATTAGCAACTCAAATGAATCTTTTCCAACATTGTGTAAATTTAGATTTCATGAACATAAAGTAGATAAAACAAAAAACAAAAAAAAAGATTATTGGACTGGGCACATGAGGGAGGTATGCAGAGTTGAAAACTTTGGTACAAAGGAACTCATAAAATGAGCTCTTGTTTCAGCATGAATTTTTACTGTCATTGAACCTGCCAAAACTAGCATCACCACTTCCATTATTGACAGCTATTTCTCATAGTGTAATCATGGGCATAATAACCACCATCCAAGAAATGATAGGGAGGACTTGGAAAATAAGAAATTGGCCTGAAAGCTATCAAGATGCTAGACAAATGATGTTCTTCAAATGGTTTCAAAAAAATATTTTCAGAATCCTCTACTTGTATTTCTTTGTTAGAGGAAGACTGACCTTCACTTATGCATTATAACCCAACATTGCCTCTGATTGAATTCGGAACTAAACATTGTACACAACTTGAAGAGGAAAGTGCAGATAATGGGAAAAACCCCTATTTGAAATCTTTTGCAGATTTCTCTAAAAATATTTATGGATTTAAGTATGAGAGTGATCCCATGGATTGTAGACTGCTTCCCTTCTGTTGTCAAGTGGGGTAGTGAAGAGTAGTCTCAAGTGAGCTTTGGATGAATCTCCCAAAAGTGTCGAGTCCTAAAGAAGAAAGGAGTTGTGACCATTGACACTGAACATGTTGACAAAAGCAACCATTTTAATTGCAAGATAGATTCAAAGAATGTGTTTTAGCATGCCCTCCTCTTATCCTCACCTCCACTTGCATGAGAAAGAAATCAAACAACAGAAATGTGTAATTTTCCACCTACCAATAAAACATGGAGCAGGGAAAACCTCACCAGATAATAGATTTTCTATACTTGAAAAGATGTTCTTGCATACTAAACTATAACCTTTGTAAACTTGAATAGAACACAATATACCTAAAAGATCCTAGACATTAGCTATAATATACAAGAGAAAACCCTTATGGACATGAATACTCATAGCAACACACATATACATGATGCATCCATGGAATTAGGAGCATTGCCACTGAGCAAGTTGAAATGAATTTAACCATTGTTCTTCAAGCCAACAACTATGAATTTTTACAGAAGGACCATACGCATTACAAGAAATGGGTTCTTTTCTTAATGATTTTGCTATTCATATAATAATGATTAGTTTAGTAGTGAATAACTTATAAAATCTTTATTTGGGTACCCAAGCAGAGTCATTTTCAGCTTAAATAGATCACAATAAAGTTGTTTTTCAATAAAATTAAAAAGCCTAAGACTCAATAAGTTCATAGCACTTCTTGAAGACAAGACTATTATGTACAGAGGACATGAGGACTATTAGCATTGCATCAACATGAAATAGGCATGTTTTGATGTTATGTGGGCTACAATCGTACATGAAAAAAAAGAAGAGCAAAACAAGACAACACTACATGCACTTGCAATTGTGCTTCACATAGGCTTTTTTGTTAGTCTTATGCTTCTCTTTTTCCTAGAAAAGATGCATATTTTGCACACACAAAGGCCAAAATTCTATGTTTTGAACCCTACTCATTCCAAGAAGTTGTGATATGGGATTACAAATAAAATGACTTTACTTTATTATGTATCTCTACTAATGTTGTATTGCATACTTGGAATATGGAGCCCTTTATATTAATGGAAAAGGGAAAGGCCTAAAGATATTGAAGGCTAAGGAGAGTATGATTTTCAAGCCATGGCTTCAGCCATCTTTTTAACCTGTGCATTTTATTCACTTATAAAACAAACTAAAGAGAAGTTCATAGTTTTACTTCAGATGTCAAATGATTTTCAAGCCATGGCTCTGGCCATCATTTCAGCCTATGCATATAATTCCCTTACCAAAAAAAAACTAAAGAGAAGTCCACACTTTTACTTTAGATGATGTCATTTTCTTGGATAAAGCCTCTACTTAATGGTGCCTATAAGAAGCCTATGGACATAGATGGTGTACCCCAAATTGTGGATGTTTAAAAGGCTGGCCCTGCTTAACCTAAATTTAGAAATCAATTAGATGCCAAAGGTAGTGGCTCATCAATAGAAAAGATGTAATTTCTCATTGTTCTTAAGAATGTACTCTTTACAACATTGCTGATATTGATAAGTTGTTTTTCATCATATGTAAGTCCTCACCTTATAGATAACTTTGTTTAGTGTCCTGCAAAAAAGGTGCAGTTTGCAAGTGAAGACATTAGTCTAGCTTGTGTATTTCTTCTTACAGAGCTCATAGAATCTGTGACAATGCCATTGGACTTTCATAATGTTCAGTTCACATATGCATATGCATTAGGGAACCACTAAAACCTACTTTATACAAGAGAGGCTTGATGCTTTCTAGTCAGTCAAGATAAAAGCATAACAGTGGTCAAATAATCAATTACATGAGTGTTGATTCATAGCATATTGAAGAGTTTAGTGGGTATGTTCATGACATTTGAGATGTACCTTTGGGAATTCTTTTGGTGATGTTTATTTTATATCAGAACTTGGGATTGGCCTCTCTTACGGGAATGGTCGCCATAGTGCTTATCATGATGGAAAATTATCGACTAGTGAAAAAGAAAGAGCACTATAATAAGAGGATCATGGAAGAAAAAAATATAAGGATGAAGCTACATCAAAGACACTATTGTAAATGAGAATCTTAAAATAGCAAGCATGGGAGTCCAGATTTCTGCTGAAACTTGAAACATTGAGGGGGGAAGAATTTAGTTGGTTGAAAAAGTATTTTTATGCACTTTTTTTTTGGGAAAATAATTTTTTTGGGCAACACCTGCATTTCTGTATGTGTTATTAAGCATATACCACCATTGATTGCAATTGTAGTCTTCTACTTTCTAGAGTATTCTAAAAATTGGATAGTAATTAAAGCTTTAATGTGTATTAAATCAAAGATACAAAATGAACAAACACTACATGTTCTAGTTATCTTCTAAAAATGATCTAAAAGATCATATGTCATATGAGTTGCAACATGCATACTCTAACAACTTAATACATCAAATGTACTAAATTTTTTTTGCATATGAACCCTTTTTCCAATGCATAGTAGAAACTGACCATGACATTATTGATTGCAACATGCATGGTAAACTCCTGGAACAACACTTCCTAGAACTCAACAAAAATACCATCTAACAACTATAAGAAAGACATGTCCATAGTAGTGTATTTGATACAGAGGTTTGGAATTCAAGGCGTCCTATTAAAAAATAAAGCAACAATATAAGTCCAAAGACCAGATTTGTATTTTTACAATTTGAGAAAGCCATGATTTTAAAACATTGTTTTCCCTCTAACTCATTTGTCATTTGCAAACTTGTTCTTTTTTAATTACAAATCCAGTGAACTTGTCAAATGGTTGGACAATGTGCAGACACATATTATCAAAAAGGTTGCTTCCAATTACAGACAACCGATGTCGTTACATGAATTCCCTCCTTTCTCAACATGTTTACATACCTACACAAAAGATGAAATAATAAAAATGTCAATAAAAAAATTGAATAAATATAATGTTGTTCAAATTTATAACATTTTTTCTTGTTTAAAGTTCAGCCTGTGTTCGGTCATCTGTTGCCCTCAAGTATTTGGGTCTAGTTACTTGAATGACAAAATCAGTCCTAAATGTTAACAACCACACAACATAAAATTTCTTAAGCAAAGACAGAAAACTAAATTGAAATAAGCCACTAGTAACAAACAGACCAGAAGAGAATTTCATAGTTCCTGTACTATTGCAAGCAAGTTCCTTTGTAATTTTCTTGTGTAAAGCTTAGCCTGTGTTTCAGCATCTGTTGCACTTATTTCTTTGGGTGTAGTTATTTGAATGACAAAATCATTCCCAATGTTAACATCCATTGCAAGCCATAGGGTAGATGCAACGTCCCACTTTCAATTCATTAATAGACATGGATCCAAGGCTTGTACTCGCCTTATTTGATTCACCAAAAGAAATTGATTCTGAGATTTAGTGGGGACTGTGAACTTGTATGGCTTAATGAAAAGAATGTGTTAGCCATATTTATAGATGTGACAAGGATCACAACAGCCATGAGACATGTTCAACATGAACTTGCATATCGAGGTGTTATTTTAGTCCCCAAAAATGGTGGATTGCCCAGCTCCAATGCTTGGGGAGCTAAAGAAGTGGGGAATGTAGAGAAAGAAAATGCATGGAAAATAAAGGTACATGAATTTGCAAGTATGGATAATTCATGAGGTGAGGATTCCTCAATTATAACAGCCAATAAAGAGGATACTAGTGCTATTTTATCCATGATCAAACCATTGAAATATCAATAGAATGTTTAAACAAGGATGAAGAGTCAAAAAATATGTTTCATAGCAGTCATAGCTATGCATGAACATAAATGGTGGATTTCCCAGCTCCAATGCTTGGGGAGCTTAAGAAGTGGGGAATGTAGAGAAAGAAAATGCATGGAAAATAAAGGTATAGGAATCTGCAAGTATGGAGAATTCATGAGGTGAGGATTACTCAATTATAACAGCCAATAAAGAGGATACTAGTGCTATTTTATCCATGATCAAACCATTGAAATATCAATAAAATGTTTAAACAGGGATGAAGAGTAAAAAAAAAAAATTCATAGCAGTCATAACTGTGGATGAACATAAAACATTGAACAGAGCAATAGAACAAAGATGAATAACCGTTGTAAAAACTCCATGAACATCACTATCATGAAATAGAGATCAAGGCACAATCATGTCATGTACAAGGCATTATGGTCAATATCCAAAGCAATGATGTCAAAAGATCAAGCCAAAGATTTACTATTATGATACATGGATAGAACAGTTTTCTTAAACCAACCATCAAATATTTCAAGAGGTACAGAGGATGACAAGGCCAATAGTAATCAAATCACATGAGTACAATGGTAGTTATCAAATCAAGGTGTCTATTATATAGTACAATGCTAGAAGGACATAGAATATCATTATCATTAATAGTGAAAGGAGTTACCATTGCAAAAGACAACAATGTTGTTTTAATATAATACTACATGTGATGGATCGCAATGCACAATGAAAGAAATAAAGTATCAAATCACACTAGTTTTCATATGTTAGAAGCATATATATTTTAACATCATGCACAATGCTCTTCAATGTAAACAAATAGTGCTATGAAAGGAAAGACAACTATTATGAGCAGTCCATGTTATGAGCTACATTGTATACAACCATAGTAATGGTTTAGAATAGTGGTAGGAGTTGATTGCAATGAACAGAAACAGTGACCAGTAAAAGATAATGCCATGACTGTCATGATAAAAATAGTGATTAGGAACATGTTAAGAGAAATATGCTAGAACAGTCATATTAAGGACACTGATAAGTTGGAATATGCTTGGAACAGTCATAGGGATTCAAAAGAATGTTTAAATGTTTGGGAAGGTCTATTATTCAGAAAATAGAAAGACGGGTCAAAAGTGTGCTAAAATGAAAAATTAGATTTAGAGAGAGAGTGAGGGGAGGCAACACAAGATAACCAAACAAAAGTGAATTGAAATTTCAAAATAATGATATTTTATGATAGAAGAATCTAACTTCAAAGACATCTGCATAACACAAACTAGTGTCAATGTATGTAATCATTGGAAAATGTTAAATCAGTTTCTCAAATGCCCTTATGAACCTAGTATTTTGTAGTAATGAGCTTAAACATTGTCTACCTAGGATCTATGGATTATATGCATGCCATAAATGACATAGATAGAGTATCAAAAGCTAGGATGGGAACCACTAGCCCACTACTGAAATCAAGTGTAGATTGCAATTTTAATACTTCAGATAAAATGGAACTTAGATCTCTTCCAAAATTTTAAAATATGTTGGTAGCCTTCTATTTTGTCCACTGGGTTTTTCTCATAACAATGAAGTTAATTGTGGTGACTTTCTGTTTAGTCATCACATTTGAAAAGTAATGTACACTAACTGTACTAGTTAAAAAAATAGTAGCTGGAGAAGTAGGACTTAAATGCCTATATTAGATTTAGATCCCAGAAGCACTATGCAAGACACTAAATTTTAGAATTTAATGTGTTATGGTAGACTAGTTGCTCTGTATTGCTTTTCTATTTTTCATAGTGCTTCCTAAAATTTATTTCCATTAATTCCTTTCCTTTCCTTCCTTCACTCCCATGAAAATGGCCTTCTTTGGCTTGATGGCATCCATGAGTCATAGTTTGACACCCTTTCTTCATTAACCACGCACATGTACAACTTCCTCTGTCTGTCAGAAAAAGAGCCAGAGCCATGATATGAAGGTTTTTTTGTATAAAGATACGTATCACAAAAGTCATTCTCTATGCCAAGAGATCCATCAACCATAGCGCAAAAGATGAATGTAGTAAGAGACTGTTGGGTTCTTTGAGAGACTGTTGGGTCCCAACTGTATTGATTAGATCATCTTCTTTACTCCTTTGAAATGATTTCATTCACCATAGACTAGTGAGAGTTCTATCGTGCACAAGAGAAAGGAACCTTTTAGCATATGTATTTAAGGTCATTTACAATGCCATACATTAATGCAGACAAAGCAGCATGCAAAAAGTAAAAAAAACTGAGTGGTGGAATGTTGCAAACAGATGAGAATTAAACTTCAAAATGGTTTAAAACGCAGATAGAAGAGAAACCAAACAATGTTGGGAATATGAGAGAATTCTACCAAAATTGAAGCATGCGAACAGATGAGAATAATTGATATGAATGGTAGAAAGAATTCTTATTGTGACATATCATTACATCAATTGTAAGAGAAACACATTCCATGAAACCGTCAATGGATGAAACTCTATAGAAAATATAGGGATTCTCCAAGGTGAGAGGATTTGGCTCTTATTCACATAGTCCGTAGGAGGATTGAAAAAATGATGAGGGGTTTGTCAAAACCCAAGTCTTCCAACAATTTATGTGGCAAAAAAATATTGAAGAGTATCAAGAAAAGCCCAGTGACCAGAAATGTCAGAATAATGAGGTGCAATTAGAGATGTATCATTTAATTCCATGCCTTAACAATGAAATAGGGAAGAAGGATTATACATGAGGTTGGTGTATTAATTCTACCGAAATGGGATATTATTGATGTTCTAGTCATTGATGCCGTGAGAAGAAATATGAATCTATATGGTACAGAAGCATAACAGGTTGAGATGGCTTTGAAAGGAGCTTACTACAGTAAACATTATGCTACCTTAACTATCTAGTTTCTTACACCTATAGCAAGGAAAATGATCATATCTGACATCAATCCTAGAGTAAAGGGAAATGTAATTTTATAGAGGTTTGCAGATACAGGTGGTGTACAAGAAGTGAGACAAAAATTGGAATCTTATAATTTCATTCTAGATGTTGCACATAAGGAAGAGAAAGAAAAGGAGGACCTTTTCCAAGAATATGGTATGAAGTCTAAGAGGTGTATAGAGATAGAGACAAAAAAAATGCCTGATTGGAACAAAAGATTAAGGATTTAGAAAAGACTTTACAATCAAATGTTCCAAAATCATCCACATTAGTTGGGCCATGGCTACCAATTATCAGATTAGATATGATTGATAGGAAAACTTCTCCACCTCCTTTTGCACAAAATGTTCTTGAAGAAATAGACTACTCAGCTGAGGTTAAGGGAGCTCAACTTTACCAAAAAAATTGATGAATTGGAAAAATCCTTAATTAAGGATCAAGAATATTTTTAGAAGAAAAACAAGGATATAGTACAAATAGTTTTGTATCATTTAAATTAAAGGGTTGAGTAGAAGTTAGTTGGTATTCATGTTGGCTACACATTACTTTTTGAAGCAATTTAGATTTTGACAAGGATAAAGAAATATGATAGATGGATCCAAATGATAGAAAAAATGAGAATGATAAGTTTGGGATTTAGGTATCACAGGGAAAGGCCTCTGAAAATCCATCCCACTTTTGATTTTGTAAAAACTCTAAAGGATTTCTAGATGTCTCCAGACCATATTGAAAGAAAGATTAAGGAGTTACAGAGAATTTTTAATGAGACTCCTACCTTCAATTTTGGAAGGAGATGGACAAGTGAAAACATTATAGACATGGAAAAGAGATGGACAAGTGCAAAAATTGTAAGAGAAACACATTCCATGAAACCATTAATGGGTGAAACTCTGTAGGATTTGGCTGCTAATTGAAGAATTCAAGGCTTCGAATGTGAATTAATTTTTAGATTCATGGCTAACCATGTTCGATGCTTACCTAAACAAAAATGCATAGAAAATTTAGGGCCTTCAAGCTACTAGATTCATGGACTACGAAAACCATTCTACACAATACCATTCTTCATGAACCATTCTACACAATACCACCTAGCCATGTACACAACAGAAAACTTGAATTCACCCACCCACATTTTCTGTTAAATATTTCAATAAAGAAAAAGACAAGGCACGTGAACCTTTCTGCACAATGCCACATATACAGTGGAAATCACCCACCCACATTTTCTATCAAATATTTCAATAAAGAAAAAGAAACCAATGATATAGAAGAAATAAATTACTTCTTTCTCTTTGGACTCAAAGATTTATTTGGCATTTATGAAGATATTCACTTTTTCAATTTGGTGTATATGAGAGGTAAAAACTTCATTATTTCTTCATTTCTTCTTTCATTTGATAAATGAATAAATATAATGGAATATTATTGACATTTGTTGTGAGAAGATTTTCATAATATTACATATTATAATGTTATTATTTCACAATTTCAATTGAATGGGCAAATTGTGAAAGTGAGTGGAAACATAGTGTTCGGTGCATAGGAATCAAAATGGGTACCTTTACAATTATAAGATTCAAACCTTGAATGGTTAGTGTTCTCCAAGATATTTTTATGGTGAAAAGAATATTCCTTGGTGATTGGGAAAGTTTGAAACATGTTTTAAATGTTCATTTTAGGATATTTTATGTTACAATATCATGTGGAATGATGGAAATTGTGTGCCATCTAGAAATTGGATTGTTCGACTAGAATTGTTATCTTGATGATATTGTACATTGAGCTACTATGCATACAATGTGAATAGTGTGAAATGAGAAATTGCATTGGGTTTCATTTTGAGTTCCTCATTTGTGTAGAACATGATGAGCTTATGGTGTGAGCATTAAAATCACACAAAGGGAGTGGCTCTCAATAGGGGTTAGGGCACAAAGAAGCCACCATGATAACCTATTAGAGAAACTAAACTAAAATGTGGGCGATAAGCTTTAAACTTGACAATTGGACATCTATTATGAGCATTTAGCATTTATATAGGCTAAGACTTACTTGGGAAGACTAGGCCATCCATGCAGCATTGATATGGTATGATTGAGTCTCCTTGTTTTGATAAGAGGACCACTTAGTTTTGTATGAGCCATCACATTGAGCTACATGATGACAGTCTCATCTCACCATTTTTAGAATCTATCCCCTTATGTAGTAAGAGTAGTACCCTAGTATTTATATTATACTCTCTATATTTGGTGATTGATGCTTATGATCAAGTATGACATGTGTATAAAACTACTCATCCCCATGTGTATTCATTGTTTGAGTGTATGGGTCATGTGACTATCTCCATGAGAAAGGTGGGGTGGAACTTTGGGTTCCACATGGTCAGGGACTATTATAACCATCATTGGTGACTAGATTTCATAGCTTCACAAACCCTCTCCCTTTCCCTCCCCTTCTAGAAATTGGATTGTTCTAGAATTGTTATCCTGATGATATTGAACATTGAGTTACTATGCATGCAATGTTAATAGTGTGAAATGAGAAATTGCATTGGTTTCATTTTGAGTTCCTCATTTTTGTAGAACATTATGAGCTTATGGTGTGAGAATTAAAATCACACAAGGGAGTGGATCTCAATGGGGGCTAGGGAACAAAGAAGCCACCATGATAACCTATTAGAGAAACTAAACTAAAATGTGGGTGATAAACTTTAAACATGACAATTGGATGTCTCTTACAAGCCTTGAGCATTTATATAGGCTAAGACTTACTTGGGAAGACTAGGCCATCCATGGGGCATTGATATGGTATGATTGAGTCTCCTTGTCTTGATGAGAGGACCACTTGGTTTTTTATGAGCCATCACATTGAGCTACATGATGACACTCCCATCTCACCATTTTTAGAATCTACCCCCTTGTGTAGTAAGAGTAGTAACCTAGTATTTATATTGTACTCTCTATATTTGGTGATTGATGCTTATGAACAAGTATGATGTGTGTATAAAACTACTCATCCCCATGTGTATTCATTATTTGAGTTTATGGGTCATGTGACTATCTCCATGAGAAAGGTGGGGTGGAACTTTGGGTTCCACATGGTCAGAGAATATTATAACCATCATTGGTGACTAGATTTAATAGATTCGCAAACCCTCTCCCTTTCTCTGCCCTTCTAGAAATTGGATTGTTCTAGAATTTTTATCTTGATGATATTGTACATTGAGTTACTATGCATACAATGTGAATAGTGTGAAATTAGAAATTGCATTGGGTTTCATTTTGAGTTCCTCATTTGTGTAGAACATGATGAGCTTATGGTGTGAGCATTAAATCACACAAGGGAGTGGCTCTCAGCGGGGGCTAGGGCACAAAGGAGCCACCATGATAACCTATTAGAGAAACTAAACTAAAATGTGGGTGATAAACTTTAAACATGACAATTGGATGTCTCTTACAAGCCTTGACCATTTATATAGGCTAAGACTTACTTGGGAAGACTAGGCCATCCATGGGGCATTCATATGGTATGATTGAGTCTCGTTGTCTTGATGAGAGGACCACTCGATTTTGTATGAGTCATCATATTGAGCTACATGATGACACTCCCATCTCACCATTTTTAGAATCTATCCCATTGTGTAGTAGTAGTACCCTAATATTTCTATTGTACTCTCTCTATAATTTGGTGATTGATGCTTATGATCAAGTATGATGTGTGTATAAAACTACTCATCCCTACGTGTATTCATTGTTTGAGTGTATGGATCATGTGGCTATTTCCATGAGAAAGGTGGGGTGGAACTTTGGGTTCCACATGGTCAGGGACTATTATAACCATCATTGGTGACTAGAGTTCATAGCTTCACAAACCCTCTCCCTTTCCCTCCACTTCCCCCCCACCTCTCCCACCCTCTCTCTCTCTCTCTCTCCCCCTTGCTTTCAAGTTCTTTTTAATTCATGTGAATGTAAACATATGTATATTTGTATCAATACAATGTAATGATGTAAATTTTATATTGAACATTCCACATGAATGATTATGTAACTATGTGATAATGCAAATGTATTTGATTAGTTTTCATGTGCTAGTGTTGGTATCAAGCATTGTAAGTCTTATGCATTCTTTCATTTTCAACTTGTATCATGGATATGTGTATAGGAATATTTCATTTGGATTTAAAATTAACTTAATGGTTTCTTGAGTCATCTTGGAGGGTGTGTAGTTCCCTTACATTGTTGTCATTTGTTGTTTTGAGTAGTTTTAAAGTCAATCTAGATCTATTTGTGGCATTCTATAGTATCTTGTATAGTTTTGTAAATGTGCTTAAGTGTTCTATTTTTTTAGTTCTTTTGTTATTGAGCCTTATAGCATGAGTTTAGGGTGAAGGTGTTTGTCTCCCTCCCTATCCTCTCTTTTGTGCATTAGTTATGCTTAATGTTAAGTGAGTGAATTTTATAGCTCATTCCCACATTATTTTAGCATTTTATGTGTTATTGGAGTGTTTTCAAGAAATTTAGCCTACCCCAAAATGTTTTTGGTATCTAGTGAACTAATCCCTTACTTTGGTTTGATCACTTATTAGGAAAATAATGTAGGGAATAGGAGAATTAGATTGGAAGCTTTTGGTTACCATAGATACTATCACTCCCTCAGGATGCCAATGAGCCCAAAGGAATATATGTAATGTGCTAGCATCCTTCTAGAGTGCATATGTCCTACTTTATTGCCTAGGGCCACTATGTGCATCCTAGTCCAAGGAAGATTCTCAATGGGGTTTTTGGAGCCTCAATGGGTAGTTTGAGTGCACTAATCATGCCTATTAAGGCTTGGAATGTCTAGAGAACCTTTGAGGTGACCTAAATGTGTCTTGAGTAAGTTTCAATGGTGTCGATCAGAGAATTCATGTCTAGCATCTTCATGTGATGACTTGGCAATGTATGTATGTTGGCATCATGTGTAACCCAATGTTATTTTAATTATTCTTGGAATCGTGTGTTTGCATATTCTACGTTGGCTTGACATCGTGTGTGTGTGTGTGTGTCAATGCATATGCTGACAATTTTTATTTGTTTGGGTGCAATACCTCTTCCATAATCTTCTTTTCAATTTAATTGGTTAAACTCTTTTAGGCCACTTTTCATGTCTGTATTAGGTCCTCAAATAGATTTTATTTTATTTATGTTTTATGTTTATATAGGATTTTAGGTATCGGGCATCGAATTCCCTGAATTGTTAGGGTGAATCTACACTATTGTAATATCTCAATGGTAAGAGAGGGGAGATAACATACAGGTCCAATTCCAACCTAAGTCATTAATTTCCTTGAAATAATGGACAAATATATGATTTTCTACCTATCCAAATTAGTCAAGATGATGTAAATTCATGAGCGCTTCCTTTAGGCTTGATTATTGCATTTTGGTTTAGTCGACTTTACTTCATAGTTGCATGTCATGTGGTTTGATGTGGTTTTGGTGTTAAAATGGATTGAGGAATTAATCAAAATTAATTAATTCTCAAGAAATTTAATAATTATTAAAGAAAAATTAAATTTAAATATGAAATTTGAGTTAACTGGTTATTAATTGAGTTGCATATTTTAAATTAATTAAAATTAAATAATGCAACTTAAAAAATACTTTATTAAAAAAATAGAACTTAACCTTTTAAATTCAAGTTGAATTAAAGTGATTTAACATTTAGGAAATTAAATAAATAATTCCTTTAATAAATTAAATTTGATAAAACAAGGTCGTAGTTGAGTTCTTATTTCCATGATTTGGAGTTAACAGCTTTATTGTTTTTAACGGTTGAATTTTATTTTGTTATTTTGGAGTTGCATTCTTTCAACTCTAGTATTTGGGTTTTCTAAATAAGAGAGCTAGGAGACCATTTGGAGGATTATTCAATCAGGTTTTGAAGAATTCTCTCTACAAATTTTTGGAGGGTTAAAGTTTTCAAGTGTTTTCAAAAGCTTTGAATTTTTAAAATCTGGAATTGATTTTCAACTCAACTTTGTGTATGAAGGTAGGGTTTTAAAATCCTTAAAAGCTATCCATTGAAATCATTATCTTTTTCGTGTTTGATTAGATCTTGTGTGTAAATGATGAGTGTTTGTTTGGAATATGTGTTTCTTTGATAATCAAGAATGTTAGGGAATCTTTTTGAAATAAAATTTGATTAGGGTTTTCTTTAAAAGTTTTGCTTTGATTTATTTTCAATTATGACCTTCCATGGTTTTGAAAGAGCTCATTTTTTAAGAAAATACATGTTTTTGAAATAGAAATATAGACATGTGCATGTAAGTAATATATATTTGCATCTGCGAAAGGAAGTTATATTCAAATGCATGTCATTTAGGAAAGATACATTTAGTTGCATGTTATTTAGGGAATATATATTCAGTTGCATGTTATTTAAGAAAGATATATTCAGTTGCATGTTATTTAATGAAGATATATTCAATTGCATGTTATTTAGGAAAGATATATTCAGTTGCATGTTATTTAAAAATATATTTAGTTACATGTTATTTAAGGAAGATATATTTTTAGTTGCATGTTATTTAGAAATATATATTCAAGTGCATGTTATTTAGAAAAGATATATTCATTTGCATGTTATTTAAGAAAGATATATTAATTTGCATGTAGTGGTTTTCTATTTTTAGAAATTCTATTTTTTTAGAAAAAAAATTGAAATTTGCATGTAGTGATATTCTATATTTATAAATTATTATTATTTTAAATAATTAAAAAAAAAAAAATTCATACATGGGAATTATTTTATTAAAAAAATAATAATAATAATTATGATACACTAGTAAATTGTAGCTTGATTTTTGACGATGATTAGTCAATTTTTAGATGCAAATAGGTCGACCAAATGACCATAATTATTGTTAAACTTTTCTCATCGATTATTCGACACACAATATGTTTGTTGAAAATGCGACCTCAATAGTTGTCAAATTATCAACTAATCTGTCGTCAAAATAATCACTTCAATCTAGAAGAATTATCTGGTATACCTTTCATCTATTCGACCAATGTTGGTCAAAATCACAATATAATGTTGGTCAAAATCAAAGTATTTCGGTTGACATGGTTGTTGAAATATCGATGATTTATGGTTGGAATATTCATCAAGTGTATAGTGTTCTCATCAAAAGTATATTCTTTGGTTGTCGAAAAAGTGACAGAAAATTCAATTTTTTTTAAAAATAAAATATATTATCAAATCTATTAATATATTACAGTGATTGGAATTCAAAATTGAATGGATGTCCTAGCCTACATTATGTTTAGTAGACACCTACAAAACCATCCTCCTCCTCTAACTAATATTATTATACTCATAAATTAAATATATAATAATTTCATATTATAGTACATTTATCTTAATAATTTTTATAATACTATATATTAGATTTGTGCCAAATATTCAGGATCTTTGGTGTTTTGCAATTTTATACATTAAAAGTATGTTGTATGGATTTTAATCTAAAAAAAGAGAAAATATTGACTTAAGACATATATGTTAAAGTTAAATCTCATATGTTATAAATAAGACTAAAATATAAGGTATTGATGAATACTCAATGCAACTACATGAATTTAATATAAGGTATTTATTTATTTATTTTTATCAATAATCGGTAATGCCTCCTCGATACATTTATATTTATATTGCCACACTACTCTCCTTATCTCTCCAAGTCTTAACGCAACCATATCCTCCACCATCATCGATAATCTCCTTATGTCTCCATCCTTATCTCTCCACCACTGTTGACTCCCTGTGGCAACCTCCTTATCCCTCAACCACTGCTGCTGAAAATCTCCTTATGGCTCCCTATGGCACCCCCCTCAATCCACTATCACTATCAATCATCCATGATAACAATCACTTTTCACCTCCACCTTATCCTCCAAGTCACCGCCATCCTCCATTTCACATCACCACCTCACTACAATCCTTCAGTGCCTCCACCAATGCCATCTGCATCCTATGCTTCAGTGCCTCCACCAGTGTCATTTGCACACCCCACAATAACTGGACCCACTACCTCCGCACGGCCAACCATCTTGATCTCACCGTCAACATCCTCCATGTACACTCCCATGTTGTACAACCACCAATCCACCGATAACTTCCTCCGCTTGTCACGTCTCAAGCACCATTCCATCTACACCACTTTCCATGCCTCGAGCTCTCATAGCCAAGTTCCATTAGCCTCTTTCTCAATTCACCTTGTCCCTCCATGAGTTCAAACCTGAGACGTTGGTCCATGAATTTTTGTTTCTTAATTTGAGTTTGGCATAAGAATTATGAGAAGACTCAAACAAACGTGGTGCAATCATTCCCACCAGTTATCTCAGTCATCTTCTATATTGAGCCTTGTTGGAAAAGGCACAGGAGGAGTTCAACTTTGATTACCAAGCCATGCTTAGAATACCCTACAACATGAACATACTTAAGAAAGTTTTTGGTTTCTAGTCAATAGAGAAAACCCTAAAAAATGATACACTAAACATTAAAGATGAACAAAAACATAATTAAAACTTTAAATTAGCACACATGCACACATTGTGTCAAGGAGTAAACAATGTTGATGGGGAGAAAATGTAGATTTTGCACAAAAAATATTGCTAACAAATCATAATGATAATAGCTTGATTTCTTTCCATAGCCTTCAGTGGGTGAGAAAAATCATTAGTTCTATGATAAAATAGTCATTTGGTATAAAAAGAACAAGGACAAAACAAAACCCGTAGGAATTCAAAGAGATGCGTTCATCAAGGGATGAAAAAGAAAAGCAATGAAAAGGAAAAAGAAACATACTATTCTTTTGGAAATGGTGTGTTTGTCCTAGATCAAATGAATCAATCTACAGGACAAAAATAGCATTCCAATATGGTTGATAAAATTATTTGAAACATAGTTAACTGAAGAATACAGAGAGAGTAGGAGTGCAAGATGGGTTTCTCCAAAACTTGATTAAAGTAAATTATATATGATGTGCACAATTGCTTATGAGACCCATATCCAAAGACAAGGAACCAAAGGAAAACCTTTACCTTTGGGACTGAATATTCTTCTCAAGAAGTAGGGGTGTATGATTGTGCCTAAGCTTTAAAGCCTTCAATCAAAGCATAAATGTCGGTCAAGCAATGCATGAACAACAAGTTATGTTGTAGTGCAAATTTTCAAGTAGAAAAAGCATTTTCTAGACAAGAACAAAGGATTTTCATCAGTAAATAACAGTCCATAATGAGTAAGCAGTGAGATTCATTCAAGAAACAACAATAAATAGAAGGTTTCTCATTAAGAATAGTAGATAGATGATAAAGAAGTGTATTCAAAAGTGAGACAATAGGTTTTATCCAAGAAAAGTGGGTATCATGGTTCTAAACATCAAGATTTATATGAGAAACATCAAGTTTCATGATAAGAGGTGGGGTTCAAAGCTAAACCCACATTCTCTAAATACATTAATGGTTTCCTTTGTTATAAGATCTTCATGCTTTAGATAAGGATTATTTTCTAAGCTCTCATTTTTTAAGACAAAGATTAATTTTCTTGATACGGTAGATTCATTCAATGGATTTTTCACCAATTCATGGTGTTCATTATTCTAACATTGGACATCATTGTCCTTGGGATAATGTCACTATTTCAAAGATATGAGATCTTTTCATTGCTATCAAAAAATAGATCTAAACATATGTTTAAGAGGAGAGTAATCACGGTGAAAAAAATAGAGATCAACAAGATCATAACAGTCAAGGATAGCCAAATGCTAGGAATAAAGAGTAGACATCCATGACAAGAGTGAGTGACACTTTTAGACAATTTTACCTCCCTATATGCAATATTAACATGTGAAGGTGATGAATGAAAATATATATGGGGCATCTCTATCCTTAATGAGTGAGATCAACTTGTCACCTGCACATTATACAACACATTAAATAAAACTTATCAGTAATAGTGCAGCCATAAAATGAAGATTAAAATAATGATTTCAAATATGTTGAAGACAAAAAACATTGATTCATTGTAACGGTGTATATCAAAAGTGTTTTAAGATAGGTATGCACCTCTATGACAATGATATATCAATAAAAGACAATGGTGTTCAATATAAGTTACTGTTATGACAAGCAAGGTCATTTATATTACAGAGATCTTGTAGATGATAAGAATAGTTAGGAGCATAGTTATGAAGAGTCATGACAAAAGGAAAACAACTAAGAAATTAAGACAATATCAAGGTCAATGATGAAAACACTGAAAGTACATGATAACTATTAGAAAAGATATGAAGTAGATGAAATAAATTTTTACACAAATGTTTCTAGTATAGGAGTTCTTATGATAGATTTTCACTTTTATTAGCTTTCATCATATTAATGAAGTTCTAGGTTGCATTGTTTGTGAAGAAAATATCCATGATTCCGGTAAACTTACTATTGGTAGTTGGGTAAGAATGACACCTAGCATCAAATGGAGGATGATTGGGTTGATCTATAAGTCCATGGAAAATAGTGTCATTCAGAGGGAATTTACATAAAGATTAGGTCCTAGATGATATGTACTATTACAAAACCAAAAAAATTAAAGTGACAGTCATGATAACTTAGTCAAAAGAATGCTCAATAGAGTATGAGGTATTGTGAATATGATAGTGGTAAGAAAGAGATACAAAAGGAAAGAAAGAGATACTCCAAATTTTCCAGTTACATAAGGAAACTAAAAATTCATTGGCTGGGACCTAAGATTACAAATGAAATTCCCTAGCAAAGCATACAAAATGCAAGATTTACAAGGTGACTTGTTACCTACACACTTTAACGGTAACAAATTAAAATGTCATCATTCATAATCAATTAAAAAACTCATAAGAAGGCAGCTACCTAAGACAAGGTAGTAGGGAAGTAAAAGGGGTAGGAAGAAACATAAGAATGAGTCATTCAGAGGCAACTAATAATTTTTCATCTAGACTTTTAGGCTTAAAGGTAAGTGCTTTATAAAAATTCCCCATTCACTCTCTTATCTATAAATCTATTTTGATGAACATGGTGATGCAAATTGGTTGATGAACATGTTTAAGAAGTAAAATATTTCTTAAACTGAATGAGAAATAAAATGGAATAAGAAGTAGGTGTTTCTGACCATTGAATCTATGTCATTGGTTTAGTTTGAGCTTCCCTTGGTTTCGAGAATAGTTTAATATTCTCTACTTAACAAGGCCAACCATGTGAAGGTGGAAGCTCATTTGGCCTCTCTCCCCCTAACATCACTCTAAATTCCCCATTAACATCTAACAACATTCATTCATTCATTCATCCATTTTTTAAATATAACATTCAATCATTATAATCACATGATAACATTCATTAACACACAAAATTCATTAACAGACAACATTCATGAATAATTTATTAACACATCATTCATCAACATTTACTAGTACAAAATTACATCCATTAAGACAACGTTCTTTCATTAGCAAAAAAGGTTAATTACAATCATTTCTTTTTTGGTTTCTTGCTCATTTTTCTAAAGCAATGGCTAAGCGGAGCATCAATATCCTCTTCATTCCCCTCCTCTACTAATTCAATTTTTCTAGTGTTCTTTGTATTCAAAACAACATTACATGATTTATTATTGGAAGCCCCTTCTGACTTATGCATCTAGAAAATGAAACTACAACCTATTAGGATTGAGACAAACCTTATAAAACAACAACAGCTAAGAAGGATCACTTGCCAACTTCTGCTGAATACAAGGTACTAGTACAAAATTACATCCATTAAGATAAACCTTTGAAAGTGAATGGTAGAAGTTGGATTAATATTCTTCATCAAAAGCACTAACCAAATGATCACTAGCACATTTCGTGTATGGATGAGAAATAGTATCCAAAGTTTCTAGATTCTGAGAAGAGGTATGAGTGGAGGCCAAAGAAGGGATATTTGTGAAGGTTTTATAGATGCAGGTTACTGAATCATCATCTTTACACTGGTACTCAATCTGGAAACTCTCGTATGTATATAGCCACTCTAGCAAATCTTCACATCTAGCAAATCTCCACAAAAATCCCTTCTAGCCTCCACTGCATATACATCTTCTTAGAATCTAAAAAGTCTCCATCATTGATGAGATGATTCTCATCAATGTACGACTAAAATTGTGAGAAAATTCTTAATCCCTAATTCAATCTTTGACAAATAAAATTGTGACAGAACACTTAAAGAATATGGAAAGCTCATAATGTTTAGAGACAAACTTGACTCCAAGTGCCATGTACAACAAAAATAATTTATCCAATTTGGATGGTAAGTCTAATTTAACTATTTAAATATATATATATATATATATATATATATATATATATATATATATATATATATATATATATATATATATATATATATATATATATATATATATATATATATATATATATATATATATATATATATATATATATATATATATATATATATATATATATATATATATATATATATATATATATATATATATCGGCCAGACATAATAAAAAGAGACAGCATAATGAAAATTGAAAATTACAACTTACATTATTTAGTGTAAGTTTCGGATGCAATTCCCAAAATTTCACATACACAATAAAATTTAATTGATAAATGCAAACTTTGAGAAAATAGAGTTGTTAATGTTTCATCTACCTTTTCTGAAATTGTAATGCCAAATAATCGTATAAAAATCCTCATATGTATGTATATAGCCACTCTATATTATTCAGTAGATGTTGGCAAGCAATCCTTCTTAGCTGCTATTTTTTATATGTATTTTAATCTAAAACAACAATAGCTAAGAAGAATTGCTTGCCAACATCTGATGAATACAAGGTACTCCAACCATTGCCATCATGATAACTCTCCATCATTAATTCTCATCATTGAGATTTTTATATGAGCATTGGGGCTTTCACTTTCAAAAAAGGTAGACAAAACATTAACAACTCTATTTTCTCAAAGTTTGCATTTATGAATTAAATCTAGTATGCTCTTGTGTGATCCAGTATGCTCTTGTATGATCAAAAACCTAAAAGGAGAAAAAGGTATGATGTCAAATGTGTTATCAAGCACTAACCAAATGATCACTAGCACATTTCATGCATGGATGAGAAACAGTATCCAAAGTTTCTAGATTCTGAGAAGATGTATGAGTGGAGGCCAAAGAAGGGATATTTGTGAAGGTTTTATAGACATAGGTTATTGAATCATCATCTCTGTACTGCTACTCAATCCAGAAACCCTCGTATGTATATAACCACTTTATATTATTGAGCTTCTCCTTAAATTATTGAGCTTCTCTTTGTTTTGAGAATAGTTTAATATTCTCTGCTTAACAGGGCCAACCACGTGAAGGTGGAAGCTCATCTTGCCCCTCCTAGGAGCCTCTTATGATCCTTTACGACATTTTAAGACCTCTAATATGTATTCTTAGGGATCGTAAAGGGTCATAAAGGGTCATAAGGGGTCGTGGGACACAACAACTGAGAAACATAAATGTAGGCATCATGGTCACAATTTTTTGGAGACAACATAATTGAGTGGTATACCCAAATGATGCAAAGAAACCACTACTCCTCTGGTTCCAAGTCGACATTGTGGGATCTGAAAACTATAGATAAGGAATAAATTTAGAGAGCGGAGGAGGGCCATAACGACCAAAATAATATAGGGTCGTAACGACCAAAATAATACATGACCTTGTATTATTTTGGTCGTTATGGCCCTCCTCCACTTTCTAAATTTATTCCTTATCTATGGTTTTTGGATCCCGCAGTGTCAACTTAGAACCAGAGGAGTAGTTGTTGCTTTGTATCATCTAGGCATACCACTTAATTATGTTGTCTCTCCAAAAAAGTATGACCATGATGCCTACATTTATGTTTATTAGCTGTTAAATGATATCTACATTTTTGTTTCTTAACTATCATGTTTATGTGCATGTTCTTTATGTACTTGGCTTCTCTCCCTTGCATCCAAAATAAGATTTTCCCACTTTGAATCGAGAATGCACGTGCAATAGGTATGTATGTTTTATGAAACACCTATCCACAACAAAATGGGAAGACATCTTTCTAGCTTGGGCGTGGATCCTTCGGCAATTAGCTTCATAATAAATGAAGTAGATGAGAGTTGATCAATTAGCTTCCCAAGAAAAATCTCATAAATGAACTATGTGTACCCCAATTCTTGTGCCCTATGTGTGTACCTAAATGATATATTTGAAACAACAAGGGTAAGGCTTAAAGAAGTTAATTTTGCATCACAATCTATAGTTGTTGCAATAGAAGAGCATCAAGCACCACCTTCAGCACAATATGATCACCGATCCGTAATGACCAAACTTCATAAAACATATAGACCTATCTAGTGATCATATTGTGCTAAAGGTGGCACCTGATGCTCTGTTGCTGCAACAACTACAAATTGTGATGCAAAATTAACTTCTATAATCCTTACCCTTGTTTTTTCAAATATATCATTTAGGTACACATAGAGGGAACATGAATTAGGGTACACATAGTTCATTTATGAGGATTTTCGTGGGAAGCTAATTGCTCAGCTCTCATCTACTTCATTTATTATGAATATAATTGTCGAAGGATTCAGGCCCAAGCTAGAAAGATGTCTTCCCATTTTGTTTAAGCCATATTCCTTTTTCTTGTCAAACTTCCTTGGTCATTGCAACTCTCTTGGGCATTGCAACATGAATCCTACAAGGGGGCCTCTCTTTCCCATCTTGCAGCTTGGGCATTGCAACATGAATCATATTGAGACAACTACTGATCTTCTTCGAATTCATCTTAATTTCCACTCTCTGCTCCAACAACCTCTCACATGCCACATTCTTCACTACAATCACCCCTTCTTCCTTCAAAGCACTCATAGAGAGTAGTGCGCCATCATCCCCCCCTCCTGATTCCCAAAGAACCCACCCATATTACAAATTAGCGTTTCACTGATTTTGAGTTCCTTTAATTGAATAAATGATAAAGGATGACCATGCACATGAGCTAATTTGTAGTCCAAACATAATAAGAAACTTATCAACAAATGTCTTGCCTAAGAAAATTGGCACATAACTGTTCTTGAAAACCATAAATTGTCTACATTAAAAGAAACTATACTGCAAGCTTCTATGAATAAGAAAATAAAATTTAAAATTCATTACTTGCAACTACAACATTAGGAAAAAATTGAATTTTATTTATTCCTTGATGGATATCTATACCGTGTCATAAATCTCTCATTTTGACATAGGATAAGAGCATAGTGATAGAAGATAGATCCATTTTGTGCATAACCTGAAGTCATCATATTCCATGAGAGTGCATCTTTTGAGATTTTTTTTTTTAACATTTCAAGAGACCAATAGCTCTACAATTAAATCATCATAACTTTCCCATTACTTAACCATCACACATGGCACAGACTATCTTCAAACTATTAGTAATTGGCAGATTAAATGCAGATAATTACTAATAGATTAATAATATTATTACTAATAGATTAAGCATATTATTACTATGCTTAATGTTCCATTTAAATGCTAGTATGTAAAGAAGACAATCAGAAGACAATGAAGATTTAACTGACCAATAGTTTATAGAATTACACGGACAATCTAAAATACGTTGCATGTGTAGTACAAAATTATTAGTAATTGGCAAATTAAATTTAGATAATTACTAATAGATTAAGCATATTATTACTATGCTTAGTGTTCCATTTAAATGCTAGTATATAAAGAAGACAATTAGAAGACAATGAAGATTTGTCTGACCAACAGTCTATAGAATTAGAACTTTATTTGGCTAGGTCAAATCTTCCTTTGTGCTACCAGTCTACAGAATTAGACCTTTATTTTAAATGCATTTCACACAAAAAAAATTACAAAACTAAACCAATGGAATCTTTACAACAAAGAAATAGAATGATAATAATATGCTAAAAATTTATTCTATTTTATACACGCCAAAGACCAGTCCCAACAATTCTTAAACATTCTTTATCTGATATGATGAATTCTTAATAAAGGTCTAATTCTGTAGACTACTAGTATGAAGGAAGATTTGACCTAGCCAAATCTTCCTTGTACCACACAAAAAATTGTGTGATAACTATGTCTACTCCAACCTTAATTGTTTAAGAATTCATCATATCAGATAGAGTATGTTTAAGAATTGTTGGGAGTTCTATTAGACCTTTTTTGTAAACATGCCATTGGTTCAATTTTGTAAATTTGTTTTTTTGTGTTAAATGCATTTAAATGGAACATTAAGCATAGTAATAATATGCTTAATCTATTAGTAATTGGTAGATTAAATGTAGATAACACCTTTATCAGTTTAGCATGTTTAATACATAGTAATTACAAATTGATTCTTTTTTTAATTTTTATGGGTAATAGGCCGAAGCCAAGATCAACAAGGGGCTCAAGAAGACTTGAACCCAAGACATCCCAAATGAGAGGCTCACAACTTACCGTTGCGTTGTGGGGTGCTCCCCAATTACAAATTGATTCTTATCCACATTGTTATAAATTTACTGTTAGACTAATTCTATAGGGTACTAGACTTTTGCTTGCATGCACAAACTTGGCCCTAACTCTACATAGTAATAATATGCTTAATCTGCCAATTACTAATAGATTAAGCATATTATTACTATGCTTAATGTTCCATTTAAATGCTAGTATATAAAAGGGATGATCAACAAAGACCTTAAATGATTGATCCTAGCTAATTCCTATTGGAAATTGAAGCTACTTTGAAATTTTATTCCTTTGGGCAATTTTTCGGCTGCTCTCATTTACTTTCTCTTGAAGGGGACATAAATAAGGCAATTAAAAAAATATTTATTTAAACTCAAATCATATTTAGAGGACTCGGATTTTTTTGGTAGGATTGTTATTCTAAGTTCTACAAGCATTCTTATACTTGTGATGTCACCAAAGAGATTGTGCAATCTAAAAGCATTAGAGGAAATGATAGCTTTCAATATGGAAGGCATCTTACAGAGCTTCATCTCCGATTCTAATGAATTGGATGGAGAAAGGGCATGAATCCTAGACATGTCGATGTGAATTTTACTGAGTTGAAGCATTATATATGCCACCTTAATATCCAAAGAATTGTATCACACTAAAAGAAATGAGTGTTGTGAGGTTTATGCACACACTAGTGTATATCTAAATTTAGGCCAAGGACACACGGTTATAAAAGGAAAATGCCTATGTCGGTTTATGCACTTTGACCTTATTCATTACTTTAATATCTCTAGTTAATTGACCATTTTCTGGACACCCTATGAGTCAGTCATCTTACCAAATCGAGTGAGTTCCCTCATAGACATGTGTTGTATCAAATATGAATGTATATTGATTTTTTGTTTCTTGCTAAATCTTTGAGTGAAGTTTTACCAATGGTTCTTGCCCTTTTTTTTGGGTAGCTATTAGGTGAAGTTGTATCCCTTTATTCTACATTTATTTTCTTGGAGAATCTTGGGTAAGGTTATTCGAAGATATTTTTCCCTTCTCTCTTGATAATTTTAGATGAGATTATGTCAATTTGTTTTGTTATTTTATTTTTCTTAGTAAACCTTGGGTGAGGATAAATTAATTTATTATGTTTTTTTTTGATAAATCTTGGATAAGGTTTAAATCAATGTATTTTTCTATTTTTTTCATGACAAGTTGTAGACAAGTTTAAATGAATGTATTTTTCTATTTTTTTACATCTTCAAAAATCCTATCTTTTCAAGGAATTCTAAAAATATTTACCCAATTCTTTTCAATATTTTCATTTTATATATTTCTCCTCCTAATTTATCTTTGAAGAGTTCTTCTAGATACATGCATTAAATCAGAATTTCACAAACATGTTTTCTCTGTTTCAACTTACTACTAGATATTGTAGTTATGAACACTCTACGTGAAACACTTAAATTGGCTTTGTTGGTTATTTTTCTTGCAACCTCCTTTCCTAGGTCAAAACTTGAGACCAAGTTTTGGGATTTAGAACTTAGAACACAAACTCAACACCATCAGTGGAAAAGACATGAGAGAAACCCAACAGAACAAGGTATGAAAACCTTCTTCACTTTTATCTCCACATCACTCGGGTGGGTATACCTCATCTACACATGCATAACTTCCTCGTGATAAACAATAGCTTGTAGATACATAGCTATGGAATAGCTTTCAAACCTTTTTTGTAACATGTACCTCAGTGTTTTTACAAAATCTTATGCAATATCCCACTTGCATAGAGTAAGTTTGAAAACAAGAAATAATCTAACTCCTTCTATCAACATGAAAGGGAAAATGTTTTCATTTATATTTTGGATGAATGGATCCCTTAAATAACCTAAATCTTTCATAGACAAATGCCTTATCCAATGGGAAACTGCGTCAAATAAATCACTACAACATAAGACTATGAATAAAGAAGACAACATAGTCTAATATGTCAAATGTCTTACATCAAACATACACAATGGATCAAGTTCTACTTGTGAATCCACCCGTGTATTCAAATATGCAATTACCTATTTAAATAATTTAATCCTCCCCTTAAAAGAGACCTAAAAATAGATAATACATCAACATCCACTGAAAGACAAGTCTAACATATTCTTAATATCCCAAATCATACACATTTGAAGACAAATCCTAAATCCTAGTGATTCAGGAAATAAAATAGAGACAAATTGATAACAGTATGAAAATGTTGAAATTTAATTCATAAGATAAACTCTTACAAACCATATTCTTCTCTGAGAACCGAAAGGAATCACAAACACCTTCTATGAAGAAAAGAGGGAAATATTTATAGAAGGAGCCACTCTTGGAACCAGCTTTGTAAATTACAAAGAATTTGGAAACCTTACAAAATGAAAAAGACTAGAATATATGGAAAAGAAAAAGAGACCTAAAACACATCTTTGTTTGACATCTGTCTCTTTCCAGAAAATTTCATTCTCCAAAATATCTTTTTTTTTCCTAAAATTTGATTTTGAAATGCAAATATCTATTACTTCTCTTTCTCACTTTGTGAGAAACTGATTTCCTCCACTGCCATTGTATTCCTCATGTTGCGCCATTTTTGTTGATATATAATACTTGTATATTCAGACAAAAATTCAACCTCCAGACAATATTTTCGTGCACACCCAAATCATTCAATTTTTCAAATTTTAACATAGACTATGGCTGTAATATTTTTTTAATTTTCACACAGACCCTTTACCTCTGATATGGGCCCCCACATGCCACGTGGCATCACCCTATTGGCCCATCAGGTCACCTCACTTCCCTACTGGAACTGTCTACATCATCACTACTGTACAATCACCGATGCCACATCATCATCCCTACCATGTATCACCCTTTGGTTTGTTGTCTCTCCAACTGGACCCCAAGTTGCATCTCATCATGCCACCTAATCATGGGACATGTGTCAATCAGACATGATCCCATGATGGTTAACTTTTGAACATCTTCCTCTTCAAAGGATCATGCCCATCATTGATCTTGGGCACACATCCCAAGAAGAATCTCTACCTCTCACCATGTGTCACATGTAAAATTCACCACTTGTTCTCAGACCCACTACCACATTGAACTACCATGTCACTTTTCCACTTGTCACCTGCCACGCACGAGAAAGTCTCCACCTGGGCATCCATACTTGGACCCCATGTCTTTGTATTTTTTGGTATATGAATGTTATTTTATCCTCTCGCACTATGAATGTGGGATAAATCCCATTTAAGTTATAATAAATTTCTTAAAATTACCTTTGATTTCATGCCTAGTTGTCATCCACATAACAATGGCCCCACAATCCAGGAGAGGCTCCACCTACCTCTTGGTCTTTACTTTACAATCATACTTGGCTATCCTTTCTTCTAAACATCCCTTGCAATCCAAACTGGGCACATGTGGGATAAAAAACCTCCACATAATGTAGCCCCTTAGTACATTGTACAACCCCACAATCCAGGAGAGGCTCCACCTACCTCTTTGTCTTTTCTTTAAAATCATACTTGGCTGTCCTTTTTTCTAAACACCCCTTGCAACCCAAACTAGGCACATGTGGGATAAAAAAGCTCCACATAATGCAGCCCCTTAGTGCATTGTACAGGCATATTGCGTAGTACATTGACCTTGTTTGGCTCATGCGCACTAAGGAAACACACACTCAACACTTGGCATGTTGCACAATATCCAAAGGAGAGTGGTGCTTGGCTAAGGGAATGTGCATAGCCAAGGGAGTTGGTAAGTGCACACTGGGCATGAGAAAGTGCATGCAGAACTGAAAGGAATGTGGTATGTGCAACACTTAAAGAAATATAAGTGTACACAATACTTCATTGGAAAAAAAATGTGCAATATTGAAGAAACATGGGCAGCACCAACACTAAGATGCACACCAATACATGGTGAAGATGCCTACAACCATCACAAAAGGAAGTATGTGCAACGAAGAAAGTAATGTGCGCAATGCAGGATGAAAGCACACATAATACCAAATAAATAATGAATAGTGCATGAAGGGTATAATGCAATACTAAACAAAGTGTGTGTGCACAATAGAAGCATGGAGATGCAAAACATAAAAATGAAGATAATACAACACTTAGAAAGAATGAGGCAAGTTGGGCCCAAAGTGGGTTTAGCTCTAAAAAAATCCTTTTCAAACAACTAAACCTTAAACATAATAAAAAAGACAGGTTCCTACAATTGGATTTGATTCAAACAACACCAGATCAATTAAAAACTTGATTTTTAACTACTTTCCAAAGTTACCAAACTAAACAGTCAGCCTCCAGAAACGCCTTTACAAAAATCATCAAAACATATCCCCAGATGTTGGTACTTGGTGAACATGAAATTTGTAGTATAGATAACCACTTTGTCAAATGGATTTCCACAAATATACACAAGGAAAATATTTTAAAACTCAAAATCACATGTTTAAATCTTGTTATGTAAATGTAAGTCAAAATCACAGGCAAGTGCCTCTCAAATAGGTGCATTAAAAAAATATCAAATCATGACCTGGGGAGAAACCATTGATCCTGGTAGAAGACTTACATATAGGTAGTGTAAGGAAGAAACTCTCATCTCAAAATAATCATTTGATAACAAGTTATCATTCTCTGAATGTAGTTGTTTCGCATAGTCGATGATGTGAACACTAGCCATCTGCATACAACCTCTTTTGATTTGACTTCATAAAGCTATCAAATGGGACCCTTATGGTCTGAAACCCTGGATATAGATTCACTTTCACATATAGAAAAAATGGTTATAATTAGATTCCCTAAATGATCAACTATTCAACTAGAATCAATCTTCAAAGTCACCCCTTCAAAACTTCCTGAACTTCAAAATACTGAAACTTCAAAAATTGGATTTGGAATTGACTAAGCAAAGTGGTCAAATAGATTGACCATGATCTAAAAAAATTAGGAACGCTCATTTCCATGTTTACAATGTAGAGGAATATTCAATTTCTCATGATCATGAACAAGGTGCAACTTGTAAGACCTCAAAGTAGGCCACTTAATAATTCTGCATTTTCGCATTCAGATAAATTGGATAAAATGCAAATAGAAAGGCTTAGGAAAAATCATCATACAAACTTACAGGGGTTTGAAAATGGGCATGGAGATTCACTTTCATGTATACAACATACTGAAACATTCCTTATTCCATGACTATCAACTAGGCATTAGACGTAAACCTCTGAAGTGGGCCATTTAGTAAACATGAATAAATGCTGAGTGTAGATTTGGGCAATGACCTCCAAATGGCTATCTCCAAAACACATCAAAACTGAAATATGAGAGTTGTAACCTACAAAAATTACTTAATGATAGGAAAGGAGCACATGTCCCAAGTGGTATCCTATAAAAATCATTAGGTCCTTTTTTACTTGCACTCAAACTAGGGTCATTTCAAAAGCCTTTTTGGGCAACAATTTGTGCCTTAGAGAAATATTCAAACTAGTCACTCTAAAATTCAACCAAAATTTTAGAGCTCCAACAATGGCTCTGATTGGGGATGCATACCCCATGCGGACATGCAGAGAAATTAGAATCTCTTGGTAGTGAAGACCACTCAAAATATATCAGACTTTTCTCTTCTCTTCAAAAACAGGGATCCTTATTCAACCACCAAACAACTGAAAGCAAAGAAACTTTACAAATGTACAAATATTTACAAGGGTATGTGCAAGATCATGAGGGGCCAAAAAGTGGCGATGTCAGTTCAAAACTTTGACAATGTAGCTGACAACTTTTTTTTCACCTGAATTTGATGAAACGAAAAGTGTATCTTAAGGAGATTATCAACTTTCTATCGATATAATTGCTGTCAAATTTTAAATTTGGTAAGTAATTATTAGTTATTTTCTAATTGAGCTACCTCTAAAGTGTTGATTTATATACTGATTGAAAAATGACTATAACTTTCAGATGGTATAACATTTTTGAAATCCAAAAAATGCGTCACATTCTATGCTTCGCCTACTATAAGGAAAAATAAAATAAGATTGAATTTTGTAAAGTTTTGAATGAGTTAAGGTGGTCAGACACGAGATTTTTTTTATTCTAAAAATGTTGTAGCAAAAAATTCATAATTAATTATTTTTTTGGAATAAAATTACAAAAAAATATGCATCACATCTGGACATGAGTCTACTACTTATATATAAAATCTTATAATAAAATATTATCATTTGATTATGATTAAGGTGGTCAGACATACACCTACTTCTTATTTTTTTCCTGAAATTTTTGTACTGCTACATTGAAATCTATACTTTTCACCAATCATACTAATTTTTTCTCAAAAAAGGCCTAGTAGTTTAGAAACTACATTCAATTTTCTATAGATTCTATTCTTACAACTTTTTGATATTAGGTTCATAGCTAGTTGAAATTTTCATGTCAAGTTGACTAACCCTAATTTGCTGATTTTTCATTGCCACTTAAGGGCATAGTTTGGCCCCTCATGATCTTGCACATACCCACAAATAACCTCAAGCTCCAAGATTGAAGATTAACATTTACCTCTATCAAAAATATAATTTTGATCTCCATGTCTCAAAGGAAAACTAAAACTATTACTTCTGCCAACATAATCAAATGTATCGCCACAAATGTTCAACATATCATATAGAAAATAATCAACACCCTTACTATCATTAGTCATTTTAAAATCACCAAAATACTAAAAGTGTTGATCATTGTGTAACATAAGGTTGTCACATCCTTTAAAATTTCTAACCAGCTGAGGAGAAAAATATTCCGACTCTGCTACATAGCTGGAAACATGATTGCTTACTTCAAAGCATACTTGATCATCAATAATTTTTTTTTGAAATTAAACTCTATGTATATCACACAAGCACTCAAGTGAATCATTATGAACTACAACTTGTGGCTTTAGATTTAGTTCATCCTGAGAAACATCAACATGTTGGACTGGAAAAATAAAAGATTCATTTTCTGCCTGATAACTGATATATCCTTGTTGATTCATTTTAATATCTTTCAAGAATAGAGCATCAACACTCTTCACATACCATTCTTGGATAAATGAACATACCTTTGGCTGAACCAAATAATTTGATGTAGAATTTGAAACATCTTCCATCTTCACATGAAATATTTTAAAATGTGGCTCGAACAAGTTAGTATACAGTCCATTACACATGTCCTCATCTTGGCATATGTTTCCTTGACATAAATCACTTTTATAGGGCACATTATCAACATTATTAATTTCCCCTTAACAAGACATTAATTTCATACCATTAACAATATCACAACCATCAATGTCCACATCAAACAAGATGACTTCCATTTTTGGTTCAAAAGCACTTTGAGCTACCATAGTCTCATATTCTGGCTCATAGAAACCTTCATCCATCTTAGGATCAAAAACTTCACATGATAAATCAAAGGATGAAAACATACAAATTGAAAAATTAGTTTTATCATCATTGTTAGCTCAAACAAAAGAATTCATCGTTGCTTTAGTCAAATCAACATCTTCACAATCATCTCCAACACATGATAATTCTTCATCCTCTTCACAAGGCTGCAAATAGACCATTTCCTTATCTTGAAGAAGATCAGGGCCATTATAGCTCTATGAATCTTCTTGCTCACTATCAGCATCATTAAAGTTTGATAGAACCTCATCATTTGGGGCTACAACATCATCATTTGATGAAAGACCCACCCCCTCTTTATTTTCCATATTTGACTACAAACAATTTGTTCATGTAGCCTCATAACTAGAAAAACTAGTTTTCAATTTACTTGGTGTGTAACCCCTATATATCTATCCCCACATCAAGGAAATTTTGCAATTCTTCAATAACTGTGTTAACTCCCATGTGAGGGACAGCCATTGCTTGTTGAAAACATTCTTCATTTACATTTTGTTTAGAAGTATAATCTGAATCATGGTTTGTAAGATCAAAAGGGATAAAGATACTTTGACATTGATTTTCATTTCTTGATCCACACCTCTCTATTGTATTTGATACATTATGAAAACAAACTCAAGCAGATAAGAATCCTTTGGCAATTTTGTATTTCAAATTATTTTCAATATCCATCATTGTCATAAAATCCCAATGTAAAGTCTTTGGCTATTTATCTCTTAACAAGAAGCTCATTTTTTAACCAAATGCACCTAGATAAATTTTTAAACGTATTTGATCATTGGGCCTATAGATTCTTGGAATATCACTTAATGTTTTTGCAAATCTAATGTTGAACATTGGGACTAACTCATCTTCTTGAATCTCAATCTCCATAAATTTCTTCAACACACTACTTGCACCTATTCTTTCAGCAAACTGCTCCATGAAAGATAAACTGAAGTCTTCCCATGAAGAAATAGAACTTTCTAGCAAGGAATAAAACCAAACCCTGGCATTTTATTTCAAACTCTAAACCAACAACTTCATGAAAATATCTTCATGGAAAATTTCAAAATCTCCCATCAGGTCAACAAATTCTTGCAAATGCTTACATGCTGAATCTGATCTTTTCCCCTTAAAATCTTGTAAATACTTCCTAATCTCAATAGGAATCTCATTTGGGAAACCATTAATGTCATCAAAACATAATGGCGCATATCTTTGCACAAAATTTTTTTTGCATGAATCCATTCTGGGCTACACTTTCTCTTATTGAAATTTACAAATTCTTATCATGAACAACTTGTGCAGCCATAAATATTTTCCAATCATACATATTTCTCCAAAAATACAACCAAGATTTTAAACAAATGTAGAAAAATATGTAGACCCAAAACCCAAAATCCTTTCTATGGTGACTTTTTCACCCAATAAGGACCATGCAAATACAAAAATATTGAATGGGAAATACCAGGTATATATTTTTTTTTTGTTGTTGTTGTTTTCTCTTTAGTTGGAATTATGGCAGATCTTAGAGCCCTTTTTGTTGCTCCATCAAGTTCTTTTCACATAGAGTCGCCACCTCCTTGAAAATGAAAAATATTTTACTACTTCACATTCTTTGTATCTTCTTTCCAGCTTGCATAACAAAACCTCACTAGGGTTTTAGAATTGTTCATCAGAACTACATATTCATTATATCTTTTTATTTTAATCATGCACTTATAAAACAGAGACCTTCAGATTTGTCACTCAACACTTAGTGAGAAGATATAAAATCTTTAAACCCAACTCTATACAACATAAGTCACCACTTTATTGGCTTTGAAATAAGCATGCCATGAGTCTAGCTCAACTTGGAACCTACGTTATTTGACACAAATTTATAATAAGAGAGATCTTCAATATAGATTTATCATAACTATATCATCTTTATTCCCTAGTACAGTCACCATCTTGTTGGTTATTTTTAACTGTGGATAGCTTTCAAACCCTTTAGGTAAGATGTACCTTAGTGTTTACCAAATCTTATGCAATATCCCACTTGCATAGAGTAAGTTTGTAAACTAGAAATACTCTAACTCCTCCTATCAACATGAAAGGGAAAATGTTTTCATTTATATTTTGGATGAATGGATCCCTCAAATACCCCAAATCTCTCATAGACCAGTGCCTTATCCAATGGGCATTCATAGTTGGACACCATGTCTCTGTGTGTTTTGGTATATAAATGTTATTTTATCCTCTTACACCATGAATGTGGGATAAATCCCATTCAAGTTATAATAAATTCCTCTAAAATTACCTATGATTGTGTGCCCAGTTGTCATCCACATAATACTAGCCCCACAATCTAGGACAGGCTCCACCTACCTCCTTATCTTTTCTTTATCATCATACTTGGGCATCCTTTCTTTTAAATACCCCTTGTAACCCAAACTGGGTGCATGTGGGATAAAATACCTCCACATAATGTAGCCCCTTAGTGGATTGTAGAGGCATGTAGTGCAATGCATTGGCCTTGTTTGGCTCACGAGCGCCAAGGAAACACACACTCAACACTTGGCATATTGCACAACATCCAAAGGAGAGTGGTGCTTGGCTAAGGGAATGCCTACAGCCAAGGGAGCTAGTAAGTGCGCACTAGGCATGAGTGTAATACCCCAAAATTGGCACCTAATGATCTCAAGCAATTTTGGTGTATTTCTTCAATTCTATGTCATCAAAGTCCTATCTCGCTAGGCAATTTTCTCTCTCCTACTTGACTCTATTTGACTTGATGTCAGTTGCAAAGACCCTAAATTGCAATAATCAAATGATAAATTAATTCCTAAAAGTCTTTGACTTATATTAGCTAAATTATCCCTAAGATAAATTAATTTAATTCTAAAGTCTTAAGTGCTTTAAATTAAATTAAATCTACCCCTTTAGCTAATACACATCAAAAAGGAATTAATATCATTTAATTATTTGAGTGGACATCTCTCTCTATTTGAATTTAATTATTCAAATTATTCAAATTAGTCACACCCCCATATGTGGCATAAATTCCACTTTTTAATTAAATAATTCCATGCCTATTTGTCCAAAAAGTGAAGAGCCTTAATGGAAAATGAAGTCACTTAGGACATGTGGCAAAAGGAGTTACATGCGAGATTCCCCCTCTTTTTCTATTTAAGAGCTTGCCTTTTCATTTCAAAGGATGGAATTTTTGAGAGCATAGAGATTATAGTAAAATTCTACTACATTCTTTGAGATTCATAGCTTTTGATTGTTATCATTTTAGTTAGTTCATTTAGTATAATATTGCATTTTTCATCTTCTTAGTTTACTTACTTGTTCTTAGATTTAGTCACATTTTCCTTTGAAAACTCTAAAAAGAACTTGCATTTTCATTTTAGATTACATGCATCCATATTAGATTACTTGCATTTTCATTTTAGATTACATGCATCCATATTAGATTACTTGCATTTTCATTTTAGATTACATGCATTCATGCTAGATTGCTTGCATTTTTTATTTCATGCCTATGCTTTTCTTTTAAAATCCTCCATTGTAGTTCATTCTTATGGTTGTTGGCTTTCGATCTGAGAGCAATCTTGAAAACACCCCGTCTACATAGGAGGCAACAGATCGCTTCACTACAGATTTCGGATTGAATAACTCATATTATTTTTTGTAATCTGATCATGTGAGTAATGATCATGTTGTGTGTGTGTTGAATTTGAGGTCACATTCAATCATACACATTTTTGGTGCCCACCGTGGGGCAGAAAAGATCAATTTCTGGCCTCATTCTTAATTGGTTTTCTAGTTTTAGTGTTGGTTAAAGGGATTGTATGGCCATGTACAGCCTGAAAACCTTGTAATATAATAATTTATGGATATAATGATGAATTATCTTTCTTATTCTTTTGGTTTGGTTCATTTTTATAAATAAATGAATAAGTTATGATCATTTTGGTGAAAGTGGGTATTTGCAGATTTGAGATTCTCTGAATATAGTCAGATTGAAACATCTGGTACGGAAAAATTGTGAAGAATAAGTATCTCTAATAATATTCATTAAAAATATATGTGAATTATCTTTCATTTCCTTTTGGTTTGAGTCATTTTTATGCATATTTGTGAAAGATATGGGTATTTGAGTGAAAACTAGTTTTTAACAATCTGTATTGGAGTTGCAGGAAATGATTTATTCTTAGAAAATGATTTATGAATGGGAAAAATAAATGGCTTACATATTTGGAAACTAGATTCATTAATATTTATTTTGAAATTGGTTTGGTTTCATTTGGATTTTTTCTGAGAAAGATATGTGATTCCCTAGGCAGGGCCTGGTGTTTTAAATCTGGTTTATGACAAAAAAATGGCAGTCTGAAAAGGTTATTGGTTGAGGAACCAAATTGAATCATAAGACCTTATAATTTTGGGAAATGATAGTTCTTGATGTTGGATAAAAACTTCATTCTTTCTAGAAATGTTAATATTGTGATTTTATGGGTCAAATAAATCAATCTTTAAAGACTGTCTTGAAGACAACAATGTTACATATCTTACGGTTTGCCATTGATTTGTCTTGATTCTGTACTTTCAGATGTGTGCTAAATGCTGGATTACAGATCTTTGGACCTAAGGTGAGTTCTTAAAATATCTATAACACTTGGTTTGGGCATAAAATTAATCTCTCATGTGTTTGGCTTGAGTGTTACACACTTTCATAGAACACATTTTTTATGCTCTTAATGGGAAATAAACGAACATAGATTTGCTTTCATAGAAGTTTGTGTTTAAGTGCATGCTTGTCTTTTAAAAATTAAGTAATTTTTGGTTCCAATATCAAAAAAATCTCATTAAGTAATCTAGGGCATGGATTCATTCCTTTTTTTACATGAAGAGTTAAATGCACCACTTTGTGGACTCACTTCATGTTTACTTGGAAAGTTAAATATTCCATGATTCAAACCCTCTTGCACTTATGAGTAGTATTGATTAGAAGTCTTAGATTACTTGTGATTGATCTAGATTGCTATCTTGGGTTATTGGACTCGCTAATCCACCGGCCTCTTGTTCCACCCCGTGGTTGCAATCTCAGCGCCACATTAAAGGGGAGGGGTCTACAGGAAAGAAGTGTTAATTGTTCCACTAGGCAACCCTTTTGTGCTTTTTGGAACTCACTTGTTTTCTAGGGTGTGGACTCACTTTGAGTTTGTGTGAGGAGTTAAATGCACCACTTTTTGGACTCACCTCACATTTACTTGAAGGGTTAAATGCACCACCTTTAGTGCTTTCCAATACTTTTGATAGTGAATTACTTACTTTTTCATTTCTAGAAGGCCTGCTTGGGGATTTCATCACCTCAAGGGATGACCTTAACTCCCATGTTCCGATGGAGTATAAATATCGGGAGGTGAATCAAAAGACACCTCTCTTGGGAATGAGTTAGATTTCACTCTTGGCTAAGCCTCAAAGAACTTTATACCTTTGAGAAGTGAAGGAGGAGATTTGGGTTACCGTCTCCCCCCGGCTGTGTGATTTCAGATTCTTCTCATCTACAGATTTGTGCCTCATGTACCTTGCGTATATCGAGGACTCCCTTTAGAAGAGCCATGTATATCCTTGTAAACAACTTGCTAGGATGTTGTTGTGTTCTAAGTGCTTGCTAAAACATTTTCAAGAACATACACAAGTAGAGTCCTTAGGGAGTAGAAATACTAAGTCACTATTCCTGTTCATGAGCAAGGTTGCTTTGTCCCTTGCCCATTGCTTGAAGACTATTTACTTGAACTCCTTGATTGCTATCTTACATGCTTGATCAATGACATAAATCTGATCTACCTTTTTGTCCATGATCTATTTTTCTATTTTCCTATCGTTCACCGTTAGAAACTGGTTGTCTTGAGTTAGGAGTCAATCGATCTTTGCTTTGACTCACGTTGTCTCTCATCTATTCATCTTATCTCTTTATGCCTTTTGTACCTCATGTTGCGATAGTCTTATCTTGGCTGTTCTAGCCACTTCTTTTGATGATTCATACCAGGTCCATCTTGCATCTTGGCTATTCTAGCCATTCATCTCCTTTTGTTATCTTGGAGATAGAGTCTAGCTTTATCCCGAATCTTCTCTCATTACATCTTCATCTATGACTGTCATGACTCGAAGTGGCAAGACTTATCCCGTTTAGAATACTGATCAAGATAGAAGCAAACCTCGTAATCAAGACATAGGTCATTTTGAATCTGTTATGAAATCTGAACTTCATGAGAGATCCTCACATTCCTCCTCAGTCCAAGAGTATTACAATCCATTGTTTCAGATACAGTCTGACTTATTATTTCAAGAATATTATAACCCATTGTTTGAAGATCAGCAAGAATCTAAAGGGTCACTTTCTAAAATCAAACCTATTGATTCTTTTGAACCTATTGACTCTTTCATGATCTCTCAGAATACTACCAACAATATGGGAGATCCATCCCACTTCCCAAAGGGAGGTAAATTCAGCGATAGTCATGAGCAATCTCCAAATGACCAAGGTCATGGTCAGTCTCGAAATGATAAGATTTATGATCAATCCCACAATATTCAATATCCGGTCAACATCTGAGACCTTTGCAATTTGAAACAATGACAAGGGGAGCCTCTCCTAACATTTCTCTAGAGATGGAGACAACTATGCATGAAGTATCTTCATGAATTACCCAAGTCTGAAAAGCTTGATATCTTCTTGGACAATCTTGTCCCAAATTTTGGATACCAAGTACGATTACGAGGTCCCCTCACTTTTGACAATATGATTAGGTGGGCTGTGAGGATAGAAGCATTTATGGTCAAGAAGGGAGAATTGACTTTGAACAAAGACAACAAGCAAGGACCTTCTCCCTCAAACAAGGATAAGGATAAGATTGTCAACAAAAACATAGATGTTATGAATGACAGGGTTGTTGACAATGTGATGCCAAAACCCTCAAAGTCTATCTTTAATCTCATCTCTAGCATGCAAATAGTCAATTCCACTAAGAAGGCTATGACAAAAGCTCAACTGCCTTCCAGATTTGCTAGAAACAAACCTTGGATCTCTCACTGTGACATGATCATTACTCCAGGGAGTGAGGATACTCCTAAACCCAAAACTCCCTTTATCTTGCGAGACCCTGCACCTCCCTCATATAACTCCACATAGTCTCTAGCTTGTGCAAACACTATCACTCAATCTCATGTGAAGATTGTGCTCAAAGGTCCCGATCCCTCAACATCTAGACCAAAAATATCTATGGATAAAGCCCTCACTAAGGAAAACATCCCCAAAGATCTCAATCTTGACCAGTTTCAATCTATGGTAGGTCATTTGTCCTCACCTCATTATTTGTCCTTTTCTGAAGAAGATGATCACTCTCCAAGCCACCCGCATAATGCTCCCTTACACATTGAAGTTATGGAAGGTCCCGAGCATCTCCCCCATGTCCTCATTGACAATAGTGCTAGCCTAAATACTTGCTCTGCTAAGATGCTTACCCAAATGACAGACAGCTTTGTTCCCACCAATAAAGAGTCCACTGAGTTCTATGATGCTAAGCTAAAAGAAATAGAAAAGACCTTGAAGATCAAAGATATTGGCATGGGGGAATATCAGTTTGAGTCCATGTTGACATTGACAACTCTCCCTCCATCTCCACGTTCCTATCAGGAACCTTCTGAAGATGGATTTGGTATTAGCTATCAGAGCTATGAGCTTGACCAACCTAGCTATAGTTTTCACTCACATGAAGAAACATAGATTTAGCCTATGACATATGAAAGACCTCTGAATGATCAAAATTCTAATTCAGACTACCAGAAAGAGTCTTATCTACCTTCTTAAGTGCTTCATGAACATGATCTTGGTCCTCACCAGGAGGATTTTATACACTCTACTGAACAAATTTCTACTACTGCAGCTACTACTGAATATGTCATTGCCTCTAATGGCACACATACTAATTGGGAGCAACTATTGGATGCTTCCCTTATCTTGGGTATGCCTCAAGGTATGCCTATTCTAGATTGTTCCACCACTTCTGCTATTGAACAGACTCCTACTGCTACCGACTCCAATGGCACATATTCTGATTGGGAGCAACTGTTGGACACTTCCCTCCTCTTGGGTATGCCTCAAGGTATGCCTATTCTAGATTACTTTACTGCTTCTACTACTGAACAAGATCCTACTATTAAAGAAACACTTCCTATGTTAGATGACAACAATGAAGAAAGTCTGCCTCTGACTATGTCTCTAGCTAAATGGGACTCTATATCAGATGCTACTACAGAAATACCAGTTGATGCTACGCACTTATATGCTAGTCTTAACAACTCAGAAAGAGGAGAAAGTTATGATCCTCTAGATCAAGCTATTGATGATGATCCTTTCCACCCTCCTATGGAGATCATTCCTATGCCTCCTAGGCCATCTGTTCCAAGCTATACTCCTACTACTCCAACAAATCATGGGTATGTAAGACCCCATTTTGTTATAGCTCCATGGAATATTGGTAGATCTAGAATTGAAATGGTTCATGTTCATGGACTCTTACCACCTGAAAGGGGACCTAAATCTTGGAATAGGCCATCTTGGTTAGGCTCACGTAATATTCCTCCAAACTTGTCTGACTCTTCTAAGATAACTCACAATTGACAACGCTCTATGGAAGATTACTTTCTTGATCTATCTAATGCATTCAGGAATGATGAGGATGATACTGATATATTTGTACTTGAGCCCATCCCATCAACTTCTCTTCCCCCTTCATCTCCCAGAAAAGTGGCCTGTCCACTTCCATTTCCACCTCTCCACCTGAACCAGTCATATAAGCCTCTTTCATCCACCATTCTCGAGTCTTTTGGAAGTAACTTGGATGTACAACATAAAAGAAAAAATAATAAGAAACCACTTATATCTCAAGGTCACCATGTCCCATCTAATCGACATGTGACTACGAAGAAAGAAAAGCAACAGAGGTGTTCAAAAGACTACGAAGGTCCTCAAAAAGAAGAAGACAATCAAAAGATAGAAAATAAAATAAGAAATGGATCTCAAAATCCATTCTACAGGCATTGTCATCAAAAGCACCTCAAAGTAAAGAAGAAAAAATTCAAAAGCTATGTGGATTCCAAAGAAAGGAAAAATCAAAGTTGTCATTCGAGCTTCCAAAATTCTCATACTTCCCTCCATTCCATTACCCTTGCCTCTCATACTTTACCCTCTCCACTCCATCTTGCCTTTTCCCAAAGTGCATATCAGTATCTCCTTATTTCTAATGGCATGACTAAGAAAAATCTGGAACGTACTCTTCCTAAGCATTTAGAGTGTGGGAAATCTGATGAAGAGTTAAGATGTGTTCATGAGGATATTTGTGGGTCTTTCTTAAGTGATCTTTCCTTGACTATGGATCTCTTGACGGTTGGGCACTACTGGTTGGATCTCCTATTACTACTCCAACATATGGTTTTGATTTTGCTAACTACTACTACAAATGACCATCTTCTCAGAGATCTACCAGTGAAGGAGAGGCACTCAAAGAGCCAATCAACAGTCTTCATTTGAAGAAGTTCTATGGCTAACATTCTCTATGTGCTCATGTACATATTTATTGGTCCTGAAAAAAATCCTAAAAAATGGTATATTCTCAAAAAATCCTAAAAATTGCAAAATGTCCTGAAAAAATGATCATCTTAGTGAAAACCTGGTAAACAGGCACTTTGATGTATCTATTATCCTGGTGAAAACCTAGAAAATAGGTGCTTTGATGTATCTATTATCCTAGTGAAAACCTGGTAAACAGGTGCCTTGATAATACAAAAAAAATAAAAAATGTTAAAAATACAAAAAAAGAAAAAAAAATAAAAATACAAAAAAAGCAAAAAAGAGAAAATACAAAAAAAATTGAAAAAGGAAAAAATGTGCCATTGCTGAAAACTTGGTAAACAGGCACCATGGTAGCAAAAATAGAATCTCTGCCAAGTTGGTGAAAACCTAGTAAATAGGCGCCACTTATTTCCTAAAGTAACATCCTCTCTCGGCGTCGCTTGGCTCTTAGTTTCTTTCTTTAGTTTGCTTTCCAGCTTTAGTTTGCTTCCTTTGTTTCCTTCTTTAGTTTGTTTCCCACTTTGGTTTGCTAGCTCATGCACTTGCCTTCGGTTGTTTTCTAGTTTTTTCTCAACTCTTCATAGATTGGAATTGGTTCACACTTGGGGGCACCCGCTTGGTCTAGGGGGCATTGTCCTATCACTTTCAGAAACTCTTTCGAGCATCAGTCATCAGTGACTCTCGCTACATCTACCTGCTGATACCTAGCTCTCATTTGACCTATCTCTTTTAGGATCTCTCCCTTGCATCAGTCACCAGTGCTTCTCACTGTGTCTGCCTATTGTCATTATCTCATCGAGACTTCAAACATCATCTTTTCGATTCGACTCCAATTCACTTAAACACGAGCATAAACTGAAACTAAAACTAAATGTGTGTTCCTTTGAGGCATGTTGAGCTTTGTTTTCTTTGAGTGCTTGTCTATTTGCTTTACTTTTTCTTTGCTTTTTCCTTGTTGGTTTAGTTCCAATGATCCAAAGAATTCATATAAGAGGGTTGTATCTCTGTAAGAACCTTCATCTCATATTGGATGGCCATGCATACCTCGACTCCTTTTATATGACCACTTTGGTGAGGTTGGTTCTTCTCCTTGTCTTTTGAGTGACTTCTTTCTGCTACTGGTGAAATTGTAAATGCTTGCCCTGTTGAGTGAACGTAAGGGTCACTATGAGAAATCTTTGGCAAAAGAAGGAACTCCTGCATGCTTGGTGTGTTTGTTCGCAAGAGACATTCAGGTCATTCTAGCATTTATGCTCTAATGCTTATGTTAACTTGCTAGACTAAAAGGAATAGGTGTTCAGGTCATTCTGGCTCCTTGTGCCTTAATGCTTACATCTTATTTTGACAAACCTAAGACTTGTGTCATATTCATATTCTCATGATAGTGATATTAGTGAGGATTGTATGACATCTTGCGATTGTCCAAACTTGAAAGGCTCTATGATGATAAATATGGTGAGTCCAACAACCAAGTCCTAGGGTTTGCATTTTCATTTAGACTTGCATCTTTCATTCTAGGCTTTCATTTGGAGTGCTTTCTTGTTGCTCTCTTGATTGCTTTTTGTTCTTTGGAGGTTCTCCTCTTCCATCCTAGTTTCATCATGATTGCACAAGTTTTCAGGATCAAAATCAAAATCTGACATCTCTATATAGCTCGAAATCACGTTTTAAATTCTGAGACCCTTTGGGATCGAATGCTTGTGCAGTCAGCCTTCTGGCGTCATCTTCCTACCAGATCCTCATCTTTGCATCATGTTCTTGAGATCTTTTCTCTTTTCATCAAAGTCAACTCTAGTCAAATTTGGTTGACCATGGTCAAATTTGGTCAACAGGACCTCTGCATTCCTTTGATTTGCTTCTATATCTTCTCGATGCTTCTTTAATCTACTCTAAATTCTTCTTAATCTTTGATCTTATCTTTATCTGTAATCTCTTGCTGTCAATCATCTTCTGACGTGTCATCTTTCGATTTCGCTCCCGAGGGGGCAGGATGATTGCATCATTGAATCTTGTCGAATCAATTCTTGAATCAGTCTAATCTGAATCTTCAGTTCTCATTTCTTGGGGCATCTCGGTGCCTCATATCCTATTATCTTATCATCTATCTCTTAGGTATCTGAGCAATCTAACTCAGATCCTTGACAATCAAGCTTCGTTCTGGAGATGGTTCTTGAAATCTTTTAGGTATTGGGGCAATCTAACCCTGATTCTTGGGAGTCAAGCTTCGTTCTGGAGATGGCTCTCAAAACCTCTTTTAGACCATTATCTGGGAAATCTAACTTGAGTCTCGAAGGGCTAAGCTTCATATTGGGGCAATCTAACCCTGATTTTGGAGATAATCCTAAATCTACATCTTCATCAATTGGTATTGGGGCAATCTAACCCTGATTCTGGTTCTCTTCTAAGACCAATGTCTTTGCAATCTAACTTAGACTTCAGAAATTCTCATCATCTGTCACTTTAGACTTTTCTTTGAATCAACGCGCTACTCACACATCAATTCAAAGAGGGGCAAAATGTAATACCCCAAAATTGGCACCTAATTATCTCAAGCAATTTTGGTGTATTTCTTCAATTCTATGTCATCAAAGTCCTATCTCGCTAGGCAATTTTCTCTCTCCTACTTGACTCTATTTGACTTGATGTCAGTTGCAAAGACCCTAAATTGCAATAATCAAATGCTAAATTAATTCCTAAAAGTCTTTGACTTATATTAGCTAAATTATCCCTATGATAAATCAATTTAATTCTAAAGTCCTAAGTGCTTTAAATTAAATTAAATCTACCCCTTTAGCTAATACACATCAAAAAGGAATTAATATCATTTAATTATTTGAGTGGACATCTCTCTTTATTTGAATTTAATTATTCAAATTATTCAAATTAGTCACACCCCCATATGTGGCATAAATTCCACTTGTTAATTAAATAATTCCATGCCTATTTGTCCAAAAAGTGAAGAGCCTTAATGGAAAATGAAGTCACTTAGGACATGTGGCAAAAGGAGTTACATGCGAGATTCCCCCTCTTTTTCTATTTAAGAGCTTGCCTTTTCATTTCAAAGGATGGAATTTTTGAGAGCATAGAGATTATAGTAAAATTCTACTACATTCTTTGAGATTCATAGCTTTTGATTGTTATCATTTTAGTTAGTTCATTTAGTATAATATTGCATTTTTCATCTTCTTAGTTTACTTACTTGTTCTTAGATTTAGTCACATTTTCCTTTGAAAACTCTAAAAAGAACTTGCATTTTCATTTTAGATTACATGCATCCATATTAGATTACTTGCATTTTCATTTTAGATTACATGCATCCATATTAGATTACTTGCATTTTCATTTTAGATTACATGCATTCATGCTAGATTGCTTGCATTTTTTATTTCATGCCAATGCTTTTATTTTAAAATCCTCCATTGTAGTTCATTCTTATGGTTGTTGGCTTTCGATCTGAGAGCAATCTTGAAAACACCTTGTCTACATAGGAGGCAACAGATCGCTTCACTACAGATTTCAGATTGAATAACTCATATTCTTTTTTGTAATCTGATCATGTGAGTAATGATCATGTTGTGTGTGTGTTGAATTTGAGGTCACATTCAATCATACACAATGAGAAAGTGTGTGTAGAACTTAAAGGAATGTGGTATGAACAACACTTAAAGAAATATAAGTGCACACAACACTTCATTGCAAAAAACATGCATAATATTTAAGAAACATGGGCAGCACCAGCACTAAGATGCATGCAAATGCATGGTGAAGATGTGCACAACCATCACAAAAGAAAGTATGTGCAATGAAGAAAGTAATGTGCGCAATGCAGGATGGAAGCACACATAATACCAAATAAAGAATGCACGATGCATGAAGGGTATAATGCAATTCTAAACAAAGTGTGCGCACAACAGAAGCATGGAGATGTAAAACATAAAAACAAAGATAGTACAATAGTTAGAAAGAATGAGGTAAGTTAGGCCCAAAGTGGGTCCAGCTAAAAAAAATTCCTTTTCAAACAACTGAACCTTAAACATGATTAGAAAGATCGGTTCCTTCAACTGGATTTGATTCAAACAACACCGGATCAATTAAAAACTTGATTTTCAACTACTTTCCAAAGTTACCAAATAGAACAGACAGCCTCCAGGAATGCCTTTAAAAAAACAATCAAAACATATCCTTGGATGTTGGCACTTGGCAAACATGAACTTTGCAGTATAGATAACCACTCTATCAGATGGATTTCCACAAAGATACATAGGGAAAAATATTTTAAAACTCAAAATCACATGTTTAAATCATGGTCTGTAAATGCAAGTCAAAATCATAGGGAACTACATCTCAAATAGGTGCATTAAAAAATATATCAAATCATGACTTGGGGAGAAAAAATTGATCCTAGTAGAAGACTTATATATACAAAGTGTGAGGAAAAAACTATCATCTCAAAATAATCATTCGATAACAAGTTATCATTCTCTAAAAGTAGTTGTTCCGCAAAGTCGATTCTGTCAACACTAGCCATCTGCATAAAACATCTTTTGATTTGACTTCATAAACCTATCAAATGGGACCCTTATGGTCTAAAACCCTGGATATAGATTCACTTTCACATATAGAAAACAAGGTTATAATTAGATTCCCCAAATGATCAACTAGTGAACCAAAATCAATCTTCAAAGTCACCCCTTCAAATCTTCCTGAACTTAAAAATAGTGAAACTTCAGAAATTGGATTTGGAATTGACTGAGAAAAGTTGCCAAATGGATTGACCATAATCTAAAAATCATTAGGAAGGCTCATTTCCATGTTTACAATATAGAGGAACATTCAATTTCTTGTGATCATAAACTGGGTACAACTTGTAAGACCTCGAAGTAGGCCACTTAATAATTCTGCATTTTCACATTCAGAATAACTAAATAAAACACAAATAGAAAGGCTTTGGAAAACTCATCATAAAAACTCACAGGAGTCTAAAAATGGGTATTGAGATTCACTTTCATGTCTACAACATACTACAACACTCCTTATGCCATGGATATCAACTAAGATTAGATCCAAACCTCTAAAGTGGGTCATTTAGTAAACATTGAATAAATGCTAAGTGTAGATTTGGGCAATGACCTCCAAATGTCTATTTCCAAAACACATCAAAACTAAAATATGAGAGTTGTAACCCACTTCAATTACTTAATGATAGCAAAGGAGCACATGTCCCAAGTGGTATCCTATAAAAATCATTAGGTCCTTTTTTACTTGCACTCGAAGTAGGGTCATTTCAAAAGCCTTTTGGGGCAACGATTTGTGCCTTAGAGAAATTTTCAAACTAGTTACTCCAAAATTCAACCAAAATTTTAGAGCTCCTATAGGCTCCTCAAGTTGTGTTCTTAATGTTTCTCAATGCATCTTACAAATTTTCAACTATTGTTTGATTAACATTATCCATAGAGCTTTTCCTGTTATCAACCCCTAATAACTCCAAAATAGGATTCATTTCTCTTTTGTTGAATAAGATGGTAAATAATTGTGCTCTTCCAAATATGCTTTTATTTTCAAAATATTCATCCCAAATTTTTTTGCAATGCAATTTAATTGAGCTTTCAGATACCATGTGTTCAAATGAAACTTGAGTGAAAAGTGTGTCCTCATTCATCTTCATCAAATTTATCATGTCAAATGATTTGTTTCCACGTTGTGAATTACCAATTTGTTCCCCTACTTGAATTGCAACTTCTTGAATATCAATATGTTCTTCCTGAACTTCAACATGTTGATCTTCATTATATTTTGTATGACCTTTTTCTTTTGTCATTTCTTATTCAATCATATTTTCTTGTTCTATTCCTTTTATTCCCCATTGAATTGAAAGATTCAATTCACCTTCATACAAAAAGCCATATACTCAATAAAAAACTATAAACAATATTTATAAGTTCATAATCAAGTACTAATTGAACAATTTTTTATTTATAAACTAAATAAAATAATACTTTAAGTTAAAAAAAAACAATCCATTAATTTTAAAAACTAGATAAATCAATACTTTAATTTTAAAAAACCAAATAAAATAGTGTTTCAATTTTAAAAAAATTAATTAAAATAAAAAAGGAAAAAATAAATTATAAAAATACTTGGCAAGAAAAAAACATACCTTCTTGATGATTGTCCTTCGTAATTGCCTTTCAAAAGAAAAAAAACAATAAATAACTTCCAATAAATGATTTTAATTAAAAAATCACTTATTAGTTTATAAGTATCAAATAAGTTTTTTATATGAGGTTTAAGGGGCTCGGTCACTCATGCGACCATGTTTGGTTGGTCATAGTTTTGGTCGAACCAATTGTTAGAATAACTGAGAGAGGGGGTGAATCAGTTAGATCAATTATCCTATAGTCCCAAATACAAAGATGTACTTCATAAAAGTGAGATGTAGAAGTTGTGCATTTTTTTATAATTTTTTGTTGAGTATTTTATTTTTTATGATTTTTTGAAGTGATTGCATCTTGAAAATCTGTTACTTGTTTGTTCGATGGGCATATCGTGCATTAAAATAATCTAAATTGCAATCTTTTCTTTTAAAAGTGTATATAATATAGTGTAGAACAGTAATATGTAATTTTTTTTGAATTTGGTCAAGTAGATCAAAAGTTACTAAAAAAATGGTAGACATATGTTTGTGAGGACTGTGATGACACTAGTAAAGAAAATTAAAGTTTACTATGCTAATGTTGTCCAAAAATAGAAAAAATTATATGGTCAGAAAGCTTACAAGATGTGTGAGATGATGGTAGTAATTTTCGAGATACCCACTTGATCATATCTAAAGCTGATGATAACGAAGTCAAAAAATCATGTTGAAAGAAGAAAAAATGTGCAAATGGACAAAATTGAAGGGAAAATGGGCTTGCAAGCCTTAGGGTCATATTCCAAAACTTTTACCAAGCCATAACCCATATGGGTTATGGTGCACAAAATAACCCACTCGAGTTTTGATAAGAAAAATCACAATTTCAAGTTCTATAAAACCTGTACAGGTTATGAAGACATAAATGAACATTTTCAGTTTCACATAATATATCTTCAAAAACCTGTACGGATTATGAAGACATTAAAAAGTTTTCTTGTAAATGTGTAATACAATACACATTTGTATAGATTTACATATATGATATGTTTCTCTCTCTCTCTCTCTCTCTCTCTCTCTCTCTCTCTCTCTCTCTCTCTCTCTCTCTCTCTCTCTCTCTCTCTCTCTCTCTCTCTCTCTCTCTCTCTCTCTCTCTCTTATCTCTCTAATTTTATATAACCTGTATGGGTTATGAGAAATTGTGAACGTTGGCATAAGTTTACATAACCCGTACGGGTTATGGGAAATTATCATTACTTTACATAACCCGTATGGGTTATGAGGAAATCTTTAGATTTGAGTCCCAATAGCCTAAAAGCTAGTAGTGCAAGTTGTTTGAAGGCCCCACTACTATTGCACATGATTTTTTGGATAGTAACAATCGGGTTTTGTTTATTTTATTTTTAATGTTTCTTTGAAATGATTGATTTGTCTTGTTTTTTGGACTCTTTTTAAAATTATTTTATCATGTGGTTACTTTAAATTATAATAAAATGATGCTCATTTGTTATTTTTATGCTATTTGATTATGGATTGTTCTCATAATGTTATGTGTAGGACAATCAATATCAACAATGGGAAAGAACAAGAGAGGAATGATTGAACAACAAGAGGTAGCAAAGGAAAGACAAACGGAACATATGAGGAGATTAAATGAAGGTATGTTATTGAATGCACATAATGAAAATGATATACATTCAATAATTGAAATTGATATGATGAATGCACCAAATCAAAATGATCAACGTACACCAATTCAAATGCATGAGATGAATCCAGTTAATGAATGAGATGAACATAGACCCTTTGAAAATAATTTAATGAATGCACATGTTAATGAAATTCAAGAAGATTTACCATTTGAAGAAAATGATGTAATGAATGCACCAATCTTAACACCTCCTAGAATAATTCATAGAAAACCAAAGTTTCTAATAGACATTGATGAAAATATTTTGAGGCCAATGCATGATAAAATTTCTGAGAGAACATGTAGAAGAATGGTTATAAGAATTTGGAATAACTATTTTGAAAACTCAAATCAAATTGGAAGATGCCAATTAGTTGTTAAAATCAATAAAAATCTGAAATTTAGAGATACAATAAAATTTTTGGGATTAAGAACATCTAAAAATAATAGTGAAAGAACTATTGTGAGAAATATTTTTGATGCGCACCAATCCATTGGTTTGAAATAATGCTCTAAAGATGCTAACGTTACTCATCATGTCCTCACATCAACCATAATGGGAAAGGAAATGAAAAAATATCGTTTAATAAGATAAACAAGCAAGTCATTAAGGATAAGTAGAACCACATTACACCATGCTTTAGATAGGTGAGAGAAAATTGAGGATCCTAACAATAATTCTCTTTGGGCATTCTTGAGTAGACTCCCATGAAAGGACAAGGTTGTTGATGTACTAAGAACATTTATTGAGAAATATTGGCATGAAAACATAAGGATTTCACCCAACCAAAGAGATTTTAGAAGACAAATTGGAATTAGAAATCATGACCCACATCCAAAACACTACTTAGATATGACACAGACACAATTTTATGAAAGGTTTCTTCAAAGCTTTCCTCATATTATAATTATTCAAAGCTCTTTTGAGATGACAAACCATTTTATGTTAAGATTAATCATGCATGTAATACCTGTTTTAAGGGTCATGTTGAGTTTTCCATGTATTATGAGATTTATCGCTATATATGTGGTACTTTGCATGCTAACAATGTTTTGCAAGAATATGGTATGCAAGCACCTCCTAACTCACCGAGAGACTTCATTTCAACTGTACTCTGTAAACGAGATGATGGGTACATTTATCATAAGATGATGTGTTTGAAAGGATTTTTTCCTATATGTGGTGGTTTGCAAAAGTTGCATAGATTCATGAAATTGGGAAAGAACTACTTTCTTTTGGAAAATACAAGTCAGTCACATATGGTGCTAAATATGGAAAATAATTAAAGAGGCGCGAGTTAGTGAAAATGGATATATGCATAGATGATTTTATAAAGATGTTTCAAGACAAACTAGTTTATGAGTACATAGGTCACACACATAGAGCTAGGTGGTTAGATGAGAAATTCAAGTTGTGCAAGGACACTTTCCCACTTGGTACTATTGTCTCTATCATTAATTTTGTAGAGAATTATATACTAAAAACTCAAAATGAAGTACAACATATGTATTATCACTCTACACAAGTTACAATTTTTGTACACATAGTATTCATGTATGCACATGATGGCACAGAGGAGGACAAAAAGGTTATAATAGAGTATCACTTCTATATTAGTGATGATCATACACATTCCTCAGATTTTGTGCAAGGATGCTTTAAATTTTTCTATGATAGTCTAAGGGAGAGAGGTATAAGATACAACCAACACTTAATATGGTCAAAAAATTGCACCTCATAATTCAAGGATGAAAGGATGTTCTACTGGTTGACTAGGATGCATGTGACAAGTGGTGTGCAACATTTTTGGAATTTCACTAAGGCAAGTCATGGAAAGGGAGAGCATAATAGTGCAGGAGCATGTGTGAAAAGAGATCTTACTAGAGAGGACTTGAAGTATGAAGGTGGTGCAGTGTTAATAGATGGAGAAATAATTATGCAATGGTGTAATTCTATGATGGGACTAGGTAATGCAAGCAAGTCTATGGATTCCATATTTTTTGGTTAATACATGAATCTAACATTGAAAACTATTTAGATTATTATACACTTACAGGATCAAGTGACATGCATTCATTTAGAAGTTCAAATGGAACATCATTAGCTATTTATACTAGATAGATTGCATATTTTTTCTCTTTGTGTATGCATTTTTTTGTGGGATGAATGTGAATTAAAAGAGTGGGTCAACCAATGGTCTTGTAGACATTTGCAAAGCCTAGATACATATCAACTTCCTCGAGCACTACAACTAAACTAGATGGAAGCATCAGTTGATTTTGACCATGTATCTGACCTAGTTGAACCAGGTAATTTATCAATTTCTTACTTAGTGAATTCTTTTTCTCATATTTTATGCATTTTAAGGTCAATTTATTAGTTCTTTATGTTGATTTTGGTATTAACTTATAGCCTTCTACTAAATGCTAGGCATGTATATGCAGTCATTAACAATGAAGAAGGAACATATTAAGTTTTGTGTCATTGTATTGAGGCCAAAAAGAAATTGACAACTACAATCACTGATGGAGAGAGTATTGAGTACCCAATAGGTTTCGTTGTTGTGACATGCACATTTCTTAGAAGGTATTGTTGTTGTGTCCAGTTGTATTGAGACCTCTTAAACTTAATTTATTACACTTTGTATTGATATTGGCATTAACTTATTTTTATAATAAAATGCAGGTACTCTATTAGGAATTCTAACGCCTAGTTGTTTGAGGACTTTGAGACACAGAGACATATTCTTCATTACTCTAACCTTGTTGTTGCAAAAAATATTTGATTGATTAAATATCATGGTCTACCGTTCTTAAAAAGAATGGTAGACCACGAGGCAATAATTTATACAATAAGGGTTATAGATGATCCAAAAGGTTCACTTGATTGATTTTGGGTCATAAAGATGAATGATTCTACAATATGGTAGAATTATTTTAACGATTTGTAGATGATTCTATGTGCATATGAGATATAATGTGCATATTTAGATACCAATTTTTTAATATAAAAACAACAATCAACTGTAAAGTGCATATTTAGATGCCAAATTCTGTATATAAAAATAACAATCGACTATAATGTGCATAATTAGAGGCCAAATTTTGTATATAAAACTAACAATGAACTATAATGTGCATATTTAGATGTAAAATTTTGTATATATAAACAATAATGAGCTTCATCATGCATATTTGATATAAAATTTGAAATATAAAAGTGCCCATGGGGCTGATTTGAAAATATTAAGAGCCCACATTTTGTATATCCAAATTTGTACCATTTGATTATAAATACATATTTAATTTTGTATCCTTACATTTGTACCATTTGATTATAAATACATATTGACACTGAATAGTCTATTCCATTAGATCCAACTAGATGGGTAAACGCTAGTGACAACACCATTTCTCCCATGGAGTCACTAGAACATTCACAACCATGTTGGACCAAAGTTTCCCCAAGGTGCACTAAGCACGATTGGGAATAAATCTTTCAAGGCTCATATCTCAAACTCCGTGAGAGGTATTAGTGAACTGTGAGATGTGACAAGACCATGTTTTTGAGGTCTACAATAACCTCACTCTATTTTGGGAGATTTGAATTTGTTCAAATTTGGCATGCCAATATTGCTTGATGCCAAAACTTGCAATGAGAGCCAGTTAAAAGTTGCACCACAGGGTTTCTTCCAAAAAATTTATCCTAGCACAAAATGGTATGTGTCATTAGGTTCAGTTGGTTAGGTAAACACTAGTGACAACCTTGTTTTTAACATGAAGTCACCAGAATGTTCGCGACCATGGCAGACCAAAGTATCCCCAAGGTGCACTAAGCATGATTGGGCAGTGATCTTTCAAGGCTCATATCTCAGACCCTGTGAGAGATATCAAAAAAATGTGAGATGCTACAAGACTGTGTTTTTGAGGCCTAAAATAACCTCTCTCCATTCATGGAGATTAATTTTTTTTTTAATTTTGCATTCCAATCTCACTTGACGCCAAAACTTACAGTGAGGGTCAGTTGAAAGTTACACCACTGGGTTTTTTCCAAGCCATTTGTCATGGCACTGAATAGTCTGTGCCATTGGTTCCTATTGGGTGGTTAAATGCTAGTGACAACCTCATTTTGACCACAGAGTCACTAGAACATTCATGACCATGCTAGATCAAAGTGTCCCCAAGGTGCACTAAGCACGATTGGGTGGCGATCTTTTGAGGCTTATCAAAAACCCATGAGATGCTACAAGACTTGAAAGTGAGGGTCAGTTGAAAGTTGCACCACTGGGTTTCTTCCAAACTGTTCATTCTAGCACTGAATGGTTTATGCCATTAGCTTCAGTTGGGTGGGTAAACGCTAGTGACAAGGTCATTTTGACCACTGAGTCACTAGAACATTTGCGACCATGCCAAACCAAAGTGTCCCCAAGGTGCACTAAGCATGATTGGGAAGCGATCTTTTGAGGCTCGTATCTCAGACCCTATGAGAGGTATCAATGAATGGTGAGATGATACAAGACCATGTTTTTGAGGCCTATAATAATATCTCTCTCCATTTTGGGTGATTCAAATTTTTTTGAATTTGGCATGCCAATCTTGCTTGACGCCAAAACTTGCAGTGAGGCAGTGAGGGTTAGTTGAAAGTTGCACCACTAGGTTTCTTCCAAACCGTTCATCCTGGCACTAAATGGTCTACACCATTAGCTCTGGTAGGGTGGGTAAATGCTAGTGACAACTTCCTTTTGAACACAAAGTCTCTAGAACATTCGCAACCATGTCAGATCAAAGTGTCCCCAAGGTGCATTAAGTACGATTGGGAAATGATCTTTCAAAGCTCGTATCTCAGACCCCATGAGAGGTATCAAAAAATTGTGAGATGATACAAGACCATGTTTTTGAGGCCTACAATAACCTCTCTCCATTTTGGGAGACTCAATTTTTTTTGAATTTGGCATGCAAATCTCTCTTGACACCAAAACTTGCAGTGAAGGTCAGTTGAAAGTTGCACTACTGGGTTTCTTCGAAACTGTTCATCTTGGCATCAAATGGTTTGTGCCATTAGCTCTTATTGGGAAGATAAATGCTAGTGACAACCTTATTTTGAACACAAATTCACTAGAACATTTACAACCATGCCGAACCAAAGTCTCTCCAAGGTGCACGAAGCACCATTGGGTAGTGATCTTTTGAGGCTCCTATCTCGGACCCCGTGAGAGGTATGGATGAACTATGAGATGCTACATGACCATGTTTTTGAGTCTTATAATAACCTCTCTCTATTCAGGGAGATTCAAATTTGTTTGAATTTTGCATGCCAATCTCTCTTGATGCTAAAACTTGCAGTGAGGGTCAGTTCAAAGTTGCAGCACTGGGTTTCTTCCAAACCTTTCATCCTGGCACCAAATGGTTTGTGCTATTAGCTCCAATTGGGTGGGTAAATGCTAGTGACAATCTTATTTCAAACATGAAGTCACTAAAACATTTGGGACCATGCCGGACCAGAGTCTCCCCAAGGCACACTAAGCACGATTGGGTAGTGATCTTTTGAGGCTCATATCTCAAACCCCATGAGAGGTATCGGTGAAATGTGAGATGCTACAGGACTATGTTTGTATGGCCTACAATAAACTCTCTATGTTCTAGGAGATTCAATTTTTTTGAATTTGACATGCCAATCTTGTTTGATGCTAAAACTTGTAGTGAGGGTCAGTTGAAAGTTGCACCATTGGGTTTCTTCCAAACCGTTCATCTTGGCATCGAATAGTTTGTGCCATTAGCTCCCATTGAGCAGATAAATGCTAGTGAAAACCTCATTTTAGAAACAAATTCACTAGAATGTTCATGACCATGCCAGACCAAAGTGTCCCCAAAATGCACTAAGTGCCATTGGGTATGTCGACGAGCATTTTGGTGTGTCAGGAAGAAAAGTGGGACCTTAGGGGAAATATTTAGTTTGAGATAGAGTGTTTAAGCCTTAGAAAAGGATCTAAGAAAATTCATGTCCTGTGAGGGTCAAGTTGACAAAGGTAGTTATCAACTTGACAACTTCTTAAAAAAACTTGTAATTGTTAACAGTCGGTTTGTGACTGTTATAAATAGTTTAAGTTAATTGATGTCGGTTTTAGAGTGTTTGGGGATCTATTAGAGGATATCTATGTGAGAATGGTTTATTATGTAGATTGTTTTAATAGATAACCAATGCAAATTATTCCAAATCAATAAACAAAATTATATTCTTTCAAACTATTTCACTAGCTTGTGTGTATAGTCATTAAACCAGGGCATTTGAATGCATTGTGGAATGTGTTTGTGATTGGAAATGGATTAAATTGATTGTCTATTATCTTTTTATCACTTCTATGTCTATATTGTATCATTTCATTGGCATTTGAAAGCAAGGAATTAAATGGTGTCTTGTACAATAGTGTTTGGTTGCAAGGATATGCAGGATATGGTGGTGGAGAGACCACAAATGGTGGTAAATATTGATTGGATGTGCGTGGAGAAGCACCAATAATTTTTGTGAGAATATAATCCAAAGGATGAGTATATTTTTTGATGGATCTATGCTATTGGGGTCCATAGGGATGTGTTAGATCCATTGGGGGGATCTAGAGAGATTTGCAAGAGTCTTTTTAAACAAGCCCTAGCCTAGAGACCCTAAAAAGGAGGGTTTGGTTCCTAGAATGATAGGTCATTATTTTCTCATTAATATTTTGACAAAATCTTGATGCAGAAGAATCATTCCTTGAATGTGCTTACTGATTCTCATGGAATGATGTGTCTTTGACATGTATAATAGAGTTCTAACATGATACATTACATAAGAGTTGATTTGACAAGGTGATCATCGGATTTGTGAAGTGAACTTTGAAGGATTTTCTTGGTTGAGAGCATCAAATACACATGAATACAATGTAGCACATAAAGCATGAATTCACTTAAATGATGAATTAAACATGTGAACACATGTAGCACATAAAGCGTACACATAAATTTTCTTAAGTTGTGAAGCATACATGTAGCACATACATTATAAAGCGTACACATGATTTCACTTAAGTCATGCACGTAGCCCATACACATGAATATAGGTTATGAAGAATGTACTTGAATACACATGAATATACTTAAGGCATAAATCCTACACATGAGTACATACACCCAAGCATATTTACATACTAACATTGAACAAATGAACACACAATTAATGAATTGGATTGAATATCAAGTTTCATATATATAAAAATGAACCATAATTTTGTACATATCAAAAAATGGCATACATTCCAAATCAATAATATAGTTACAAAAATGTAGCATTGACTATGTCAAGATCGATATATATAATAAAAATGTTAAATATTTACAAAATTTGGTCATTCAATAACCACAACTAGATCTGTATATCTCTAGCAATATCTACGACTTTGTTGGATCATCAAAATTGAGCCTCTTCGAAGAAGTAGGTGGCTCACTAGGTGTCTGCACAAGAACAATTCAAATTCTAAATGAGATGTATTTTCTCAAAATAACAAGAAAATAACTAAATACATGATTGCAATACATTGGCAGTTGAATTTTTGGTTACCTCATCTCTTTCTTCTGGAATTGGGTCTTTCCCTAAAGCTGATGGTCCCCATCTTTCGAGAGTTGGACGCCTAACAAAATGTAAAGGCATAGGATCCATGGGAGGTTGTGAAGAGGGTTTTAACAGGTAAAATTAAATCAATTAAATAATATATATGTCAAAAAATACTAAATAAATTATAAAATTGCATCTACTCATATATAAACACATATGTTTAACATGTATATAGAAAAAATGCACACCGAAACCTCAAATGGCTCTCATGTACTCTTAGGAGACATCGCCACTGATGAAGCAACTATGACCAATTCCTGTATGAACAATAATAATATATGTCATATTCATAGAGGATGGAATTCTAAGAGATTTAGAATGATCAAGAATGCAATTGAAAGTAAATATAAAATGTTACCTCTTCTCTCTCCTAAACATCAACAACATCAGGTGCATTCATTAATTCTATTAAATCCAACTATTTCTATACATAGAACAAATAAGTAGGTACATTCATCAATATAGACTACAAGTACATTTTTACTAATGAACAATATATTTCAACAAATAAACTTATACTATATTGAATTACCTTTTTTCATTTGGGTGTCCTCGAGGATTTCTTTCTCTATCCTGGTGTCCTCAAGTCAAGTGAGCTACCCTAGCAAAAAAAAATTAACATAAGATAAACGAGTATGATACCACATGGGATCAATTAAAACTATAAACACGAGATGTGCAAAATATTATACTGCAAATCTTTCAAACCCAAAGTCAATGGCAGAAAGGGTGATATTATCAAGTTTGGAAATTTGAGCAGCAAACAAGCCCTATAAAACACCAAATAAATATGCATATATTAACAAAATATATTTTGAAACATATACATTATTCTATTTTAAGGAATATTTTAAAAGAATTACCTCAGGTGTTGAAGTTACACGTGCACATGTACATGTACGTGTACGTGTATGTCTTCTCAAATGAACACTCTATAGTGTGCTCATATCACTTACTACACCATGCAATGCATATTATTCATGTATCAATTTAAATTATTCTCTAAATAAAAAAATATTTACTTTTATAATATTTAGGTGATTAATTAATAACATGTCAAAATACAAATAAACAAACATGTCTCTGCTCTCTAGAAAATACCATTGTCATCATGTTATCTTTGAGGGTTACATCCTTAACACTAAACGCAACCCCCATAATGTGTACACAAATGAGATGTTGAACCATCCTCATTCATGTCAGGATCTACCCCAACACATATACCTTGACAATTAGGGCACATATGCTCAATGGGTTGGGCTGATCCAAATGGACCTTCTAATGACGATGGAGGTGGCATACATGGTGATGTGAATGGTCCATTTGATGATGATGGAGCTTTCATAGGTGCGAATCCACCCTCTGCTCTGACAAACTATGTGCCATGCTCAATGATGACATTAGTCAATGATGTGGTTGCATGAAGGGTTTGTAAATCTATGGACCCCTTCACAACTATTGGGGCCACAACATGAGCTATGGGTTTTTTAGCTAGAGGCCTCCTATATTGTGGTTGTACAACCCTACGGGCCCTAGGTCTATCCTATAAAGAGCATTTCCCTCTACCTTAGAACTACTAGATGTCAAAGTAATTTGTCTTCTTTCCAAGGATAAACTTACAATATAACTTTCTCAAGAAATATAGAGGCACCTCCCAATTATTACAAGGTGCTTGGTCAAAGACCATATACCAACTATCCCAAAAAGATGCTTTCATCCTATTGTGAACACACCAATGTATAGGAAATTGAGTTGTATTTAGTTCTAGGGTGTTACTAGTACTAGGAAAAGTGGTAGCCTATTTGGTAGCCTCTCTAGAAACCTCATTTGCACTATTGGCCATTCTTTCTAGCATCGAGGTGAAGGTTGAGTGGTGGTCAAAACTAGAGGACTTCAACCTATTGACCAATATAGAAATTTGGGCACTATTTTGTGTAAGGAATTTTATGAGATCATCTTGTGTGGCATCTACACGATCTAATGAAGGAAGTGGAGGGTTTACGAGTGGCGATGGTTGTGGAGGAGGATTTTGTGGTTGTGATAGTTTCTCATGTTCAATATTTTCTTCTGTTGCTTGTGCATGAGGTTTTTGTTTTCTTTTTCATTTTGGGGAAGTCTTTGTAGAATTTGACATCAAAATATAAAAATAAAACATAAATCAATTAAAAAACACTACTTCAAATATAATACAAACAAAAACATTCGAAACACTAAAATCTTATGTTTTTGACGAGGTGTCATTGTTGCCAATCGATGAAAAATGCAAATAGAATGAAAATACACTTGTATTTTATAGAAAAATAACTTCCTCAAGTGATTGTTCCTTTGTTTATGGCATTGGAAATGGTCCAAATCCATGGGTTTTGAGGAATATAATGTTCCTCAAAACTCATACATGTTTTGAGGTGCTATTGGTATTTTTCAATATTTTTTGCTATGCTTGGTAAAACCAAGCCTAGCATGATTTTGAATTTCGTATAACCTACATGGGTTATGAAAAAAATTATTTTTTTATGCGGCCACTAAAGTTTCCACCATCTTGGTGCACTTACCCACATTATAAAAGAAAATTTCTCATCAATCATTGAACATCATAACACACATTTATAAAAAAATTATAATTATAAATATTAAAAATATTAATATCTAAGGACTAATAATATTAAAAAATTTGACTTTAATTGTAATTAATCAAGGATAGTAAACTTCAAATATGTAAGTTATTTTAAGATATTTATGCATAATTAATCAAGTTTTGAAGGTCATTAAAAGAACATTTTGAATGTAAGGTGGGTAATGTTTAAGTATAAAAGAATGTAAGTTATCAAGTTGACAACTATGTTTCAACTTGACAACATAAATTTATGTAATCAGTCCAATTAAAGGGTAGTTAATGGTCGATTCATGGAAGTTCAAGATTGGTATTCACTTTTAAGGGATGATACAAATCTATAAATGATGTAAGAGCCCGAGAATGACCAAGGGATTGGAAGTAATATGTTGAAATAAAAAAAGTTGTTAAATTCTGCATAAACCTTACTCTGGCCTAGGAAATAGTCTTGTTCTCAAAGATTTTTAATGATTGATATGTTTTCCTTTTGATGAGTCAATTAGGCCATTGAATTGAGATTATTTTAGTTTTTGTGGCATTCAAATTCATTTTTTTTTTACAGAGAACCAATGATTTTAGTCACTGATTGTCTAAACACTTGATTAAGGCAAATAGTGGTAACAAAATATAGTTTCTTTGTTTTTTACATTGTCTAAGTCTCCAAATTTGGTACAATGATGTGGAACAATGCATATTAAATCCCCGAAAGGTGTGCAAAGAATCATGTAAAGACTAGCACATGATTTTGATAAAGAATCATAAATAAAACCTATCTTAGACTGTGATAGGACAGTGAGTTGTCAGTTTGGTTATTTTTTATTTCCACTAAGGGTTGAGAGTGAAGTTAAGGGTCTAATAATAGACAAGGATATGTGTTGAGTTTTCCTAGAGGTTGGAGTGAATACAACACACCTTGTCTGGTAGTTTCAATGACTATCCTAGAAGGTTTTCTTGCATGATTGTCACAATAGACAATGAGTTGGTGTGTGTACCTTAAATCAAGGTTAAGGGACTGTAGAGGGGTCCAAGTGTGTATGAAAAGGACTTATAAATGATGATAGAGAGCAAGAACCATTAGTGCAAGGTTGATCGTAGGGTTGAGTCTCTTGAGTGTACTATGGAAAAAATGTTGTGTTGTGGGACAATCACATCAAGATTATTAGATTATTTGGAAAGCACGATGTGTTGGTATTGGTAGGCATAGACCAAGTGACTTGATGGTATTCAAAGAGGGTTTGTTAGAAAATAATTTGTATCCAAATGATTTTTCTAAATGTATGGTGTGACTATCTCAGAGGATACAAAAAGGTATTTTGATTTATTTTGGTTTGAGAGATTGTTGTTAAATAAAATAGTAAAGGGAGAGTGAGTGGAGAGAACCCAAGGAATACAACAAGAGTCTAGGGAGTTGGTGACCAGGGATACAGGGTTCAAAGAAATGATTCCTAAGTGAAATGGTTAAGGGTAGGAATGAGATAATAAATAGAAGAACAAAGATACTTGTGGCATGAAGTAGTGATCAATGTTAGGAGTATGTCATTAGTGTTGTAAAGACCATTGTTAGATGGAACTAAGGATGTGTTAAGAAGTATTGGAATGAGACTAGAATGCGATAAAAGTGTGACTATCACAGTGGAAAAATTAGAAGGAAAAGTGTTTGTAAATGGATGGGAATCAATCCTAAGAAGGAGATGCAATCAGAGTTTGTCAATTGGATTAGTCAAACAAAAATAAATTAGAAAAAGAAGGATTTAGTGTGGGTTAAGTGAGGGAAGAAACCTTTAATGGTGCATGAGCCTTTTGGGCCCTGAGGCTATGTATTAATGTTATTATATGATGATCTATCCCACCATGGGTGAGGACAGTCTAGACAAAGCGAGATAAAAAAATGGTTTTGAGTTGATCCTAGTTCCCATTGAAGGGGTTAGTTTAATCCAAGTTTTATATACATCTTGGATTTTTAAGTGTCTTTGTGATTGCAGTAAGTTGTGCTATTAAAATTTAAGAAGTTCAAATGATTAAAGAATCCACAACTATGAAGGGGTTAGTGTGTGAGTATCCATTGGGTAGAGAAATATAGAGTTGTAAAACATCACAAATTATTAGAAAGGATTAGATGTTATCATGGAGTAAGGACAACATATCTCCAATATTATGGGGACAAGAGAATTATGTAATAGTAGAAGAGAAATTTCATAGTAAGATAAAATTAGGTGTTAGTTAGAGGTGGACCATACATGGAGTAATTTAGTCCATAGTAGTGCAGACTTTTACTAATATATATATATATATATATAGATATATATATATATATATATATATATATATATATATATATATATATATATATATATATATATATAACTGTGAGTGCAAACTTTATCAAGAAGCCATACCTTGTATTCAAATGCTTCACTTTCCATATAGACATACAAAATCAACTCATGTTAGGAATGTGTAACTAGAAGAGGATGGCCTTCACAAAAAACATCTTAATCTAGTTACAACATGAGATTAAAAGAGCTTATGGAAAGATGATATATGCTATAAGAGAGGTCTGATATTAAGTAACTATAAAAGAAAGTTTCATTATGAGAAGATAATGAAAAGATACATAACATAATATAAAATAATAGAGAGGTACAATCCATTTTTCATGATTATAAATTTGCTACAAATAAAGGACCTTATTCCTATTGTTATAATTTTCAAGACAATATGCCACAAAGATATCATCTCCAACATAAGAGAGAGAGAAATCAACTTTCAATGTAAGAAAAACATGATATTGATAGGATAAAATGAGCACTCAAGCTACTATCCTAGACAAATATATTCTTAACATTACAATGGAATGACAATGATTTTTATTAGTGAAGTACAACCATGGTATGAGAAACAAAAATAAAGATACAAGACTTTTATAAGTTTCTTCCATGGTGAGAAAAAATGGATGAAAATTCTTGATGTTATAAAAGAAAAGTACTCTTAATAATGAAATATAACATGAGAGATATAAATAACTATTTATAGGATACAATAAAAGGGAGATATAAAAATGCTATAATGATGGTCTTTATAGTCTCTATAACAATAAATAAAGGTCATTGATAAATATGAGGGTAGTAACATGATCTTCATAATAGTGAGTGATATAGACAACAAAGTTCTTACAAGGAAACTGGTAGAAGGGTGTATATATGTTGAAACAAATGAGTTAATGGTAATTGTAAATCATCATTTCAATTATTGTTGTTGCTTCCAAGCTAATGAATGAGAACTTTGGTATTGTAACATGAGATAAGGGTTTGAAATAAAATAAACCATGATATTTTTGTAAGTAAAACCTTTAGGCCATATTTTGAAACAAAGTATAAGTCATTTTTATTATACAAAGAACTAATACATAAGTATATTGATTATTTTTGTGTGTGTGTATGAAACCCTCAAGAAATATCACATTCCAAATCCATTATGAAAGCTCCAAGATCATGGAAACAAATGTTAGATTTTCAATATAAAGTCAAGACCCTCAAAATGAGCTAATGTGACTCACATAACAATAAAATTTTCTCACTCCCACTCACCTCCCCCTCCACCTCCCACTCCCACTCCCACTCCCCCTCCCAGTCTTAGTACCACTCCCACTCCCACTCTACCTCTACCTCCACCTCCTCCTCTTCCTCGTATTCCAGCTCCCCCTCCCCCCTCCACACCCACTCCCACCTCCAACTCCACCTCCCCCTCCTCCTCCAGTCCCAGTCCCCCTTCCCCTCCCCCACCCCCACCCCCACCCCCTCCCTATCCCCATCCCCCTCCTCCTCCACTCTTAGTCCCCCTCCTAGTCCTTGTCCCACTCCTCCAAAGTTATGTAAGGAATCATGCAAAGACTAGCACATGATTTTGATAAAGACTCGCAAAGGAAACTTATGTTAGACTATGACAAGATAGTGAGTTGTTAGTTTGGTGATGGTTTATTTCCACTAAGGGTTGAGAGTAGAGTGAAGCATCCAATAAAAGACAAGAATATATGTTGAGTGTTCCTATAGGTTGGAGTGAATACAACCAGCGTAATTTTTAGTGGTGAATATTCACCTTTTGGCAAATTCTAGGGAATAACATTTAATGGAATTAGTGAATCGCGTTCATATAGGCTGGCCAATATTCGCCCAATCTTTACACAGTAACTGCTGGATATTCATTGGAATCACCAATCAGAATTGTCATTTGACATTGTTGACCATCATATTTGACTATAACTAATTTGACGTGGTTCTTTTAACGGTCGCTTATTCGCCAATGATATTAATTATGAATTGCATATAAAATTTAAAATAGCCAAATGGTTTAAATTGTTATCTTAACTATGACATATTTTACCAACCCAAATATTAATTGTTTTATTGGTCCATGACGTATTTCGCCACCCAAATATTAATTGTTTTATTGGTCCATGACGTATTTCACCACCCAAATATTAATTGTTTTATTGGTCCACAATGTATTTCACTAACCCGTTAATTATTGGTCCACCACGTCTTTTTATTTTTTCACCAAAAATAGCATTGATCAGGTCAGCACTCGGCTCATTTTTGCCAAAATCCTAGGAATTTAAAAAAAATAAAAATTGGAAATTTGGAATTTGGAATCATGGATTGATATAAATTGAAATCAAATTTAGAAAACTTAAAAGTAGTCTTATCGTGCTTTGTTACAAATTTTTGGAGTCAGAGGGCCAGATTTATAATTTTACAAATAACAATCTTGCAAGTTGCAATAGTAAACAGAGGATCCAACATTTTAGAAATTTAGAGAGTCAGAATTCAGAGGAAGCAGGACAAAGGTAAACAATTATTTGTTCACATTTCATAGTATTGCTATTAATTTTAATTCGTAGAGGCTAGAATCCTAGTGACTAGTGAGAGGTCATTCGATGAAGATGTCAAATAAGGGTGACTATGTTGAGATTGAGTATCCTCAGGCTACTACTACTGAAAGGATTTAAATATCAGGGGAGGTTGAGACTCAGACTACTCACCGTGCTCAGAGAAGTGAAGAGATTAGAAAGCTAGACAAGGGTAAGACTCCTTAGGGCAGTGAAGGGTCTGGGAGCCCATCAAAACACCCAAAACCTAAAGATACTACCATAAAGGATTTCTTTGGAGTTGGAAATGTTTCTGCTCCATCAACATCTACAGTTGCAAGTGCAAAATCCATTCACAGTAGCTCACCAGTACCAGTACCACAAGCTGGGGTTGTGATTGAGTTAAATGAAAATCAAAATGCATCAAATGAGGATAACCATGGTGACATGAGAGAAGATATTATAAGGGATACGTAGAACCAGTTGGAAGAAAATGCTAGCAATGAAGATAATAATGATGTTGGTAGGAAGAAAAGAAAAAGGGAAGTAAAAATGGGGCGGGAGTGGGAAATGGCAAGAAATTTTAAGGTTGATTGGGTAGAAAAGTACTGGTTCATTGAACCAGTCTTAAGAAATGATCAACAACCAATGGAATGCAGGTGTAAGATTTATACCTAGAAACTTAAAAGAGACAAGAAGTTGCAACTAAAGCTTGACACTACAGAAAAGCATATTGGTAAGGTTTATGAAAAATAGACCATAGATGAACAAGAAATATCAGTAGTGAGATGGAAATCAAAGGAAGAATGTCTTCATGTTAAGTATGCCATAGAATATGAAGAGCATAACAAGAGAATGGAAGTAATTGCTAGTAGTGAAAATCCAATCAAGGTTGGGTTTAAACATGTAGCCAATGAAGCAAACCTAGCAAAGACTGTTTAGATGAGTGTTGTTTTTCATATTATGTCCAGAGGGCGTCCTATGAGAGACTTCTCAGAATATGGTAATTTATTATCTTTTTTGAAAGTTCCTCACTATCTTATGTCACATTGGTCAACAAACGTTGGATGGGAAATGGAAAACTATCTTTCTGAGGTGGAAAAGGAAAATTTACAGGAGAAAGTAAAATAATCTAGATTCATTTCATTATCCATAGATGAAGTTACTGCAGTAGATAACACTACTTGGGTCTGTATGCATGTGTCTATAGTAAAAGAACATGTCTTCCAAGCTCATCTACTCTATGTTTGTAAAATGAGGGGCAATTCAACAGTAGAAAACTTATATTTTGAAGTGAAGAATGCTTTGAATAAAGTTGCTGGTATGGATGATTTGACAATTGGAAAGAAGTTAGTGTGTGTTGGAGCTGATGGAGTTGCAGTAATGCAAGGCCAAAGAAATGGTCGATGTGCAAGATTACAAACTAGTATTGCACCTTACATGCTTGGCATACATTGCATGGCCCATCGAATGAATTTAGCATATAAAATTGTAAGCGATTTTCCTACAGTGTCAAAAGTTGAAGGTCTAGTTCGTGACATATACTCTTACTTCTTCAGAAGTCCTAAATGTTTTGCAAAAATTAAGATTTTCTCAGAGGGAGTAACACCAGGAAACAAGCTTTTGAAGGATGTTGAGACTAGATGGATCTCTTTGCATGGACCAGCAGAAAGAGTTCTAATAGAATATCAATCTTTGATCGGAGTAATATATAAGTAATGCCTCATAGTAGACAAAGCTACCAATTTGTTACATAAGTTAAGTGATATAGAGACTCTATTAACTTTAGCCAGTCTTCTCCCCATGCTGGATTTAATGAAAAAAATGGTTAAGAAAGCCCAAGATAGGACTATGTATATCCATGAGTACTCAGATTTATGTAGAATGACATGCATGGCCCTAGATAATTTATACTCAGATATGATAACACTTGAAAGCCCAAATTTTTTTAGGTGGTAGATAATTTCAGATTTGAATCATGCTAAGAATTTTCTACAATTCAATGCAAAAAATGATTTATGTGTGTCTGTGAAAGGATATGAAATACCAATGCACTAATCTAAGATGGGGAAGTGAGGCAGACTACTTCCAGTTAAAAGGGTTTATTTTGATAGGTTTGTTAAATCTGTTAGTGAGAATTTGAAGTCAATTTCCTACCAACTTTCAAGTGAGATTCATGAAAGATTCCCTCAAGAAGAAATTATTGAAGCCATGGGTTGTGTGTTTCCTCATTTTTGGAAAAACATTGGAGATAGACAACTTGATGCTCATATTTTTCATAAAAAAATTGATGAATTGATCAGAGAGTTTTCAAAACATGCAGATTGCAATGGACAACCAATTGATGGAATTATAGATTTAGCTAATCTTAAAAAACAATGTAGACAATTTGCATCATGTATGAAATTACAGATAAAAAACTTGGAGAATTCATTTGAACTTGGTGCAATAACCAGGCTTTGGAAAAGGATAGAGCAGAGTGATGTATTGCATGATTCAATATCAAAATATTTCAAACTGGTTGATTTATGTCAAACAATGATATTGGGGTCGGTGGAAGATGAAAGAGTTTTCAGTGCATTGGGGTTTTTGAAATCAAAGATCAGAAACAAACTGGATAGAAATTTGGAAACTTGCTTGAGGTCGTTTGTAACTTAGTACAATGTCAAAGACTTTCCTTATGATAGGGAATTGGCAATTTGGAATTCCCTGCATGAAAGATGAGGGCTTTTGAACACTAGTTCAAAACATGGTGGTTTTGAGACAAATGATGGATCTTGGTGCCAGACTCAGAATGAAGATGAAGAATTTTTTGATTTTGAATACCCAACTCAGAATGAAGAACCTCTTGCTAGTAGTAGTAGTCAATTTCAGGAGCTAGATTCCATGTGGGATATAGAAGAGGCAGATTGCTCACTGACACTGAGTGAAGAGTGAAGTGATTTAGAATTGGCATTCGGTTAATAGATATTTATAATTTTATACACTCAACATTATATACTTATTACTATACTTATTGGATAAATTGATACTGGACTTGATTCTAAATATTTATTAATAATTATTGACAATTTGACTCATATTCAATTACAAGTAATAAGTATTTTTCATGATTTTTGTTATTTGAATTTCCTTTTTTGTAATTTCAATTTTGATTTTTGTAATTTGTAATTTGAATTCATTGAATCATGATTTTTGTAATGTAGAATGTTCATGAAATTTGTAATTTGAAAATTTGAATTCATATAATTATTCAAATCTTCGATTCTCTGTTCTCATATAACCTTGCGAAGTCCCACACAAAGCCTTTCATAACCTCTCAACTGTTTAATCTTGTAACTGATTAACCTTTCCATAGTTACACCTTTTTGCCAAATGCTTCATCGCATCTTCGTAACTGCCAACACTAATGGCCAACAAACCCTCGGGAAGCTCCATAAACCAATTGTTCCTGACAAAGTGTCAAATATTAATCCGTCCGTTGACACATGTCACAGTCCATTCCTCCACACTTTTCACATGGCATTTGTCAACTAACTGTCACTTTTAACTAACTATCTCTTTATTTCCGAAGTTACACACATCGTTAGTCAGGAGTCCCTCAGAAGTTTGGAACCCATTAGCATCCTAACCACTTAACCATTGAGAAGTTATGAAACAACCCAGTGTTACTTTAGAACATTGTCGATCTATTAGTAACGTGTAGCCGCACATGCTTAAAGGTTCTTTTAAGTGACTTGAAAAAGTAATGATGAAATAGAACCGATCTGAGCCTTTCTAGGAGTAGGGTTTATTGGATTTTTATAGCATATCTCAACCTAGCACTTAGAGTTTTAACATTTTGATCAAAATTTAGGCCTTGGGAAGTGTTAGCACTTAAACTTGTAGATGATTTTAAACTGATTCAAATACTCCTGAAATCAAAACTCATGTTCAAACCCTATATTTACCTTGTAATTTTGTAAATAATGCATTAAAGAGCCTTACAATTTAATACATAAAAGAACTAAAGCATCCATATGTGAAGACAACTAGAAATAGCAAAGAAGTTCTAGTATTTTTGTATTAATATCAACTGTACCAGTACACTTTAAATGAACATCTACAAAAAACCTCTCAAATCAAACAAACCCAAACCCCAGATAAAATGCCTTACAAATTACCCTCTTATGCACAAATCATATCATCTAATTCATATATGAATACAAAATTCCTAGAGACCTCATTCAAGACTTATCCCTCCCTTGAAGGGAACTCAAATTTCAACCCCACTATCTACCTTGTAGAAAGATATGCCTAAAATGCCTTGCAAATTTAAACATATAGAGAAATTAAAAGAACATACATGAAGACAATAAGAAATATACATGGAAATCTGGTATATTCTATTGATAAACTTTCAATGTCAATACACTCAGAGAAAATGGATTCTTGAGAATCAATAGACTAAATCTATCAAATCCTATGACAATAAGTATTTCACCACCCTTTGGTGTGAGAAAGAAACAACTATATATAGAGAGACCACCTTGGCATCCTTGAGAAAAGGATGCAACAAGCTACGGGTGGCTCTGATAATGACTTTGCACTAGAATACAAAATTTTTAAGCATATAACAGAAAAGGGGAAAATGGCACCAATCTTGTTTCTTCTTGGATTTGAACTTCCACTTTGAGCTGCATCTTTGTCTATATATATTCAGATGCAACTTCTGGAACTCATTATGTCATTCATCATCCAAGTCATCTAGGTCATCTGTTGTAGGCCTACTCACCTTAGGCTTTGTCATGTTGTCCCATGTAGTAACTTGATCTTCTATTGGCCATGGGAATTGTTGAATGCTCTGTAATTTCTTCTTTTGCCTTTCCCATCTTGCATCAGCAATTTGCTTTACATCTATAATGAACTTGCTGATGTCTATTTCTACCCTAATAGCTTCATCCAAATCTATGTTAAAATGATATAAATCAACATCATTTTTATCTTTAAGAAAGACCTCTTTCTTAGGTAGTAAGAGATCAAAATCTGACCTCCATGTATCCAAGCTCTTTATTTCTCCCTCCTTTGTTTTGATTTTAGGAATGAACCTATTGAAATTAGGTCCAAACATTGCCATCTTTGCTTCCACCTGATTTGCCTTGCCCTTGAAGAAAGAGGAAACAATACCAATCTTTGCAATTTCAGTTCCCACTTGTAATACTATATATGGGATGTCATTCCTTAGGGATTGTACTACTGCTAGTCTCTCAAACAATGACTCCCTTGGGGACCAAGTTGTGCACTCTACACCAAGTGGTATCATAGCCAACAAGAATCTATTTGGGAAGAAAAGAAGAAGACATCATGTCTGAAGGAGATGATGTAGAAAGGTAAATCCCTATGAGAATAACTAATGTGGAACTATCCAAGATACTGAAGGAACAAATGGGTGAGAGTAGAGCAGTTAGAGAAGAGAATAGAACCATGAAAAGGGAACTAGAAAAACTAAAAGGTAAAGTACATAGAGAAGAGCATGAAGAGTTAGAGGAAGAAGTTGAGGAGGATAAGAGTAGTCTTGGACAAGAAAATATCCCTGAGGACTAGAAGGCCATCCTTGCAGCCCTAGAAAGGGTAGGAAAGAAGCAAAATAGAAAAAGCTAGATTGAAAGGACTAACTTTGGGTTGATGGAATTTCCTCCAAAATGAGAGGATAGCATAAGGAAAAAATCCCATCACTACATGGAAAAGAATGATGAAAAAGATCAAGAAGAAGTTTATTCCTAAGGACTATGAGGTAATGCTCCACAAAAAGTTGCAAAACTTAAAACAAAGGGACCTAGATGTAAGTTCTTATACCCAAGAATGTCATACTTTAACTCTTAAGGCCAAGATTTCTGAAAGTCAAAAGTAGAAACTTGCTAGGTATATAAATGGTCTCAAATATAGTATATATGATGAACTTACCTTGGTCACATTGGAGTCTGTGCATAAGAGTTTTCAGATAGCTCTCAAAATTCAAGTTAAGAAAAAGAGAAAAGGAGATCAGAATAATAAATGAAGGGTAATAATTTTAGAGGAAGAGGTAGGTTCAATAGAAGAGGATCCTTCCTAAGAAGTCAAGGAGATTCTAGCAGTCAAATGTCAGAGACTAAATCAAGTAGCAGGGGTACCTTTAGAGGCTGGAGACTAAAAAATAGAGACATATTTGGGGGATGGGGACCCAATGTGTTCACTGGTAGGTTTTTTCCTCTTAACCAAGTGGGCCACCAATCATTTAGGTGTCTAGAGAAGACTAGTGCAAATAGTCAAGGGGAAAGAAGGGTGTAGTTGACCCATGTAGAAGAGTGCCAAAGTACCACATCCTATCACACCACCTCTTCTTCCAAGCATGTTGATCTAGATAATGGTGAATGTCTAATGTCCAATAGATCTCTTTTGATGCCAATCAGCAAGGAGCCTCCTCAAAGAAAGTCTATCTTCAAAACTACATGCAAATTCAAGGGTAAGGTATGCAAGGTAATTGTAGACTCTGGCTCAACTAAGAATTTGGCTTCATTAGAGATGGTAAATAAACTTGGGTTGAAAAGAACACCACACCCCACTCATAAATTTTCCTGGTTGAGTAAAGAACAACAAACCTTAATAAATGAGCAATGTTAGGTTACTTTTTAAATAGGAGAATACATAGATAAGGTAATGTGTGATATTGTAGCCATGGATGCTTTCCATCTCCTTTTAGGAAGACCTTGGAAAAATCACACCAATGCCCAACATGATGGTAAGAGTAATGTGTTCACTTTGACCAAGGGTGGGGAAAACTTCACAATGAGACCTTTGCCATATGAGCCTAAGGACAAGGTCTTAACTAGTAGTGTCATGATGGTGTGGGAGAAATAATTTCTAAAAGTCCTTAAGGAAAAGAAAATGCCATGTTTTATTTTTCTAGTGAAACCTAAGGAGAATATCCAAAGAAAGGAAACACCATGTCAGGAGACATTAAGGGGTGTTGGTCCTAAGGAGGTAGCTGACTTGTTAGCTAAGTACAAAGGAATTATAGCATACAATAATAATGAGTCCCTTCCACCTAAGAGGGAAATTAGTCATTGTATTAACTTAATACCAGGGGCTACCCTACCTAACAAGGATGCCTATAAACTCACATGAGAAAAAAATGCAAAAGTGGCTAGACAAATGCAAGGTCTCTTGGAGAAAGGGTTCATTAGAAAAAGTATAAATCCCTAGGTTGTACCTATAGTACTTGCACCTAAAAAGGAGGGAACTTGGAGATTGTGCACTGATTCTAGGGTCATCAATAGAATCACTATTTGATACCGATTCCCAATGCCAAGAATGGAAGACCTTATGGATTGCCTAGGAGGGGCTAAGTACTATTCAAAAATTGATTTAAAAAGTGGTTATCAGTAGATAAGGATCAGAGAGGGGATGAATGGAAGTCTGCATTTAAGACTAATGAGGGTTTGTTTGAATGGTTAGTCATGCCCTTTGGCTTATCTAATGCCCCCAAACACATTTATGCACTTGATGAATGAGGTTTTGAAGCCTTTTCTTCACAAGTTTGTGGTAGTATATTTAGTTGAAATATTGATCTTTAGTAGTAGTAGGGAAAAACATCTCTATCATATTGATTTGGTCCTCAAGAAACTCCATGAAGAAAGTTTGAAGGTAAACCTTGACAAGTGTTCATTCTTGCAAGAGGAACTAATGTTTTTGGGATTTGTAATATCAAGAGGTAGTTTGAAAATGGATACAACCAAGGTAGAGGCTATTCTCAACTGACCACCACCTACTTCAACATCTAAGGTAAAGAGTTTTCATGGCTTGTGTAATTTTTATAGGAAACTTATCAAAAATTTTAGTCATATTTGTGCTCCTATCATCAATACAATTAAAGGTGGTAGGAAATGTATCTTTGTATAGACTAGTGAATCTAGTGACTCCTTTGAAGTCCTACAGAGGAAAATTACAAAGAAACTAGTCATAGTTTAACCTGATTTTCATAAAGTCTTTGTGGTAGAATGTGATACAAGTAACAAAGCTATTGGGGGTGTTCTCAGTCAGGAAGGAAGGCCATTTGCTTTCTTTAGTGAAAAAATGAATGAGGCCAAACAAAAATACTCCATAGTGGTCTATGATCTTGAGCTTTATGCTATGGTTCAATCCTTGAGAAAATGATGCCACTACTTATTGTCTCAAGATTTTATCATCTTCACTGATAATCAAGCACTTAGTTTCTTTAATAGGAAAGAGAAGTGTCATCATAGACATGTTAAATGGATGAAGTTTTTGCAATCTTATACTTTTACTATTAAGCATAGAAAATGTGTTGTCAATAAGGTTGTTGATGCCCTAGGTAGGAGTCTAACAGTCCAAATTATGCAATTAGAAAGTTCAGGGATCTTATATATGATAGACATGTATGCAGATGATGAGGACTTTAAGGAAATTTATCAAGTTTGTGTAGACATGACTGAAAGGTACCATACTAAATTCTCTGAATTTCTAGTCCAAGATGGTCTTTTGTTTAAAGGAGGGTTGATTTGTGTACTAAAAGGTTCTATGAGATAAAATATTATCAAGGAGAAGTATTATGGTAGTCTTGCAGGGTATTTTAGGGTGGATAAAACATTGGAGTTGGTCAGGAGGTTTTACTTTTGGCCCTGGTTGCAGATTGATGTTAGGAGATTTGTTGAAACTTGTTTGGTTTGTTAGAGATCTAAGGGTCATACTTTTAATGCAGGGCTTTATAATCCATTACCTATTCCATCCAAACCTTGGGAATCTATTAGTTTGGACTTCCCAAGACAAAGGATGGTCATGACAGTGTTTTTGTGGTTGTAGATAGATTCTCTAAAATGACCCATTTTATCCCATGTAGGACCACATGTGATGCCTCTCATGCTGCGGGGTTGTTATGTAAGGAAGTTGTCAGATTACATTGTTTTCCATTATCTAAGATCTCATATAGGGACCCTAAGTTCATTGGTCATTTTTGTAAGATCATGTGGAGAAATTTGGGTACAAATATATGTTTGTTATCAACATATCACCCTCAATCTGATGGAAAAACTAAAGTGATAAATAGGTCACTTGGAAATTTGGTTATTTTCCTTACAAAAGAAAATAGTTCAAGTTGGGAATCCATTCTAGCACATGAAAAATTCTCTTATAATGACTATGTTAACAGAAGTACAGGGAGAACTCATTTTCACATTGTTTATGGTGTGCACCCAAGGGGTGTCTTGGAATTGAGAGACATCAGTGACATGGAGAAGCCTAGTGCTTTAGCAGAGGGTTTTGTGGCAGTAATGAAGGATATTCATGAGTAGGTTTGGTCACCGTTACACCATACCTTTGTCAAATTTAAGGAACATGCAAATAAGAGGAGAAAGGCATTACATTTCTAGATTGGTGACTTGGTCATGGTCCACTGAAATAAGGAAAGGATGCCCAATGAAAAGTATACTAAGTTGATGGTGAAGAAAATTGGGCCTTACAAGATCCTTAAGAAATGTGGTTCAAGTGCTTGCCAAATTGATTTTCCTACCTACATTCATTTGTCTCCTATTTTTAATGTTGTTGACCTCTATGCTTATAAGGGTACTGTAGATGATGTTTTTGTTGTAGGTGAGTCAATCTCTCAGCAAGAGGAATTGTTGAAGGATCTTCCTAAGTCCCCTCTTTTGGAGATTGAATGCATCTTGGAATAAAGGGTGCTCAAATAGACTCAGAGGAAGATATATTATGAATATCTAGTTCAATGGAAGAACAAGACACTGGAGAATGCTACTTGGCTGACAAAGGAGGCCAATAAAAAGTAGTATTCACATTTTTTGACATTCAACTCAATGGGACTTGAGTTCTTTTAGTCATGGGTAGCATGGTGTAGTGTACCTAAGTCTTCTGATTCATTTTGATGTTTTGGGCTTCATTTATATTGTAATAAAGGATGAGTCTTTGCACTATCCTAGTGTGTGTATATGTGACCCATCTTGTGTGGACAAGGATCTTTTGGTGCATTTATAAATCATAAGACTCCTTAGCTCACTAGGAATTGGCTTAGATTCCTTTAGGAGTTGTCTATGTTTTTCAATCTTTTGTAAGTTGCAAGGGATTTTTACACATTTTTTCACCTTAACTAGATGTTTTGGGTCCTTCCCAACTTGGTAGGATACACTAGTAACACACTGGTCAAAAATTGAGAAAATATTGTCAATGTTGTCAAATGTTGTTCAAGCAACTTTTCAAATTTGCTCGAGTAGTTGCCTTTCTATTTACACTAGTCTCAACCATCCTTGAATTGGTTAGAGCTATTGAAGAAGGTTTATTTAGGATGGAGAATTCTGTCAAATTGAGAGATTCTGGTATTACATAATCTGAAGCAAAATTTAAAGAATAAAACATACTTTTCTAAGAAAACTTACAGTGTAGGAACATGTATAGATTGAATAACCTAATCAATTTCCATGGATGTATTGTCTGATGAATCTAGTCTCTAATGAATTTGGTCTGACTTAAATTGAAGTTCATTTGTATAAGTTAGAGGCATTTGTTTCACTACATCTCTAAAACCCTCATAATTTTGGTCTATCATCAAGATGTGGCCCCAACTTGTGTTTTTCAAAAGTAGAATTCAATGTATCTTGGTGAAATACAAGCAAAGGCAATGTATTTCTAGATTCTAGTGGCTCAAGTGTGTGGGAGTTTATTTTTTGCTTCTATGTTGGTGTCTGTGAAAGATAAAGCGCATACATCAACACTTGAAAGGGGTTGTGGGTCAAAGTTTATGAATGTTTCCAATCATTTGAAGTCTAAAGGAGATCTCCAAGTGTCTTCATCAAACCTATTTGCCCATATTTAAACAATTTCATCCAGTCCTAGTCTAACCTGATCAATTAGGCTAGAGTATCTTTGTGATAGTTTGAGGGTGCAAGAGTAGAGTTAATGTCTGATACTTTGGGGATGGTAAGGGTCATGTATAATGATCTTAAAATTAGCATGGAGTAGGCTTGGTCCCATATTCATTCTCTAAGTGAGAGAAGAAACACTGTTTGGAGAACTAATATAATTAAGGCCTAAAACTGATATTTCTATGTTGGGGTCTTGTACAACCTAAGTAATTGTTGAATTTCCATCCTTAGGGTTGTATTGTAGGGTTAAAAATCTTAGAAGTGTAAGATTTGGGTTGAACCAATAGTCCATGTTGGGACTTGTTTAGGGAGTTTGTCTCTAAAAGCATTGAAGACTTGAAGTTGACTGGTCATGAGGGAATCACCTTGGTTGAAGGGCTTCAAGGACTTGAAGGCATTTGGAGGAAGTTATAGCATCCTATTGAAGGATTATAGAAGTTGGTGTCACCAATCAACTGTGGAAAGGGTAGACCAATAGGCTACACTTCTAGTTGTGGACTTTGCACTAGAGAGTGAGTGGATGGAGTCCAAGAAAGACTAGAAGAGTCTAGGGAGTTGTTGACAAGGGATAGAGGGATCAAGGAAATTATTCCTAAGTGAAATGGTTAATGGTAGAAATAAGATAGTAAATGGAAGAAGATAGATACTTATGGCATGAAGTAGTGATCAGTGCTAGGAGTATGTCATTAGTGTTGTAAAGACCATTTTTGGATGGAACTAGGGATGTATTAAGAAGTATTAGAATGAGACTAGAATGAGATAACAAAGTGACTATCAAAGTGGAAAAAGTAGAAGGAAAAGAGTTTGTACATGGATGGGAATAAGTCCTAAGAAGGAGATGCACTTAGAGTTAGTTGGGTGGATTAGTCAAATGAAAATGAATCAAAAAATGAAGGAATTAGTGTGGGTTAAGTGAGGGAAGAAACCTTTAATGGTGCATGAGCCTTTTGGGCCCTGAGGCTTTGCATTAGTGTTATTATATGATGATCTATCCTACCATGGATGAGGACAGTCTAGACATAGTGAGGTAAAAAAATGGTTTTGAGTTGATCCTAGTTCCCATTGAAGGGGTTAGTTTAATCCAAGTTTTATATACATCTTAGATTTTTAAGTATCTTTTTGATTTTAGTAAGTTGTCCTACTAAAATTTAAGAAGTTCAAATGATTAAACAATCCACAACTATGAAGGGAGTAGCGCGTGAGTATCCATTGGGTAGAGAAATATGGAGTTGTAAAATATCACAAATTATTAGAAAGGATTAGATGTTATCGTGGAATAAGGACAACATATCTCCAATATTATGGGGACAAAAGAATTGTGAAATAGAAGAAGAGGATTTTCTTGGTAAGATAAAATTAGAAGGTGTTAATTAGAGGTGGATTGTAAATGGAGTAATTTAGCCCACACTAGTGTATAATTTTACTTATATATATATATATATATATATATATATATATATATATATATATATATATATATATATATATATATATATATATATATATATATATATATATATATATATATATATATATATTTAATTGTGAGTGTTGCGTTATATTCAAATGCTTCACTTTCCATATATACAGATGAAATGAAATCATGTTAGGAATGTGTAACTAGATGCGGATGGCCTTCATAGAAAACACTTTATCTAGTTACAACTTGAGATTTGAAGAGCTTATGGAATGAAGATATATGTTATAAGAGATGTCTGATGTTAAGTAACTATAAGAGAAAGTTATAGTATGAGAAATAATGAAAACTTACATAACATAATAGAAAATAATAGAGAGGTACAATCCATTTTTCATGATTAAAGACATTTTATACAAATAAAGGATCTTATTCCTATTGTTATAATTTTAAAGACAATATATGCCAGAAAGATATCATCTTCTTCAACATAAGAGCAAGAGAGAGAGAGAGAGAGAGAGAGAGAGAGAGAGAGAGAGAGAGAGAGAGAGAGAGATCAACTTTCAATGTAAGAAAAACATGATGTTGATAGGATAAAATGAGCACTCAAGTTACTATTCTAGACAAAGATATTCACAAAATTACAATGGAATGACAATGCTTTTTATCAATGAATTACAACCTTGGTATGAGCAACACAAATAAAGCTACAAATTTTTTATAAGTTTCTTCCACAATGAGAAAAAATAGATCGAAATGCTTTATGTTATAAAAGCAAAGTACTCTTAATAACACAATATAACATGAGAGATATAAATAACTATCCATAAAATAGAATAAAAGGGAGATATCCAAATTCTATAGTGATGGTCTTTATAGTATATATAATAATGAATGAAGGTCATTGATAAATATGAGGGGAGTAGCATGATCTTCATGACAGTGAGTGATATAATCAACACAATGCTTACAAGAAAATTGGAAGAAGGGTGTATATATGTTGGAACAAATGAGTTAATGGTAATTCTAAATCATAATTTCAATTATTATTGTTGCTTCCATGCTAATGAATGAGAACTTTGGTAGTGTAACATGAGATAAGTGTTTGATATAAAATAAGCCATGATATTTTTGCAAGTAACACCTTTAGGCCATATTTTGAAACAAAGCATAACTCATTTTTATTATACAAAGAAATAATACAGAAGTATATTGATTATTTTAGTGCATGTCTATGAAACCCACAATAAAGATGACATGACAAATCTAGTATGAAAGCTCCAAGATCAAGGAAACAAATATTAAATTTTCAATATGAAGTCAAGACTCTCAAAATGAGCTAATGTGACTCACATAACAACAAAAATGTCCCACTCCCACTCCCCTTCAACTCCCCCCTCTGCCTCCCCTCTCCTTCCCACTCCACACCCACTCCCCTCCCCCTCCCACTCCACACCCACTCCCACTTCCACACCTGCACCCACTCCCCCTCCACTCTCACTCCCCTCCCCCTCCCCTCCCCCTCCCACTCCACACCCACTCCCACTTCCACACCCACTCCCACTCCCACTCCTCTCCCCCTCCCACTCCCACTCCCCACTTCCTCTCCCCCTCCACACCCCCTCCCCTCCACTCCCACACCCGCACCCACTCCCCCTCCTCTCCCCCTCCGCCTCCACTCCCCCTCACCCACTCCCACTCCCACTCCCACTCCCCTTCAACTCCCCTCCCCCTCGCCCTCCCCCTCCCCCTCCTCTCCCTCTCCCACTCCCCCTCCACTCCACTCCACTCCCACTCCCACTCCCACTCCCACTCCCACTCCCTCTCCCTCTCCCCCCTACACCCACTCCCCTCCACTCCCTCTCCCCTCCCTCCCACTCCACACCCACTACCCTCCACTCCCACTCCCACACCCACTCCCACTCTTCACCCCCTCCACTCCCCCTCTACCTACACTCCCTCTCACCCTCTCCTCCCCCTCCTGCTCCCACTCCCACTCCACACCCACTCCCCTTCAACTCCCCTCCCCCTCCCACTCACCCTCCACTCCCACTCCCACTCCCACTCCCACTCCTCTCCCCCTCCCACTCCCCCTCCACTCCCACTCCCACTTCCTCTCCCCCTCCCTCTCCCCCTCCACACCCACTCCCCTCCACTCCCACTCCCACACCCACACCCACACCTGCACCCCCTCCTCTCCCCCTCTATCTCCACTCCCCCTCACCCTCTCCTCCCCCTCCCACTCCCACTCCCACTCCCACTTCCTCTCCCCCTCCACACCCGCACCATCTCCCCTCTACTCCCACACCTGCAGCCTCTCCCCCTCCCACTCCCCTTCTCTCCCCCTCCTACTCCCTCCCCCCTTCCCCTCCTCTCCCCCTCCCCACCCACTCCCACTCCCACTCCCCTTCAACTCCCCTCACCCACCCCCTCCGTCACCCCCCTCCCACTCCCACTCCCACTCCCCCTCCCCCTCCACCTCCACTCCCCCTCCCCCTCCGCCTCCACTCCCCCTCCCACTCCCACTCCCACTCCTCTCCCCCTCCCACTCCCCCTCCACTCCCCCTCCCACTTCCTCTCCCCCTCCCTCTCCCCCTCCACACCCACTCCACTCCCACTCCCACACCTGCACCCACTCCCACTCCCTCCCACTCCCACTCCTACTCCCAAACCCACACCCACACCCCTCTACTCCCACACCCGCACCCTTTCCCCCTCCTCTCCCCCTCCCACTCCCTGCCCACTCCCCTTCACCCACACCCACACCTGCACTCGCACCCACACTCACACCCCCTCCCACTCCCCTCCCCCTCCCACTCCCACTCCTCTCCCACTCCCACTCCTCTCCCCATCCCACTCCCCCTGCATTCCCACTCCCTCTTCCCCCTCCCCCTCCCCCTCCCCCTCCCTCTCCCCCTCCACACCTGCACCCACTCCCACTCCCACTCCCACACTCGCACCTGCACCATCTCCCCTCTACTCCCACACCCGCACCCTCTCCCCCTCCCACTACCCTCCTCTCCCCCTCCCACTCCCTGCCCACTCCCACTCCTCTCCCCCTCCCACTCCCACTCCCACTCCCTCTCCCTCTCCCTCTCCCTCTCCCTCTCCCCCTCCACACCTGCACCTACACCCACACCCCCTCCACTCCCCCTCCCCCTCCCATTCCCCTCCCACTTCCCTCCCCCTCCCCCTCCCCCTCCCACGCCTACTCCCCCTCCCACTCCCACTCCCCCTCCGCCTCCACTCCTCCTCCCCCTCCCACACCTACTCCCACTCCCACTCCCCCTCCGCCTCCACTCCCCCTCCCACTCCCACTCCCACTCCTCTCCCCCTCCCACTCCCCCTCCCACTCCCCCTCCACTCCCACTCCCACTCTCTCTCCCCCTCCACACCCACTCCCTCCCACTTCCACTTCCACTCCCACTTGCCCTCGCACTCCCACTCCCCTTCAACTCCCCTCACCCTCTCCTCCCTCCTCCCGCACCCCCTACCCCTCCCCACCCACTCTCCTCCCCCTCTCCCTCTACCTCCACTCCCCCTCGCCCTCCCCACCCACTCCCCATCACCCTCTCACACTCATGCCCCCTCCACACGTGCTCTCACACCCGCACTCTCTCCCCATCCTCCCCCTCCCACTCTCGGACCCCCTCCCACTCCACACCCACTCCCACACACCCCACCCTCCCCACCCACTCCCCTCCCCCTCATCCTCCCATTCCCACTCCGCCTCTGCCTTTGCCTCAACTCCCCCTCGCCCTCCCCCACCCACTCCCTTTCAACTCTCCTCCCCCTCCCCTCCCACTCCTACTCCCACTCCCCCTTCACACCCGCACTCTCTCCCCATCCTCTCCCCCTCGCGCTCCCACTCCACACCCACTCCCCTTCAACTCCCCTCCCCCTCCCACTCCCAAACCCCCTCCCCCTCCCCCTCCCACTTCCTCTCTCCCTCCCTCTCCCCCTCCACACCCAATCTCACACCCGCACTCTCTCCCCCTCCACTCCCACTCCTCTCCCCCTCCCACTCCCCCTCCACTCCCACTCCCACTTCCTCTCCCCTTCCCTCTCCCCCTCCACACCCACTCCCTCCCACTCCCACTCCCCCTCCCACTCCCACTCCCCATCGCCCTCTCACACCCCCTCCCCATCCCACTCCCCCTCGCCCTCCCCCACCCACTCCCCATCGCCCTCCCGCACCCACTCCCCCTCCACACCTGCTCTCACACCCACACCTCTCTCCCCATCCTCTCCCCTTCCCACTCCCACACCCCCTCCCCTCCCCCTCGCACTCCACACCCACTCCCACACCCCTCACCCTCCCCACCCACTCCCCTCCCCATCGCCCTCCCACTCCCACTCCACCTCTGCCTTTGCCTCCGCTCCCCCTCGCCCTCCCCACCCACTCCCCTTCAACTCTCCTCCCCCTCCCCTCCCCTCCCCTCCCGCTCCCCCTTCACACCCGCACTCTCTCCCCATCCTCTTCCCCTCCCACGCCCACTCCACACCCACTGCCCTTCAACTCCCTTCCCCCTTCCACTCCCACTCCCACTTCCTCTCTCCCTCCCTCTCCCCCTCCACACCCACTCTCCCATCCACTCCCCGTCGCCCACCCACTCCCCATCGCCCTCCCCCACCCACTCCCCATCGCCCTCCTGCACCCACTCCCCCTCTACACCGACACTCTCTCCCCATCCCCTCCCCCTCCCCCTCCCACTCCACACCCACTCCCACACCCCTCGCTCTCCCCACCCACTCCCCTCCCCCTTGCCCTCCCACTCCCACTCTACCTCTGCCTCCACCTCTGCCTCCACTCCCCCTTGCCCTCCTCACCCACTCCCCTTCAACTCCCCTCCCCCTTGCCCTCCCACTCCCACTCTACCTCTGCCTCCACCTCCGCCTCCACTCCCCCTCGCCCTCCTCACCCACTCCCCTTCAACTCTCCTCCCCCTCCCCTCCCCCTCCCACTCTGACTCCCACTCCCCCTTCACACCCACACTCTCTTCCCATCCTCTCCCCCTCCCACTACCACTCCACATGCACTCCCCTTCAACTCCCCTCCCCCTCCCACTCCCACTTCCTCTCTCCCTCCCTCTCCCCCTCCACATCCACTCCCCGTCGCCCTCCCCACCCACTCCCCATCGCCCTCCCTCACCCACTCCCCCTCTACACTGACACTCTCTCCCCATCCTCTCCCCCTCCCCCTCCCACTCCACACCCACTCCCACACCCCTCGCTCTCCCCACCCACTCCCCTCCCCCTCGCCCTCCCACTCCCACTCTGCCTCTGCCTCCACCTCCACCTCCACTCCCCCTCGCCCTCCTCACCCACTCCCTTCAACTCTCCTCCCCCTCCCCTCCTCCCACTCTGACTCCCACTCCCCCTTCACACCCGCACTCTCTCCCCATCCTCTCCTCCCACTCCCACTCCCACTCCACACGCACTCCCCTTCAACTCCCCTCCCCCTCCCCCTCCCACACCCACTTCCTCTCTCCCTCCCCTCCCCCTCCCACTCCCCCTCCACACCCACTCTCACACCTGCACTCTCTCCCCATCCCGCTCCCACTCCCACTCCACACCCACTACCCTTCAACTCCCCTCCCCCTCCCACTCCCACTCCTGTACCCACTCCCCCTCTGCCTCCACTCCCCCTCACCCTCCCCACCCACTCCCCTTCAACTCCCCTCCCCCTCCCCCTCCCACTCCCCTCCCCCTCCCACACCTACACCCACACCCACACCCCCTCTGCCTCCCCCTCCCCTCCCACTCCACACCCACACCCACACCCCCTCTGCCTCCCCCTCCCCTCCCACTCCACACCCACTCCCACTTCCACACTCGAACCCACTCCTACTCCACACCCACTCCCACTTCCACACCCACACCTGCACCCGCACCCACTCCCACTCTGCCTCCACTCCCGCTCACCCTCCCCATCCACTCCCCTTTAACTCCCTTCCCCCTCCCCTGCCCACGCCCACTCCCACTCCCCCTCCACCTCCACTCCCCCTCGCTCTCCCCACCCACCCTCCTTCAACTCCCCTCCCCCTCCCACTCCACTCCCATGCCCACGCCCACGCCCACACCCACTCCCCCTCCCACTCCCACTCCCCCCCTCCCACACCCCCTCCCCTCCCACTCCACACCCGCACTCTCTCCCCATCCTCTCCCCCTCCCGCTCCCACTCCCACTCCACACCCACTCCCCTTCAACTCCCCTCCCCCTCCCACTCCATGCCCACACCCGCACCCACTCCACCTCCACTCCCGCTCGCCCTCCCCATCCACTCCCACTCCTGTACCCACTCCCCCTTCGCCTCCACTCCCCCTCGCCCTCCCCACCCATTCCCCTTCAACTCCCCTCCCCCTCCCACTCCACTCCCTCACCCACTCGCCTCCCCGTCCCACACCTACACCCACACCCACACCCCTTCTGCCTCCCCCTCCTCCTCCACTCCCCCTCACCCTCCCCACCCACTCCCCCTCCACCTCCCCACCCACTCCCCTTCAACTCCCCTCCCCCTCCCACTCCACGCCCATGCCCACTCCCACTCCCACTCCCCTTCCCATCCGCCTCCGCCTCCCCACCCACTCCCCTTCAACTCCCCTCCCCCTCCCACTCCATGCCCATGCCCACTCCCACTCCCACTCCCACACCCCCTTCCCACTCCACACCCGCACTCTCTCCCCATCCTCTCCCCCTCCTACTCCCACTCCCACTCACCCACCCACTCCACCCACCCACTCCCCCTCCGCCTCCACTCCCCCTCACCCTCCCCACCCACTCCCCTTTAACTCCCCTCCCCCTCCCACTCCACGCCCACGCCCACTCCCACTCCCACTCCCACTCCCACTCCCCCTCCCCCTCCTCATTCTCTCCCCATCCACCTCCACGCCCATGCCCACTCCCACTCCCACTCCCCTCCCCACCCACTCCCCTTCAACTCCCCTCCCCCTCCCACTCCATGCCCATGCCCACTCCCACTCCCACACCCCCTCCCCCTCCCCTCCCACTCCACACCTGCACTCTCTCCCCATCCTCTCCCCCTCCTACTCCCACTCCCACTCACCCACCCACCCACTCCCCCTCCGCCTCCACTCCCCCTTGCCCTCCCCACCCATTCCCCTTCAACTCCCCTGCCCCTCCCACTCCACTCCCTCACCCACTCCCCTCCCCCTCCCACACCTACACCTACACCCACACCCACACCCACTCCCCACCCACTCCCCTTCAACTCCACACCCATGCCCACTCCCACTCCCACTCCCCTCCCCCTCCCCCTCCCCCTCCGCCCTTCAACTCCCCTCCTCCTCCCACTCCATGCCCATGCCCACTCCCACACCCTCTCCCCCTCCCCTCCCACTCCACACCCGCACTCTCTCCCCATCCTCTCCCCCTCCTACTCCCACTCCCACTCCACCCACCCACTCCACCCACCCACTCCCCCTCCGCCTCCACTCCCCCTCGCCCTCCACACCCACTCCCCTTCAACTCCCCTCCCCCTCCCACTCCACGCCCACTCCCACTCCCACTCCCCTCCCCCTCCCACACCCACACCCACACCCACACCCGCTCCCCCTCCTCCTCCCCTTTAACTCCCGCACCCCCTCCCCTACCCACTCCCACTCCACCTCTGCCTCCACTCCCACTCCCCCTCGCCCTCCCCACCTACTCCCCTTCAACTCCCCTCCCCCGCCCACGCCCACGCCCACGCCCACGCCCACGCCCACTCCCCTCCCTCTTCCACACCCACTCCCACACCCACTCCTGCACCCACTTCCACACCCGCACCCACTCCCACTCCCCTCCCACTCCCACACCCACACCCACACCCACTCCCACTTCCACACCCGCACCCACACCCACTCCCACTCCACTCCACACCCACACCCACACCCGCACCCACACCCACTCCCATTCCCACACCACCACCCACTCCCGCTCGCCCTCCCCACCCACTCCCCTTCAACTCCCCTCCCACTCCCACTCCACGCCCATGCCCACTCCCACTCCCCTCCCCCTCCCACACCCACACCCACACCCACACCCCCTCCCCTTCCCCCTCCCCCTCCCCCTCCCCCTCCCCTTTAACTCCTGCACCCCCTCCCCTGCCCACTCCCACTCCACCTCCGCCTCCACCTCCACTCCCACTCCCCCTCGCCCTCCCCACCTACTCCCCTTCAACTACCCTCCCCCTCCCACTCCACGCCCACGCCCACACCCACGCCCCTCCCTCTTCCACACCCACACCCACACCCACTTCCACACCCGCACCCACTCCCCTCCCCCTCCCACACCAACACCCACACCGACTCCCACTCCCCTCCCACTCCACACCCACTCCCACTTCCACACCCGCACCCACACCCACTCCCACTCCACTCCACACCCACACCCACACCCACACCTGCACCCACACCCACTCCCATTCCCACACCACCACCCACTCCTCTTCAACTCCCCACCCCCTCCCACTCCACACCCATGCCCACTCCCACTCCCACTCCCCTCCCCCTCCTCCTCCCCCTCCGCCTCCCCACCCACTCCCCTTCAACTCCCCTCCCCCTCCCACTCCATGCCCATGCCCCCTCCCCCTCCCCTCCCACTCCACACCCGCACTCTCTCCCCATCCTCTCCCCCTCCTACTCCCACTCCCACTCACCCACCCACTCCCCCTCCCCCTCCCCCTCCCACTCCATGCCCATGCCCACTCCCATGCCCATGCCCACACCCACACCCACACCCCCTCCCCCTCCCCATCCACTCCCCTTTAACTCCCTTCCCCCTCCCCTGCCCACTCCCACTCCCCCTCCGCCTCCACTCCCACTCCCCTTCGCCCTCCCCACCTACTCCCCTTCAACTCCCTTCCCCCTCCCACTCCACGCCCACGCCCACGCCCACACCCACGCCCACGCCCGCACCCACTCCCCTCCCCCTCCCACACCAACACCCACACCCGCAACCACACCCACTCCCATTCCCACACCACCACCCACTCCCGCTCGCCCTCCCCACCCACTCCCCTTCAACTCCCCTCCCCCTCCCACTCCACGCCCATGCCCACTCCCACTCCCACTCCCCTCCCCCTCCCCCTCCCCCTCCCCCTCCCCACCCACTCCCCTTCAACTCCCCTCCCCCTCCCACTCCATGCCCATGCCCCCTCCCCCTCCCCTCCCACTCCACACCCGCACTCTCTCCCCATCCTCTCCCCCTCCTACTCCCACTCCCACTCACCCACCCACTCCCCCTCCCACTCCATGCCCATGCCCTTGCCCTCCCCACCTACTCCCCTTCAACTCCCCTCCCCCTCCCACTCCACGCCCACGCCCACGCCCACACCCACGCCCACACCCACACCCACTCCTGCACCCGCACCCGCACCCACTCCCCTCCCCCTCCCACACCAACACCCACACCCGCACCCACACCCACTCCCATTCCCACACCACCAACCACTCCCGCTCGCCCTCCCCACCCACTCCCCTTCAACTCCGCTCCCCCTCCCACTCCACGCCCATGCCCACTCCCACTCCCACTCCCCTCCCCCTCCCCCTCCCCCTCCCCACCCACTCCCCTTCAACTCCCCTCCCCCTCCCACTCCATGCCCATGCCCCCTCCCCCTCCCCTCCCACTCCACACCCACACTCTCTCCCCATCCTCTCCCCCTCCTACTCCCACTCCCACTCACCCACCCACTCCCCCTCCCCCTCCCCCTCCCACTCCATGCCCATGCCCACTCCCATGCCCATGCCCACACCCACACCCACACCCCCTCCCCCTCCACCTCCCCCTCCCCATCCACTCCCCTTTAACTCCCTTCCCCCTCCCCTGCCCACTCCCACTCCCCCTCCGCCTCCACTCCTACTCCCCCTCGCCCTCCCCACCTACTCCCCTTCAACTCCCCTCCCTCTTCCACACCCACACCCACACCCACTTCCACACCCGCACCCACTCCCCTCCCCCTCCCACACCAACACCCACTCCCACTCCCCTCCCACTCCACACCCACTCCCACTTCCACACCCGCACCCACACCCACTCCCACTCCACTCCACACCCACACCCACACCCGCACCCACACCCACTCCCATTCCCACACCACCACCCACTCCCGCTCGCCCTCCCCACCCACTCCCCTTCAACTCCCATCCCCCTCCCACTCCACGCCCATGCCCACTCCCACTCCCACTCCCCTCCCCCTCCCCCTCCGCCTCCCCACCCACTCCCCTTCAACTCCCCTCCCCCTCCCACTCCATGCCCATGCCCCCTCCCCCTCCCCTCCCACTCGACACCCGCACTCTCTCCCCATCCTCTCCCCCTCCTACTCCCACTCCCACTCACCCACCCACTCCCCCTCCCCCTCCCCCTCCCCCTCCATGCCCATGCCCACTCCCACGCCCATGCCCACACCCACACCCCCTGCCCCTGCCCCTCCCCCTCCCCATCCACTCCCCTTTAACTCCCTTCCCCCTCCCCTGCCCACTCCCACTCCCCCTCCGCCTCCACTCCCACTCCCCCTCGCCCTCCCCACCTACTCCCCTTCAACTCCCCTCCCCCTCCCACTCCACGCCCACGCCCACGCCCACACCCGCACCCGCACCCGCACCCCTCCCCCTCCCACACCAACACCCACACCCACTCCCACTCCCCTCCCACTCCACACCCACTCCCACTTCTACACCCGCACCCACACGCACTCCCACTCCCACTCCCACTCCCACTCCACTCCACTCCACACCCACACCCACTCCCATTCCCACACCACCACCCACTCCTGCTCGCCCTCCCCATCCACTCCCTTCCCCCTCCCCCACCCACTCCCACTCGCCCTCCCCTTCAACTTCCTTCCCCCTCCCCCGCCCACTCCCACTCGCCCTCACCCTCCCCACCCACTCCCCTCCCCTTCCCCTCCTCTCCCCCTCCCCCTCCCACACCCCCACCCCCACCCCCTCCCCCTCCCCCTCCCGCACCCACTCCCCCTCCCCTCCCACTCCACACCCATTCCCACTTCCACACCCACACCCACTCCCACACCCGCACCCGCACCCACTCCGCCTCCACTCCCACTCGCCCTCCCCATCCACTCCCCTTCAACTCCCTTCCCCTCCCCCGCCCACTCCCACTCTCCTTCAACTCTCCTCTCCGTCCCCCTCCCACTCCCCCACCACTCCACTACCACTTCCTCTCCCCCTCCACACCCAACTCCCCTTCAACCCCCCTCCCACTCCACTCCCATTCCCTCCCATACCCACTCCCCTTCAACTCCCCTCATCCTACACTCCCACTCCCCCTCCCACGCCCACACCCATGCCCACTCCCCTTCAACTCCACTCCCAATCCTCCCATCCCATTCCACTCCACTCCCCCTCCATTCCCCCTCCCACGACACTCCCACCCCCCCCCCCCCCTTTTCCCCTCCCACTCCACTCCCATCTCTTCCCATACCCACTCCCCTTCAACTCCCCTCATCCTACACTCCCACTCCCGCTCCCACTCCCACTCCACCTCCACCTCCACGCCCACTCCCACTCCCACACCACCTATTTACAATTGTTTAATTAGTAATAATTAAATTAAAAAAAAAAAAAAAAAATAATAACGTAAAAAGGAACAAGAAAGAATTCTTGAAGGATGTCCATGGCCATCCTTAAGAGTTTGTGGAGAGGTATTTCTACCCCTCCAAAAAAGTAATATATTTTTTTTATTAATTATAGTTGTAAAGTGACATGTTTACAAGAAATTTAGGTATTTATTAGTACAATAACTTTATTTAGAAGTAATATGGAATCTTTTAAATGATAGCACTCCTTGACTATATTTTTTATCCAAGAAAATCAAGAATTTTTTAAATTATATATAAAACAATCTGTTACTTATAATTACCATACAAAATGAAATATTTTATACATATTAAAGAAAATCTTTAATTAAAATATGATTTCAAATGTCAACATTTTCCATTACATAATATATATTTTCAATGAATTCTCTGTATATAATTCCCATTTTACCTTTACTAGTAATTATCTATTCTAACTATTAAATGCATTGAAAATCACCATGTAACAAAATAATCAAATGGTTCACTCCTTAACATCAATAATGAAACCACACATCAATGACATTATTTCACAATTTAAAAATCTCATTAGACTAGTTGAACCAAACCAACAAATTCTATAATGAAACTTTTCAACCTAACTCCAGTTAATCAAAGTTTTTAATCAAACAGACTGACCAAAAATAATTGCGCTGCTTTTAATTTGAAAATAAAGACAACAAAAAATATTGAAGTTGATGACATTAAAAAACAATTGAAAGAAATGGAGATGAAATATGCTAATCATATTGTCTTCAAATTAAATTATCATATTTCTTTGAAAACCAAATTGCATTTTAAGAAACTACTATACGAAAATCAAAATTTAATATATTCACTAAATTGATAAACATTTTCCTCAACAAAGCCAATTAGAGTTGGACAACATCATTCAAACATTTTCCTTGGTAATTTAGCATGAAAGAATGCATCAAGAAACCCTAACCTACATGATAGTCCAGGACACGAAGAACTCGTTTGAGAACAAACCGCAAAAAAGTAATTTCGTTTAATTATCTATTGAAGCTGGAGATGTGAGTTTAGGGGGACAACAAAAATCCAACATTTCATTATTAATGGAGGCTACAAAATCAGGAGCCTCTGATAATGGATTTGTGGGCAGTGAGTATTATATTCATGGCCATTGGACTGAAGTGGCTGCAGAAGCTGTGTATGTAAGCCTTGCAAGTGGGTGGGTTGCAGAGTGATGACAGAAGCAGAGTACCACAAGATCTTGGATTATGATAAGCATGGAAAAAAGGTTACAAGTATGAGAGGAGATGGTTGGGAGTGGACTAGCACAGAGTTTCACCCATGCCAGAGTATGAAGAATACTGTATTGAGTACTCAGATGTGACACATGAAAGTATGCACAGAGATTCGTTCAGGAACTTCTATCAAAGTCAGTACAGATATCGGTTCTAAAATTCTGGGCTATATTATGCCCTGAGATCCCTTCACTAGATTTCTATACCATAAGAAAACTTTTAAGTGTTAGAAGTTGGATTCCAAAACCAAACATAAGCCTCTGTCCTCTTCAGTCTGTAAAATATTATCAATCCATAGTAGCAAAGGTGGCAACAGGGATTACACCCTATTCATAACAAATATTACTCGAAGCTCCATTATTATATTTTTCTCTAAGATATTTTCATCAGATTTTTATAACTTAAGAAGACTTAGGGTATGGTGCTATATGAGGAGCTTCCTAAAAAATTCAATGGGTGCTGCTAAGATTTTCTAGCAGGCAAAAGGGATTACACCCTGTTCATTACAATGTTACTCGATTTTCATCAGATTTCTATAATTTAAAGAAGACTTCGTGTATAGTGCTATGGGAGGGGCTTCCTAAAAGATTCAGTGGGTGCTGCTAAGATTTTCTAGGATTATTTTAATTTGATGTTATGAAATTTCTAATTTAGTCTATGCTTAACACTTTAAGCTCTAAAATTTATGGAAGCTGGTGGTCTCATAGATTGTGGTCTAAGCTGGTTGGAAAAGTTTTAACTCCCCACCTTTTTGACCAACTTAAATTCGCATCCTGAAAAGTAGAGACTGCTATTTTTCAAAAAATATTCTTATTAATACTGTAGCATTTTGTTTTTATTTTTTCAATTTGTAAAAATCAGTTCATAATAGAGGAGACAGCAGGTATAAGACCCAAATCATTGCAGGTGTTGATGTTACTGAAAATTCCTTGAGTTTCCCAGATCCAATCTCCAAAATAAATTGCATTATTTTAAGCATCATCTTCCATGGAACCCAGCTACAGATCTCTCAATACTTTAGAAGACACTCTTTAGAAGACACTCTTAGACAATGATCAGAGATAAGCATCAAGCATTCAATATAGGAGGTAATATTGAAAGCTGATATGAGGTAAGCAACTTTAATACTAATGAGTAATAGACTATGGATTCGTAGTCAAAAATGAGCTTTTACAACTGAACTGCATTAATACTGTTGCAAGACGATTGATTCAATGCAACTATTTCAGAGTGGGGCAGTTTGATTATATATTTACTAAAATATCTTTTTATAAATTGTGCAAGGGAATTTGAAGCCTCCTAATCTAAGCATGTGATTACATGGTTAACACAAAAGCTGATACATTACCTAACTGCTGGAATGAGAAGAACCTAAGGCTAAGACATCTCCTATATAATAGTAGCACATATTACTTTGTAGAATTATACCTATATAATCAAAAACCTTTGCAGGTTCTATTTATGTTTCAAAGATTAGCTCATCAAAACAAGATAATGATCTGCATGTTTATCGCCGAGTATGATATGATACTGTTGAAATATGGTTTCACGGGGCTTTATAACCATAATTTAAAATTTTGTTGAACTCGAATTCAAATCAGATTTCTGTTACCAGCTGGTATCAAACGCATGTTTAGACTATATTTTGTTTGTGAGATTTTTATTTTCTATTGGGTGAATTGGTAAATCAAAACCATGTTCTAGCTTTCCAAATTAAGTATTGTACACTGTGGGAGCTTCCACACTTGCAAACAATCCTACTTTTGTGTTTTTAACCTTGGTATATGACGCCAAAAACATGTTTATTTTTTTTGTTATTCATCAAAATATTATATATACTGTCTTAGCTTCAGCTATATTTATTATAAAACTGAACTTCAACAAACACCACTAGATTTTCTCTGTTGTTTTCTATAGTTTATTACAGCTCTAAAGAACTAAACTCATATTTAGGCAATCGAACACCTCAAGAGATAGATGTCAAAGTAGCTCCATACTGGTGACAGGCAGAGATTCATAGATGTAAGAAAGATTAATGGCAAAGGCATAAATATGTTCTTTCAGCTGGGTTGGATGCAGGATTGGCATTAATGGGAGTGCTACTGTATGTGTGTGTGCTTGAGATTGGAAAACATTTTCTTGAATTGGTGGCGATAAAACTTAAACGGATGCCGTTTGGTACCATGACCCAAGGGCATTGTAAATGAAGGCTGCCCTGCATTTTCTTGATTAAACAAAATATTCAAATTTGTATATAGTAGATATTTCATTTGGTTCTAACACGTTGTACCATGAGGTTAATATCACTGTCTCTTTATTGATTCTTGACATTATTATGGGTTATTGTGAAGCATAAAAGATTGTGGCCCTCTTTCTAGTAGTGACCAGGCTGGAGGCAGGCAATCTCAGAGCACTTCTCTATCAGATCTAAGATTGTAAGAGTTCAATATAACAGCAAGAATTGACTTCCACCCATTTAACGAAGGTGCCTGTCAGTACACAACTCCTCTGCCTTGTAAGCACAACCCACCACAACAATGCCCTCAACAGATGGTACTCCCTGTTCTGAGTATGGCTGCTGCCGCTGCCTTTACCTTCTATGCTGTCAGCTTCAATGAAATCAGGGAGGTAAACCCAATATTCTGCCTCCTATTCCCTCTAATTACTATTTACCATAAACATGCAAATGTTTGTGTTCTCATAGTTTCTGCCACTGGAAATTTCCAATGTTAATTGTTTGAAGTTGTTTCCACCATTCTCCTCACCTTACTTGCCTCTGCCTCCAAGATTTCTACATTCTTTGTAACCCTAGTTGTCTCTGTCTTAGAGGGTTTCATCTTCTAGAGTTTCCAACAAATTTTCTATACTTTATTTATGATGACATAGATTACAGTGCGTGTGATCAGAAATGATAATTGTGAAAAGCACTAATTCTATTTTTATCTTTTCCTAAATCAGAACAAATTCTTTCTGTTGTGATATTGATTGCTAGCGAAATTCACATAGTTTTTCCCCATTTGTTTTCTTTCCTTAAACTTAGACTTTTCATGTCTAGAAAGTTCCTAGCGTATAGAGCATGCATCACCAAGGTTAGACTTTTCATGTCTAGAAAGTTCAGATGCAATCTCAATTCTCGCCTGTTAAGATCTTAGGGTTTTTCATTTTCTATTAGTGACTTGCACCAGCCACTTCAACATGGAGATTGCATATAGATCGTCATCCTCAAAACTGCATAGTCACCTATGCTCTCTTGCGCATGTTTTTCCAGTTTTGGTGAACAGATTTTGTTGGATGTTTTTCCCTCTAATCTTTATTATTAGAGAAGGTCGCACTAACAACCGGATATGTAATATAGTATTTTGTTCTATGGCATTTCATTTTGGTTGTGGGCCTACTCTCGTATAGCATAATTAAACAGAAGAAGAAAGCCTTAGATCCCACATCAGGGAGCAGAAAATATAGAAAGATAGAGAGAAAAACTCAAAGTGTCTCCTCCAAGGACTAATACAACAGCTCGGAAAACTGCTAAAACAAAATATGTTAGAATTCTTAAAATGAACCTTTCTTTTGTTTCCATTTAACGGTCCACTGGGTACAACTGGTGAGGAGCACTTTAATGGTCCACTGGGTAACATCATCTACCAACCTTAGTTTTTCGCTTTGGATTTTCTTTCCCTCTATTTGCCAGTCATTCCATATAAGTTTGGCTTTGTGAGCTTATTTGATGTCTGATCAGAAAGAGCCCTCTGAAGCTCCTCATTGATGAAGCCACAAATGAAGTGAGACATTGAGGCAGGAGTCAATTGCTACGAGATTCCATGTTTATTAATTTTTAATCTACACCGTGTTTCACTAGGCCGATGACTTGCAGGAACAGAGCATATTATGGAATTTGTTAACAGGGACTGAAAATCATTTGCAGGAAACATAGATTCTATCCAAGGGAGAAAGACTAACAACCTTTGTACAAATCCATTAAGACAATGAAAACAATCTCCAACCCAATTCGCAGCACATAAAAGTCATTTCTAATTTCACATTCTTCTAATTACTGTGACCCATTCCTGGATTGTGACCTTCTTGGTGATTTATGATTATCATCTCTTTCTTTACACTAATTTGAGCCAAGATTTACAAAACAAAAGATCCAAAATGAAGAAAAGCATTATAGCAAGGCCAAATCTCATTTTGCAATTATAAAGAAGAATGATAGTTCCTGAAAATTTCCAAGGCAAAGGCGAGAGATAGAAAGATTACCTGTGCTAATAAATTGCAGGAACAGAGCATATTTGCTTACAGGGGCATATCTGCTAAGGGACCCAACATCCCCATTGGATTGTTCTCCCATGAAATGGGTACCCAACTGTGAGGCCGATCATGCTGTTCTTCCACGTCAATATTCATATTCAATCGGATCCTCCTCGTTTCCATCCCCAGACATTGTCAATTTCAGAGGGGAAAGTGATAACTTGCCCCGAGGAGACCAACTGTTTGTGGCACTGGGAATCGATATGGAAAGCTGGATGGTTATTCTGTTTCGATCTCAAAGTTTCCTCCGTATCTGATCTAGGCCAATCATCCAAGAAATGTCGCAGCGGCCGTTCCTCCTGCCCACTCTCCTGCATGTTCCCATGACTTCTGTTACCTGCACACCCACCCAAAAATGAATGCTGGTGCTGCTTTGTATCGAAATTCTCAGCCTGGTTTCCCTCACTCATAAGCCACCCGCCATTCATGGCTGCTCGAAACCTTCGCTGACAAAATATCATCCTCTACTTTGATTCCGTTCAAGTACTCAAATATGCTCTACACAGCCCAACCCAGCCTCTCCTCCTTCACATGATCAATGCAATGCACCATAGGGCCTATGTATAGGCACAAATATAGCCGTTTGCTTTTTCCTTTTCCTCCACTTGTCCGTTGAAAAGGCCTATGATTCAAATTTAGGAGCGGCCTATGATTTAAATATTTTAATCCTCACATGAGATTAAGTATATAGATATATATATATTTGTGTATTTTTATGGAATAAACATCAGAATATATGAGAAAATTTACAATCTTTATCAATAAATCTTGTAGTTAGTATTGAAAAGAAGTTAAACACTAGCATGCATAAAATGAAATAAAAGTGTTTGGTATATATTTTCCCAGTTTTCACTTGAAAGTTAAAACTTACTTCTAATATATTTATTAATTTCAACTCAATTTTAAACCTAAAGGTGCAAAGTACCACACTTTAAAAGAAAGTCATCATTTTTTTTTAAAAAGTGCACATAGCATCTTACCTTAATTAAGTTCTTACTTCAAATTCATCTATTAAAAACATATTCTTCAAAGAATTTATGTTGTAATTATCATTGTTCTATTTAGTCAATAAACACGAGAATATGATTCTCTTCCTTTCATTCATCTTTTACGATTGAGTTATTGCTTGACTTAAGTATTAAACCTTGTATCTCTAAACATTGTGGTTAATATCCATATACTTGTAAATGACAACATCTACAAGTTAATTAGATATGTAAGTAGATAAACATAGTAAAATTTAACAATAATAACAATAATATTTAGGTTCCTCAATTATTCTATTAAGAATGTATTTAGACAAGGGTGAACTACCTATTAATGTTATGAGCCTATTGAATAAATTATTATTTATATTGATAATATTTCTTTCTCTGAAATAGATTAACATGAGTTATGTATTTTATGAAATAATTAAGATTTAGTTTTAGGATTAAGAATTATATAATTTTTTAATGAAATGAAGTTCTTATAAATACAAAGTAATCAAAGTCATTGCATGATGTTGTGTATCCTTATGGAATAAATACTAGAATATATGAGGAAATTTTCAATCCTTATAAGATTTAGTTAGTAATGAAAAGAAGTTAAACACTAGCATGCATAGAATGAAATAAAAGTGTCTGGTATATATTTTCCCAATTTTCACTTGAAAGTTAAAATTTACTTCTAATATATTTATTAATTTCAACTCAATTTTAAATCTAAAGGTGCAAAGTACCCATTACCACACTTTAAAAGAAAGTCGTAATTTTTTAAAAAAGTGCACATAACATCTTACCTTAATTAAGTTCTTAGTTCAAATTCATCTATTAAAAAAATATTCTTTAAGAAATTTATGTTGTAATTATCATTGTTCTATTTAGTCAATGAATATGAGAATATGATTCTCTTCTTTTCATTCATCTTTTATGGTTGAGTTATTGCTTGACTTAAGTATTAAACCTTGTATCTCTAAACATTGTGGTTAATATCCAAATACTTGTAAATGATAGCATCTACAAGTTAATTAGATATGTAAGTAGATAAACATAGTAAAATTTAACAATAATAACAAGAATATTTAGGTTTCTCAATTATTCTATCAAGAATGTATTTAGACAAAGGTGAACTACCTATTAATGTTATGAGCCTATTGAATAAATTATTATTTATATTGATAATATTTCTTTCTCTCAAATAGATTGACATGAGTTATGTATTTTATAAAATAATTAAGATTTAGTTTTAGGATTAAGAATTATATAATTTTTTAATGAAATGAAGTTCTTATAAACACAAAGTAATCAAAGTCATTGCATGATGTTGTTATTAAATTTGTTTTGTATGGTATCACTAATTATTTATCAAGATGTGTTTAAATTAGGTATATATTATTTTTTGTTAAGTGGCTATTATTTGATCATTTTCAATTTTATTTATATATTACAGTAGAATGTCAAGACACAAATTAAAATAGGAAATTATGGAAAATAATCTTAATTATTATTCCGCTACTTATATCATAGTTCTCTTTTGTTAGATCCTAGCAATTATACATAGAATCCTTTGGAGCTATACTTCGGAAATTAAATCATTCTTTGTTGTCTAAGTAACCTTATAGGGATATCCTTAGGTAATTTTTTTTCAATTGAAAGTAAGTTTTATACATTTTATTTTTTACTGGATATGTAAGTACTTAAAGGATAAATTATGAATGTCAAATGGACATCTCTTGGTATAATTTATTGTAGCTTTTGACGCATTCACTCTAGTAAAAAACCAACAATATATGACTAAGTGACTGTGGAGGTGATTATAGAAGTGACTGGCTTGATGACTGAGGGCATCAACTTCTACAAGGATAGGAAAATTTCAGACAAAGCTTTGGAGGCTTTTGCACCTACGGAGCAGGAGAGAAATTGTATGGTTAAGGTGGAAAATTCATAGTTTAAGCCTAAGTTCATTTCCAAGCCCTGGCATCTTGTTTTATTTGTTATTATCGGCTACATTACCCTTGATGGTCGGTATACTAAAATTTACAACCACCATCTTATCCTTCTTAATTACTTTAGGCATGGGGTTAAAATTAATTTTCCTTTTTACCTGCTAAGTTCTTTGAACGCTTCTCTCCTCCACTGGCAAAGGGATCCAAAGGGTGATCATGCTTTCCATGAAGGGCTCATGGTCCTTATCTTTGAAGTGTTGAAGTCGAAGAAGGTGGAAAGAACCTGACTTAATAGAAAAGCCCTTGAGGACTATGACATTGATGGGAAAGAGTCTAAGGAGCTGTTTATGGAGGACATGGAAGATGAAGAGGGGGATTCTGAGGAGTACCAGGAGGTCAGTCCTAAGAAAAATAAAAAGAAAAGGAAGATGGAGGATTTGACAACTAATATGGAGTTAGAGGAAGAAGAGAGCAGGGAGGAGAGTTCTAAGAAGCAGGGGAAAAAGAGATTGGAACCTATTGGCAAACGTACTAGAGCTAAAAAAGAGAAGAAGAAAGTTGTGAAAAGGGTTTTCATATCCTTTGATGAGGGTTCTTCCTCCCAGGAAAAGAATGATCAGGAAAACCATGTGGACAACAACCCTACTATGGAGGAGAGTGGGGGTATTGGGAATAATGTGTGGGTTGAGGAAAATATCCTGTAAGAGGTTGCATAGGATGTGACAAATATTGAGAAAGATGGGTACGAGAAGGATAAGGCCAACTTGGAGAAGGAGAAGGTGGATAGTCCTAAGGAGAACATGGAGGAAGGGAACGAGGGTTTTGAGAAAAAGGAGGGAAGGAATATGGATTTTGAGAATTTGGGGTGCTTGGCTTTCTTGTCTACCCTTAGCATAATGAAAAATGATATCACTGCGATGAAGACCCACATTCACCAGCTGCAAAAAGAGACGGGGGTTCTTAAAAAGATGAACCTGGGGGAGAAAACTATGGGCCAGACAATTGATGAGCTCATTAACATTGTTGCCAGAACTGAGGGTGTTGCTATTTTCAATGACAGACTCACTACCATGGAGGAGAAAATTGAAAGCAGTAATGTTATAACCAGGAAAGTTGAAACTATGGAAAAGAGAATTGACAAGTTGGAGAAGACCATGGGGAATATTGCAGAACAGAGCTTTGCTAGCCTCAAGGCTTTAAATGAGCACGCAAAGATCCTACTAGACAAGCTTGATAATGGGAAAGGGAACCAAGAGATCATAGAGACTAAAGAGGATCAAGGACCTAGTAGGCATACAAGATCCAGGTTCAAGAAGATGGAGGATGGAAATAAGAACGACATGGAAGATCTAAAGTTGTCTGCTACAAACATGTAGATTCTTGCTGATCAGGCTGTAGAACTGATGAAAAGTGTTTAAACAATAGCTTGCTATCTTTCTTTTCTTTTTTGTTGTCCTTTGTTTTATGGTTGTTCGTTACGTTTAAGGACTCGGTTGTGTTGTTTTTTTTGGTGCTAATGCACTTGTCCTTTTGGAGCTTAAATGTTTTATCTTTTATCCTTATGTAAAAGGTTTCAAGTCCTTTCAAAACCCATTTTTATGTAATCAAAACTACTAGAAATTATAGATAAATGACTAATTTTGACCACGTGACCATTAGTAGTTTATTTCTAGTCATTTATGTTGCGACCAAATTTATGACTAAACTATTTTAGTCATTGATTTGGTCATTTTTTAGTCATTTATTTAGTCATTTATTTGGTTATTTATTTAGTCATTGATTTAGTTGTTTATTTAGTCATTTATTTGGTCATTTATTTGATCATTGATTTGGTTATTCATTTATTCATTTATTTAGTCATATATTTAGTTTTTAATTTAGTCATATATTAGTCATATTAGGGCATGATAGAATCAAATCACTATCCTCCTTATAAAATAGGTGCTCTTCTATTGAGCTAGTATGCTTTAAAGAATAATCATACCATGTATACTAGTAGTTTCCATTAAACGTGATTTCAAGTTTTTCCATCTATAATTCAAGGGTAGCAAAGCCTAAGGGGAGGTTGACTAGTGATACTTTAAACTCAATGGTGAAGTTATTCAATGTGCAATATAAGGATGAAGTGAATGATTCCATTGGAAGATCCATTACACGTGGCTCATTCCCCTTATTATAATAACAAGCATTTATCTTTAGGGGAAACCATCCACATTAAATAGAGATCAAGTATGTACCAATAATCATACCTTCTACATTTTCACTCTTGATTAACCCATCAAAATATTTACTTCTTCAAAAGTCCCCTCTCCTAATAATCTACCAATCTATTGCACTTCTATCCAATACATCAATCATAAAATGTTAAATTAAGCTCACATGTCTTTTTCATCAACTACTGGGTTAGATTTAACCATGTTTAACATAATAAAGAGACTGTGATGGGTGCTCATTGAAAGTACAATAGTTTTTAGACACACTACTTGTACTAATACAACATATACATATTATACCTCAACTGATGTATGACCCCAAAGGAAAAAATAGAATTCATTGAGTAAAAATGTCCACTAGGCGTCTACTCTTGTGAAATTGCCAAGAGCTTTTTATCTATTGGAAACCCTTGATAGAATCTATATTTACCAACTCTATGGTACAAGGTTCTAGTCCTAACATAAGTTTGTCAAGCTTCTTACAACCTCATTCAACAAACTTTTTGAAACACCATGAAATAGAAACAACATTCAAATCCTAATGGAATTTAGAGCCACCAGAAAAACTTAAACTCATCCCTTGAGAAAACTTAAACATTTTCACTCTTGATTAACCCATCAAAATATTTACTTCTTCAAAAGTCCACACTCCTGATAACCTACTAATCTATTGCACTTAGATATCCAATACATCAATCATAAAATGCTAAATTTGGCTCACATGTCTTTTCTGTCAAATACTAGGTTAGATTTAATCAGCTTAACATAATAAAGAGACCGTGATGGGTGCTCATCAATTGAAAGTACAACAGTTTTTAGACACACTACTTATACTAATAAAATATATATATTATACCTCAACTGCTATATGTCCACTGAGTAAAAATGTCCACTGGAAAAAAATTTTTACAACGTCAACTCTTGTGAAATTTCTAAGAGCTTTTCATCTATTAGAAACCCTTGATAGAATCTGTATATACCAACTCTATGGTACTAGGTTCTAGTCCTGACATAAGTTTTGTCAAGCTTTTTACAACCTCATTCAAAAAAAAATTTAAAACACCATGAAATAGAAAAAACATTCAAATCTTAATGGGATTTAGAGCCACCAGAAAAACTTAAACTCATCCCTTGAGAAAAATTGCAATTTGATTTCAGGCGGGAGGTCTATCTGAATTACCCTTCTTGAAACCAAGAAACTAAGACTGCTATGGGTAAAGGCTAATAGAGTGGTAGAAATAAAAGAGAAATCATCAGTAGGGAAAAAGATAGAGTTAGAATCATCGATGATTCAAATTAATTTGGTGTCTTTATCTCCTATTTGGCTTTATTATCTTTCATGTCAAATTAATCTGGTGTCTTTATCTCCCTAGTTGTTAACAGATCTAGGATGGATCCTAATCTATGACTCTTCAAGGAGTTTCACTTTCTCTCGTCTCCTAAATTATTTCAGATGATTAGGACTACAATAATAGATTTTCTTATAGTTTATATCAACTTGTAGATGTCTATTTCTTCTTAGTGATGGTGTTAGAGGTTTAAACTTCCATTCCAATACTAAGAATTTATGAATTATAAAAGTCTCGTGCTTTCCAAATTTTTACTATAATGTTATTGGAATTTAGGATTTGAAAAGTACTCTAAAAAATAATGTACAATACAAGGAAATAAAAAAGAATTTTCTGGTGTCAAAATTTTTCTGTACAAGTCCTCTTGTATACAAAAAAAAAAAGATTTGAAAGCCTAAATTAATCTATACAAGGAAATCAAGTACTTCAAACAAGCATAGTTTTGTCGGCATAATAGTGGATCTTAGGAGGTGTTCTTTAGTCATATATTTCCAACTCTATTCTCTGAATGCCATCATCATTGCCACCATATCAACAAAAACATCAGGAAATGTATCTGCATCAAATTTGTTGGTCACTTGTAAAAATAAATTTCAAAATCAAATGAAAACAATTTAATAATTTTATGCAGTGGAATCAATAGTTGTTGGCATCCAAATAACATATGTAAATGATCAAACTAACATGGTTGTTGGCATCCAAATAACAGATGTAAATCCTCAAACCAATGTTCATCTCCAGATAAATCAACTAGATTTTTTTAGCATCTTATGTCTAAAATTGGCCCAAGCAAATCTCTTAGTTGATGAAAAAACATTTGCAAAGTCATTATTACTTCAAAGCTATCAAATGAAAATTATGATCACCTAAACAATATTGCTAGAATGCATAAAGATGAAGGATTTGAAATGATGAAAAATATTCTAGTTTTTAGTAACCAAGACCTACAAGTCACACTTAAACAATCAAGTTCCAAATCAAGAATACCTAGATTAGATGTAATCAAAAGAAACTCAAATCCACACACTCACTCTATGTGATTCACTCAAACATAAATTTTGTATTTTCTCAATTAATCACGCAAATAGGAATTTATTGTGAATGAGATTTTTCTTCACCTCTTCATAGCTTTGCAAGTCCCATGTTTTTTCATCTTAAATTTAGTTTATATCTTTCATTGAAAAGACATAAATGTTTATTATATTCTTCATAGCTTTGCAAGCATCATGTTTTTTCCTCTTAAAAATTATTTTATTTTTGATTAAAAAAATAGATATGTTTATGATACTATTATATATTATACTAATGGCTCATAATGTTTGTGGTAATATCAGCTACCCATTTATGTAGTGGCTTAAATAGTGCAATGGCACTAAAAGAAACAATTAGAAATGTATCCCTTGATGTTGCAGTAAATGCTGCTAAGGAAAAGATGTTGAATCACTTATTTTTTGAATTCATGTTTACCTTCATACTCATGTTTGTTTTGTTTGCAATGGTCAGAAATTATAAAGCAGTAAGTGACACAATATTACCAACTCTAGTATCAACCATTCTACTTAATACTTATCACAACTTTTGACTAATCAATATGGTAATGATTTATTTGTGCGGCTTGGTCATATAATATGGGTTTCTATGGGTGGAACAAGGCTTTGTGTTTTATTTGGAGGTTATGTTCCAAAACCTTCAGATTTCAAGGAACATATATGAAATTAATTGTGTTTTATCCTCTCTCATTTACAATATTTTGAGTTTATATTATAAACCTTACTACATGAACTGAAAAGATCCAAAATGGTCTAGAAGCTAGATCCAAGAGTGATGAGAAAAGATAATGTTGTAATGTTTTTGTTTTTTTTTCCTCCTATGATTTGAAATCTAATTAGAATTAATGAAGGGACACTATTACACATACAAGCTAATTTCAAGAGCTTCCATGAACCCAATGAGATCTTCAATTTAATTCTTTACTAGTCCATGAAAAGTTTAGTACAGTATCAAATTCAAGCCAATAGAGCCAAGCCAAGTTAGGATCCTTACTTGTATTTTGGCTAAAGGATTTTTCACCAAAAGAATTGGCAACTCAATCATAAAATATCCCAATGAAAAAGAGAGATCCTAAATTCAATAGCTAACTAATCCCTATTTTTTTTTAAAACAATCTCATCATCTTGTCTACATAATAATTTTAATATGGAACTAAACAACCTATGAATTGTTTGTTCCTCCACTTTGCAATTAATATCTTAAGTGTAGAAATTTAAATTTATCCTATCACTATTACTCTACAAACATTATAAATTCCCCATGGAAATGTTTTGGATTTCTAATTTACTATTATTTCATTCATTTAGAGCTACGAACCTTTTTATTATGAAGACAATTTTTAAATAAGGATCAAACTCAAATATATATCTAATAATTATGACTATAACCTAGCACCTGCCTAGTTACTTGTTTCTTTTACAACTGTGTTCGTGTTAATGTCCAAATCAACACTACACCAATCTTTGATAAGAAAGCATAGAAGCAATTAAATATTCATATTTATATAGATATCCAATAGAAATAAGAGGAAAACACTTACAAAATTTATACTCTGATGAGACTAGCTTCTGAGAAGCTTGTACCAGTCCATGAATATCCAACTAGTAAACATGGATCTCCTTGCCAATAAAATGGCACATTTATCAAATACCACTTTACTAGATTCAAAGCTATCATCGTGGTCAAATTGACATTATTATAATATTAGAGTAATTTAGCTTGACCATAAAACATACTTTAAGAGTCTAATAAATATTGATGGATGGATGAAGGCAGGCTTAGGCTTATCCTTACCCTCCCTTGTGATAGTTCTTCATCCCAAGATAACCCACACAAATAGTTCCCCTACATTGATTATTGGTCCAAGACTTGAATAGGGAATAGGAGTCAGTAATAAAGTTGTGGGCCTTGACAGAGTCTAATTTGTTGCATCCACCATCCTTGGTATCATGGAAACATTAAACACTAAAGATAAGTTAATACCATTTACACATATGTTGAAAACTCTAAGACATTGAGGCTCTAAAATGTTTAGGAAGTAAAGAGATATGTAGTAGTAGTTGTTTTCAATGATTTGGTTGGGACATTGGATTTCCATTTTTTCTATCTTCTCTATTGCCAAAGAATTCTCAAGAAGTTTAGGCAAAGGGATATTCAACAAGCCCCTTGTAGTTGTATTTAGATTTCTACTCACATTGTTATGATAATCCTAGAAGGATTTCTAGATGCAATTATATGGATCATCTGGATATCTGAATTAGATATTGTCATTAGAAAATGCAGAACAATGAAAATTACATCTCTGAAACACAACTTTACTGTATATGCTAACAAACTAAATTGTCTAATTTTAGTTGGATGTTATGGTTTATGAGAGGCCAAGATTTACAAATTAACAAGGAAAGTGGAAGGGGAAGTGAAGAGTGTAGAGTTTAAATGGTCTAAGAACTAGAGTATTGATTGAATCTTAAATAAAATGAGGGGTATATGCACCAAGATGGGGGACCAAAAAGATATCACTTTTCGATTTGGTCCCCCATCACGCATAGTGTATACACACTAAAGGGCATGTGCCCTATGGATTGGGTTGCCCAAGCCTTAGGCTTGGGCAATCCAAAACAAAGCACATGCGCCCTATAAACAAAGCATGTTCACCCTATAAAAAAAGTGCATGCACCCTATAGCGCACACACACTTTGAAAAAACCTATTTAGCTAAAGTTGCAGGTTGGGAAGCTCATTTTGCTTTCCTCAAACTTGCATTTGCAACTAAGAAGGGCTTCCCAAGCATGCGTGCACTCTTCTTTTGGCTTGTTAATCCATTGTTTTCATTCATTCATCCATCAAATAGCTCCACAACATTGTCAAGTTTGATCCGGAAGAAGAGGTAAGTGTTTTTACAGCCCATGCCTCTTATTTGTTTTAAAATTTTAGTTTTGTAGCAATTTGTTTTGTTAAAATTTGTTTTTGTTTAAATTTGTGTGTAATGAAGATTTTAAAATCTAGTTTTTTTAATTGCCAGGAAGAAATAATCTCCCTCAACCAAACCCTCCACCAAACCCTCTGTCTCCTCATGAAGAACTGAATGAAGAAACAAATGAAGAAAATGAACCTCAATTGCCTCCACCAATCGAGAAACCTCCTCCTGGAACACAATAAAATTTGATGAACCAAATTGAAAGAGGGAAAAAAGAATTAAAATCTTTAATTAGGAGGTTAAAAGATTCTATTGGTACAAATCCTAGAAGGGAAAGACTTGCAAAATCATTGGAAGCAAACTTGACCCATGTAGGCTCGGTTAGTGGGCAAATTATTTTATGGAAGGATAAAAGAGAACAAAAACAATATTATGCAGATAAATTATCTTATGCGGACATAAAAAACAAAAAAATCACAAAAGATGACTTTTGCAAATTATTTAAAAACCAGGGGACACATATACTCTCAGAACTACAACAAGGAGGTTCCCAATTCATTGGTGCTTAAATGAAGACATTAAAAATAATTTTTGGGAGAGATGGTGGATGGTCTTTGATTTGCCTCCTTGTAACAATCATGAGGTTCCTATATATTTCTTGAGGAACTCTATTGCAAGTTTGTACTCAAGGAGGTGCCAAATTATTTTGACATTCTAAATTCTCAGGGTAGAGGAGGGGGGTCATCATTTGATCGAGTGGGGGCACATCGTGACCCTAATGCACCTAGGGTTCCTATTGGCAAGCCATGGGTGGATCATGTTACTATTCCTTCCGTTGTGAAGGAACATGTAGAGGCAGACACAAACTCTCATTCAGTGTGCCACTCTTTTAGTTGAGGGTGACCATGGTCAATCCTCGAGGGGGCATATTTATCGGTCATGTGGGTCCTTGGGCACATTTGGTATTGGTGAGAGAGAGGAAGAGGATCCTAGAATGATGACTAATAGCTTTCTAAATATGACATTTGGCATTGACACACAGGTAAATATTTCCAAGTTCATTAAATTGCTTTGATCATATTTCATTTATAAAAGAATAACTAATTAATTTATTATCTATTGATTATGATGAAAATATAGGGCATGAGTGTCAATGGTGGTGATAGCGATAGTCGAAATGATCCTCATGTCCCCTTCTACACATCATCATCAATTCCACAATTATGTATCGAATAAAACATTTTAATTAATATATTTTATTATTATGTAATTATATGAATAATTGTATCATAACTTATTGTGCATGTGCGTTAGACATTCACCGGTGGACCATCGACATTCACAACAGATAGTGAAGGGCATCGTGCCACTTTCCTTGAGGTATCTTTATTTGCATGTTAATTTGATTTACTTGATTATATTTATTTAATAAATGAATGAATAAATAAATAACTAGACAAATTATGATCAAAATCCAAAGGCACGATGATCACTTTCTTTCTCCTGGCTTTGTGACGTCACCATTGAGTCCACAGGTATATATGTAATAATGCATTATAATTAACATGTCAATAGTATATTCTTATATGAATGGTTATCTTATAATTTTCCATGTACATGTGCACTAGTTGAATGTTGGAGCTTCGACATCGACACCGCACACTAGAGGACGCTGAAGAACCTTTACGGAGGTATCATTTACTCATTAGTAGAGTTGTAAAAAATATATATGTAATCTTGATAACTGCATAACATTTTTTTTTGTTTCATTTTCAGTTATTGACATCAGAGACTCCTCCTTCTATCTATGATACTTTGGATCATGGAGTAGCTGCATTAGTAGCTAGTTCTGAAGCATTGACTGAGGTAAGAAAGAGATCATTTAATTTTAATTGTTATTTTAATAGTTTGTATTGAATTTTATAATGATATTTCATGTATGTATTTTAATTATTATTTTGATCATTGTTATTGGGACTTATTACTCTAGATTGCTAGCATACACCTTCGGTGGATGAACATAGTGACTATTTGCTAGCGGTAAGAAAATATTCAATTTTATGTCATTGTATAATTCAATTTTGATGTATATTAGTTATTGATGCTTAAATTTTTTTTATCAACTCGAGCTATATAAGAGTCTAGATAGGAGGACGAGTGAGCGCACTCAGAAGACTACAACATCTACTGCATCTCCATCGACACGATGATCAAAGATAGCTCAGGATTTGTTTTCTTCCCTAGGCAAAAAAGGACTAGATTAGGGATATGGATTGTATGCCTATATGGCATTAGTGGACATATTTTTTGTATATTGTATAAGTGATACGTTGTACATCTGTTTGGCTTTGAGGAAGCCAGTTTAACTGTATTGAATATATTCAATGTATGGCATTATTGGACATATATATTTGGCTTCATGCCCTATGAATATTTTTTTTTTATGTTTTATGTATGCAATTCATGTGTTTGGTGTATTAATGTATACTAATTTATATTTATGTGGATGTCTTATGATTTTTAAATTTCCCATGCCATATAGTTATTCTTGTATGTTTATTGATGTATGTTTAACTTGCTGACTATGCTACAAATTGTAGTCACCGTCCTCAATAATAGTCAATTACTTGACTGTAATAATAACAAAAGTAATGAAATAAATGCAGAAATGTATAAATATAATATAAGGCAATATTTATACATCACAACCCATCCAATATCACATGGAATCAAACATTTATAATCATTGGCGTATTCCCTGTTCCATGGGACAGTCACAATATAAAGACATGACCTTGAACAGGTGAGGCAACATATGGCAAGGTTGTCATCTATTGACCCCAATACCAGGCCTATTTTGATCTGTGGGTACCCTAATGTTGGAAAGAGTTCTTTTATTAATAATATTACTAGGGTGGATGTGGATGTACAACCTTATGCTTTTACAAACTAACTTCTAATTATCCCCTAACTGTCTAATTGTTAATGAAAAACACTAGAATTAGTTGTCAAGTTGAAAACAAAAGTTGTCAACTTGTCAAACCAACACCCTTTGCCCACTCTAACTACTTATAAAAGGTTTAGAGACAACCTATACAAACAAAACTAACTTATACTTCCTACTAATCCCTACTAACTCCAATTAAACCCTATTTGGCTTATATTGCCAATATAGGCAATTTACAAGATTGTTCACATTTAGTGCTTTTAACACTATGTAAAGGGTCTAATAAACTTAGTACATATTTATAGACCCTTATAGGTTATTTCCATCAACCCCTAACCTAGGATCAATACATAACCATTCGTAGTGACCCCTAGGTACCTTTTAGGCTTCTCAGTGCCATTAAGGCTTACATTTACGATTAGGTTACAATATGATCAATACATGATCCAAATAACATTCTATGATCCAAAAACATAATCAAATTTCAAAGTGGACACAAGCCCTTTTGCATCTAAATACATATTTGCACTCATCCTACTGCTCGCCCTAGAGTGGTCAGCGATGTTCGAATGATTGTGTGTGCCAAAAAAGGTTGTCAGTAGCATTTATCCAACCATTCAAAGTTGTTGGAACAAATGGTTCGATGCTACGACTGACGATTTGAAAGATATGCAATGTTGGCCATTTGAACTGAGGAACACTATGAGTTCTGACATCGACCAAGAATGTGTTGCCAAATATAAATGAACTTGAATCTTTAAAAACCAAGATAAGCTATTTTAGGCCTCCACAACACAGTACCCTAGCACCTAACAGATCGATGCTATGTCACATGAGCTCAAAGATATGACCCCACAAAGATCTTTGATTTGATGCTTAAGGGACCTTGAGGGACACTTTGACAAGGAGTCATCGACGGGGATCAAATGACCGTGTGTGGCGAATGAGGTTTCAACTAGCATTTCCTTGGCCATTTGGAGCTGTTGGAATAGACAGTTCAATGCTACAACCGATGGGTGGAAAGATACACAACGTTGGCCATTTAAACTCAGTAACACTTTGAGTTCTGGCATCAACTGAGAATGTGTTGCTGAATTTAAATGAACTTGAATCTCTAAAAACTGAGACAATATATTTTAGGCCTCATCAGCACAATCCTGTAGTACCTAATGGATTGATGCTACCTCACACAAGCTCTAAGATATGACCCTACAAAGATCATTGATTTCATGCTTAAGTGACCTTGAGGGACACTTCAACCCAGAGTCATCGATGGAAATCGAATGACCGTGTGTGGAAAATGAGGTTTCCACTAGCATTTACCCAACCATTTGGAGCTGTTGGAATAGATGGTTCAATGCTATGACAGATGGTTGGAAAGATATGCAACATTGATCGTTTGAACTAAGGAATACTGTGAGTTCTAACATCGACCGAGAATGTATTGCCAAATATAAATGAACTTGAATCTATGAAAACCAAGACAAGCTATTGTAGGCCTTAGCAACACAACCTCATATCACCTGATGGATCGATGATACCTCACATGAGCTCTGAGATATGACCCCACAAAGATCACTTATTTCATGATTAAGGGACCTTGAGGGACACTTCGGTCCAGAGTCATCATCGGGGATCGAATGACCGTGTGTGGAAAATGAGGTTGCCACTAGCATTTACCCAGCCATTTGGAGCTGTTGGAATAGACAGTTTGATGCTACGACTGATGGTTGGAAAGATACACAACATTGTCCGTTTGAACTAAGGAACACTTTGAGTTCTGACATCGACTGAGAATGTGTTGTTGATTTTAAATGAAATTAAATCTTTGAACATCGAGATATGCTATTGTAGGCCTCGGCAACATGGTCCCATATCACCTGATGCATCAATGCTACCTCATATGAGCTCTAATATATGACCCCACAAAGATCATTGATTTTATGCTTAAGTGACCTTGAGGGACACTTCAGCCCAGAGTCGTCGGCAGTGATCGAATAACCATGTGTGGCGAATGAGGTTGCCACTAGTGTTTACCCAACCATTTATAGATATTGGAATAGATAGTTTGATAACCAACGATTGGAAAGATACACAACGTTAGCCATTTGAACTGAGGAACACTTTGAGTTCTGACATTGATCGAGAATGTGTTGCCAAATTTAAACAAACATGAATCTCTAAAAATTGAGACAGGCTTTTGTAGACCTAGGCAATACGATCCTGTAGCACCTGAGGGATTGATGCTACCTCACACAAGCTCTGAGATATGACCCTATAAAGATTGCTGATTTTATGCTTAAGCAACCTTGACGGACACTATGGCCTGGAGTCATCGGCAGTGATTGAATGATTGTGTGTGGCAAATTAGGTAGCCACTACCATTTATCCAGGCAATCAGAGCTATTGGAATAGATGGTTCCATGCTATGATCGATGGTTGGAAAGATATGCAACATTGGTCATTTGAACTGAGGAACACTGTAAGTTCTAACATCAACTGAAAATGTGTTGCCAAATTTAAACAAACTTGAATCTCTAAAAACCGAGACAGGTATTTGTGGTTACAACAACACAGTCTTGTAACACCTGATGGATCGATGCTACCTCACATGAGCTTTGAGATATGACCTCGCAAAGATCATTGATTTCATGCTTAAGGGACCTTGAGAGACACTTCAACCCAGAGTCTTCGACGGTGATCGAACGACTATGTGTGGCAAATGAGGTTGCCACTAGCATTTACCCAATCATTCAGAGTTGTTGGAATAGATGGTTTGATGCTATGAATGATGGTTGGAAATATATGTAATGTTGGCCATTTGAAGTGAGGAACACTTTGAGTTCTGACATCGACCAAGAATGTGTTACCAATTTTTTTCAAACTTGAATATTTGAAAACTGAGACAGACTATTGTAGGCCTTGGGAACACAATATTATAGCACTTGGTGAATTGATGCTACCCCACATGAGCTTTGAGATTTGACCCCACAAAGATCTTTGATTTCATGCTTAGGCGACCTTGAGGGACACTTCGGTCTGGGGTCATCAGTGGTGATTGAATGACCATGTGTGGAAAATGAGTTTTCCACTAGCGTTTACCTAGCCATTTGGATCTGTTGGAATAGATGGTTCGATGCTACGACCGATGGTTGGAAAGAAACAAAATGTTGGTTGTTTGAACTGAGGAACACTGTGAGTTTTGACATCGATCAAGAATATCTTGCCAAATATAAATAAACTTGAATCTCTGAAAACTAAGACAAGCTATTGTAAGCATGGGCAACATGGTCCTGTAGCACATGATGGATCAATTCTACCTTGCATGAGCTCTAAGATATGACCCTACAAAGATCACTGATTTCATGCTTAAGGGACCTTGAGGGACACTTTGGCCCAGAGTAGTCGACAGGGATTAAACGACCATGTGTGGTGAACGAGGTTGTCACTAGCATTTACTTGGCCATTTAGAGCTGTTGGGACACAAGGTTTGATGCTATGATTGACAGTTGGAAAGATATGCTACATTGGCCATTTGAACTAAGGAACACTTTGAGTTCCGACATCGAGCGAGAATGTGTTGCTGATTTTAAATGAACTTGAATCTCTAAAAATTGTGAAAGGCTATTGTAGGCCTTAGAAACATAGTATCATAGCACCTAGCAGATAGATACTACCTCACACGAGATCTGAGATATGACCCCAAAAAGATTGTTGATTTTGTGCTTAAGCAACCTTGAGGGACACTTCAGCCTGGAGTTGTCGACGGGGATCGAACGACTATGCATGGTGAACAAGGTTGCCACTAGCTTATCTGGCCATTCAGAGCTGTTGGAATAGATGGTTCTATGCTATGACCAATGGTTGGAAGGATACGCAATGTTGAAAATTTGAATTAAGGAACACCATGAGTTCCGACATCGACTCAGAATGTGTTGCCAAATTTAAATGAACTTGAATCTCTAAAAACTGAGACAAGATTTTGTAGGCCTTGGCAACACGGTCCCATAGCAACTAACGAACCAATGCTACCTAGCATGAGCTCCAATATATGACCCTACAAAGATTGCTGATTTCATGCTTAAGTGACCTTGAGGGACACTTCGGCTCAGATTTTTCAGTGACGATCGAAAAACTATGTGTTGCAATCGAGGTGGCCACTAGTGTTTACCTGGCCATTCAGAGCTATTCGAATAGACAGTTTGATGCTATGATTGAAAGTTGGAAAGATATGCAATGTTGGCCATTTGAACTAATGAACACTTTGAGTTCTGACATCAACCGAGAATGTGTTGCTGATTTTAAACGAACTTGAATCTCTAGAAACTAAGATAGGTTATTTTAGGCCTCATCAACATGATCTTGTAGAAATTGGTAGATCAATGCTACCTTACACAAGCTCCAAGATATGACCCCAAAAAGATCATTGATTTCATGCTTAAGTGACCTTGAGGGATACTTCAGCCTGGGGTTGTCAGCGGGGATCAAACAACCATGTGTGGCAAATGAGGTTGCCACTAGCATTTACCCGACTACTTAGAGCTATTGGAATAGATGGTTCAATGCTATAAGTGATGGTTAGAAAGATACGCAACATTGGCCATTTGAATTGAGGAACACTATGAGTTATGACATCGACCAAGAATGTTTTGCCAAATATAAAAAAACTTCAATCTTTGAAAACCAAGATAGGATATTGTAGGCCTCTGCTACATGGTCTCATAGCACCTGATGGATCGATGCTACCTTGCACAAGCTCTGAGATATGACCCCGCAAAGATCATTGATTTCATGCTTAAGAGACCTTGAGGGAAACTTCGGCCTGGAGTTGTCAAGGGGAATCAAAGGATTGTGTGTGGAAAATGAGGTTTCCACTAGTGTTTGCTCATCCATTTGGAGCTGTTGGAACAAACGGTTTGATGCTACGACCGACGGGTGGAAAGATATGCAATGTTGGCCGTTTGAACTGAGGAACACTTTGAGCTCTTATATCGACCAAGAATGTGTTGCCAAATGTAAATGAACTTCAATATCTAAAAATTAAGATAAGCTTTTGGAAGCCCCAACAACATGGTCCTGTAGCACCTGTAAGATCAATGTTACCTTGCATGACCTCTGAGATATGACCCCACAAATATCATTGATTTCATGCTTAAGCAACCTTGAGGGAAACTTCAGCCCAGAGTCATCGATAGAAATCAAACAACTGTGTGTGGCAAATGAGGTGGCCACTAGCATTTATCCAGCCATTCAAAGCTATTGGAATAGACAGTTCCAAGCTATGACCAACAGTTGGAAAGATACACAACATTGGTCATTTGAACTGAGGAACACTATAAGTTCTAACATCGACTGAAAATGTGTTGCCAAATTTGAATGAACTTGAATCTCTGAAAACAAAGACAAGATTTTATGGCCATGACAACATGGTCCTATAACACCTGACAGATCAATGCTACCTCACATGAGCTCTGAGATATGACCTCGCAAAGATCACTGATTTCATGCTTAAGGGACCTTGATGGACACTTTGGCCCTGAGTCGTTGGCGGTGATTGAATGACTATGTGTGGTAAATGAGGTGTCCACTAGCATTTACCTAACCATTCAAAGTTGTTGGAATAGAAGGTTTGATGCTATGAGTGACGGTTGGAAAGATACGTAACATTGGCCATTTGAACTGAGGAACACTTTGAGTTCTGCACATCGACCGAGAATGTGTTGCCAATTTTAAATGAACTTAGATCTCTAAAAACCAAGATAGGCTATTGTAGGCCTCAACAACATGGTCTTATAGCACCTAATGGATCGATGCTACCTTATATGAGCTTCGATATATAACCCTGCAAAGATCATTGATTTCATGCTTAAGTGACCTTGAGGGACACTTTGGTCCAGAGTCATCGGTGGTGATCGAACAACCATGTGTGGTGAATGAGGTTGCCACTAGTGTTTACCTAGCCATTCAAGGTTGTTGGAACAAACGATTTGATGCTATGACTGATGGTTGGAAAGATACACAATGTTGGCCATTTGAATTGAGGAGCACTGCGAGTTCTAACATCAACCAAGAATGTAATGCCAAATTTAAACAAACTTGAATCTCTAAAAACTAAGACATGATATTGTAGGCATCGACAACATGATCCTGTAATACTTGATGGATCGATTCTACCTCACACAAGCTCCGAGATATGACCCTGTAAAGATTATTGATTTCATGCTTAAAGGACCTTGAGGGACACTTCATCTTAGAGTTATCGACGAGGATCGAATGACCATGTGTGGTGAACAAGGTTTTCACAAGCATTTACCCGGTCATTTGGAGTTGTTGGAATAGACATTTTGATTCTACGAATGATGGTTGGAAAGATACGCAATGTTAGTTGTTTGAATTGAGGAACACTTTGAGTTCTAACATTGACCGGGAATGTGTTGCTGATTTTAAATGAACTTGAATCTCTAAAAATTGAGATAGGCTATTGTAGGCCTCAAAAAAGTGTTGTCATAGCACTTGACAGATCGATTCTACCTCACACGAGCTCTGAGATATGACCCTATAAAGATCATTGATTTCATGCTTAAGCGACCTTGAGGGACACTTCAACTTGGAGTCATCGGTGGGGATCGAATGACTGTGTGTGGTGAATGAGGTTGCCACCAACATTTACCCAACCATTTGGAGCTTTTAGAATAGATGGTTCCATGCTATGATCGATGGTTAGAAGGATATGCAACGTTGGCAGTTTGAACTAAGGAACACTGTGAGTTCTGACATCAACTGAGAATGTGTTGCCAAATTTAAATGAACTTCAATCTCTAAAAATTGAGATAGTCTTTTGTAGGCCCTAGCAACATGATCTTGTAGCAACTGATGGACCGATGCTACCTTGCATGAGCTCCAAGATATGACCCACAAAGATCATTGATTTTATGCTTAAGTGACCTTGAGGGACACTTCAACTTGGAGTCGTCGGCAATGATGAAATGACTATGTGTGGGAAATGAGGTAGCCACTAGCATTTACCTAGCCATCCAGAGCTATTGGAACAGATGGTTCGATGCTACGACTAATGGTTGGAAAGATATGCAATGTTGGCCGTTTGAACTAAGGAACACTTTGAGTTCTGACATCGACTGAGAATGTGTTGCCAATTTTAAATGAACTTGAATCTCTAAAAACCGAGATAGGCTATTGTATGCTTTGAAAACATGGTCCTATAGCACCTGACTAATTGATGCTACCTCACATGAGCTCCAAGATATGACCCCACAAAGATCGCTGATTTTTTGCTTAAGCAACCTTGAGGGACACTTTGGCCTGGGGTCATCGGTGGCAATCGAACAATCATGTATGAACAATGAGGTTTCCACTAGTGTTTACTTAGCCATTTAGATTTGTTAGAGTAGATGATTTGATGCTATGACCAATGGTTGGAAGGATACATAATGTTAGTCGTTTGAACTGAGGAACACTGTGAGTTCTGACATCGACCGAAAATGTGTTGCCAATTTTAAATGAACTTGAATCTCTAAAAAATGAGACAGGCTTTTGTAGGGCCCAGAAACATGGTACCATAACACCTGATGGATTGATGCTACATTGCACAAGCTCTGAGATATGACCCTACAAAGATCATTGATTTCATGCTTAAGGGACCTTGAGGGACACTTCATCCCGGAGTCGTTGGTGGTGATCGAATGACTCTGTCTGGTGAATGAGGTTGCCACTAGTGTTTACCCAACCATTCAGTTCTATTGGAATAGATGGTTTGATGGTATGACCGACAATTGGAAAGATACGCAACATTGGTCATTTGAACCGAGGAACACTTTGAGTTTTGACATTGACCGACAATGTGTTTTTTATTTTAAACAAACTTGAATCTCTGCAAACTGAGATAGGCTATTTTAGGCCTCGGCAACATGGTCCCATGGAACCTAATGGATTGATGCTACCTTGCATGAGCTCCTAGATATGACCCTGCAAAGATTGCTAATTTCTTGCTTAAGCGACCTTGAGGGACACTTCAGCCTGGAGTCATCGGCGGGGATCAAACGACTATGCATGGAGAATGAGGTTGCCACTAGAATTTACTCGACCATTCAGAGCTATTGGAATAGATGGTTCCATGCTATGATCGATGGTTGGAAGGATACACAATGTTGACCATTTGAACTGAGGAACACTGTGAGTTCAAACATCAACCAAGAATGTGTTTCCAAATTTAAAATGAACTTGAATCTCTAAAAACCAAGACAGGCCTTTGTAGGCCCCAGAAACATGATCCTGTAGAAACTAACAGATCAATTCTACCTCACATGAGCTCCAAGATATGACCCCTTAAAGATCATTGATTTCATGCTTAAGTAGCCTTAAGGGACACTTCAGCCCGGAGTCATTGGCGGTGATCGAACAACTATACGTGGCGATTGAGGTTTCCACTATAAATTACCTGGCCATTTGGAGCTATTGGAATAGATGGTTCGATGCTATGAATAACATTTGGAAGGATATGAAACATTGGCTCTTTGAACTAAGGAACACTGTGAGTTCTGACATCGATTGAGAATGTGTTGCCAAATTTAAATGAACTTGAATCTATGAAAATTGAGACATGCTTTTGTAGGCCCTGACAACACAGTACTATATCAATTGATGGATCAATGCTAGCTTCACTGAACTCCAAGATATGACTCTACAAAGATCACTGATTTCATGCTTAAGCGACCTTGAGGGACACTTCGGCCTGGAGTCATCGGCGGGGATCGAATGACTGTGCATGGTGAACAAGGTTGCCACTAGCATTTACCTAGCCATTCAGAGTTGTTGGAACAAACTATTCCATGCTATGACTGACGGTTGGAAGGATACGTAATGTTGTCCATTTGAACTAAGGAACACAATGAGTTTTGACTTTGACCAAGAATGTGTTGCCAAATTTAAATGAACTTGAATCTCTAAAAATTGAGATAGGATTTTGTAGGCCCCAGCAACACAGTCTAGTAGCAACTGACAGATTGATGATACCTTGCATGTACTCCAAGATATGACCTTGCAAAGATCACTTTTTTATGCTTAAGCAAGCTTGAGGGACACTTCAGCCTAGAGTAATTGGCGGTGATCAAATGACTATGCGTGGTGAACGAGGTTTCCACTAGTGTTTATCCGATAATTTAGAGCTATTGGAACAAACCGTTCCATGCTTTGGGGATGCATTTCAAAGTTAGGATATATGGAAAGAATGGCTGTGAAAAAGATATTTCTATTTTTCATTCTGAGAAGATCCAGAGTGATTTTGAGTCACAAAGGAAATGCCCTAATCCTTCCACAAGTGCTATTCTGACGAGTTCTCATTACTTGAGGGACAAAAAATTATGTGTGGAATTAAAAATAAAATCAATAGAAGACGTTTAAAATGAAGTGAAAATTATCTCTATTATATTACAATCTCCTATACTTTGCAAGTTTGTTTGATAGGGGTTTAAGAAGATGATCTATTATTGTCTAAAGGATATTTTGGGGTTCGGTTTTTTGTTACATGTTTTTTAGTAATGGTGTTTAGATGGTTCTTAAGGTAATGTTGCTTATTTTATGTGAAATTTTGTTCTACAGACAACACTGAACACATTTGTAGATAAAATCAAATTACCAAGAGAAGAGCAATGGCGAATCTTGTGGATTCTAGCAGAAAGGAATGACATGTATGATTCCTTGGAGATCTCCTTGAAGCTTCCTTGATTCATGGATGGAGATATTTTTCAATTACCTATAATCTTGAGGATGGAGATGCCTGCATTTTTGAGTGGGTAGATGATAGTCCATATTTTCCCCGTTGTCAAAGAATGTAGTCCTTACAAGTATTTTAAAGGAGGACAATTGCATAATAGCCTTCCATCACGTATGAATAAGAAAATACAAGTCTTATGCAATGATTTTGTCACCAATTTTCTAGCAAAGGCATCTAGACCTAAAAAGGGAAATTCAATTCCACACAAGCCGAAAATCTCTTCAAAAGATATTGGGAGTCAGTGAAAAATCCTTGTACATATGCTCTTAATTATCCACAAACAATTCTTTAAATTAAGCCTTGTATACAATCCAATCCCATACCTATGCATTTGAGAATTCTAAGAAACTTAACCTGCAAAAAATTCTAGTCAGTTATTCATACAAGCATAAAATCCATGGCTCCAAAAGCTTCTAGGGCTTCCACAACTGTTAAAGTAGATGGTATGAAATGAGAGAATGAAGTAAAGGCTTCTCCAAAGTAGAGAAAAGAAAGGAAAGTGATTTTCAATCCCACAAAGGATTCAACAATCAAAGCCATGAAATCTGAGAATAAGAAGAAGAAGAGGAAGAGAAGTGTAGAAAGTTACAAGAGGTTTATATACAAGGTGTTGAAACAAGTGCATCCCTCCAAGGGAATATCTAGTGCTGCCATGGATATCATGGAGAGCTTCATGACTGATATTTTTGATAAGATTACTCATGAGGCTACTTCTCTGTTGAAATATAACAAGATCATGACACTTTCCTGCAGAGAAATTGAGATTTCTATCAAGTTTGTTCTGCCTAGAGAGATGACTAATAATTCTACTTCTAAAGGAAGTAAGGATGTTACCAAGTTTTCTATTGCTCTGGGTTAGGTTTTGTTGGAATATTTTAGGTTTTTTGTACGTGGTGTTTATGGCACCTATAATGGCCTATAAGGTCATTCCATGCAATGAAAATGACAAATATGTAATAAGTTCTAAAAAGCCTAATAGGCCTTAGGACCAAAATAAAAGCCTAGGATGGAATTTGGTGTTACAAGTTTATAATAGTTTAGATTTAATTTTAATAATGCTTAATAAGTTCATTAAGGTCACATTTCAAATTCTTAAGGCTTCATTGTCTTTAAAAGTTTCAAAAACTCCAAATTTGTAATGTTGCAAATTCAAAAATTTGAAATGCAACAGTTATTAGAAAATGGAGGGAATTGGATTTTGTTATGTTTTAGTACAAACTAATCCATCCAACCAATTGGGATTAGTTGGGGTAGTTTCTAGGAGTCCATCAAATATGCCAAAGTTCCTTTGTACGACATAGGAGGCTGTGTGTACGGATTGCAACAGAAAAATAAAAAAATCTCAAAATTTTTGCAAGTTTGTTTAATGTCTTACTTGTTTTGAAGCTAAAAAATATAATTTGGATTGATTGATAATGTTTTAGGAGTATTTTCTTACAAGATTGAAGATGTTTCATATGTTTCTTGCATTGATTTGAATCAGATTTTAAATCATTGTTTTCAGCACTGTCACGGTTTGGGGTTCCTAAGTCACTGTTTTGATTGGAATCCAATAAAGATGAGAATCATCCCATGAAATTAAAGGCATAACTTTCATGGAATAAGAATATATAACATTTCAAATACAAGTCTAATGATTTGGTGTGCAGACAAGTGAAAGAAGTGATCACAGTCAGCAAATGATGGAAAATACATTGAATTTCATGGCAAGGGTATAGCACCAAAAGATTGGTCTTAAGGATAGGGATATTCAATGATTTAGATCATCTTATATTGTTCATTTAAAGGTTAATCAATAACTGTTTGAACCTAGAAGTGATTGGAGGGCACCGATTTGAGAAACCCTTGGTTTAAGGGTTTGAAGAGACCAAATTTGGGGTTTTTTGGGGTTCTAGGAGGTCTGAGTATAATTATTTGGTATTTAGAGGTTTCATGACATAATAAGATAGTGTCTATAGTTTTAAGTCTTGGGGTTAATTATTTCATATAGTTCCTTTGTTAAATCACTCACTTTTCATGCATTTTTGGAGCCATAGGGGTGAGTAGCAGTACACGCTCCAAAACAACCATATATTTCCTTTGGATATGACAATGTACTAAGAAAAGGGTACTCAAAAAAGTAATTTTTTAGATTAGTCCTTTGGAAAGTTTCAGAGATAAGTGGCATTTTCCTTCGCTGTAGGGCTACTAGACGAGGCAATTAGGCCTTTGGACAGTTTGGGAAAGATTGGAGAGTTGGGTATTGTGGGTATTTCCAAGAAGCCTAAAACCTATCAAATACATTTAGATATAAGCCTTAGATACCATCTATATCATTTTGGAACCTTGGAAAAGGTCTGGTGAAGTTTGAGCTCTTGGGAAGCATTTGAGGCTTTGGGAAAATAGTGTCTGTGTTAAGCAAAATTCATAAACTTTCCTTTTTTATTCACCCACCACCCTTCCCTCTGCATCATGGAGGCACTTGGTACACTAGGTGGCCTATAAGGGTACATTATCTGGATAAACCAAAATGTAAACCTTCCCTTTCAGAGAGGGAAAAGTTGGAAAGGAAATGAGATAGTGCATCCTTGAATTGAGTTGGTCTCTAGGTTTCTATTTTAGTCTCTAGGTTTTAGCTTTATTTTGGTTCTTACATTTTTTTTCAAGCTTGTAGTTTAAATCCTCCTCTAAAGCCAACTTGCTAGACTGTATAGAGTTGAGGTGCTTAGTATGGCCCTAACTTAGGAATCTATGGCAGGTTCTCTACGACCATTTGGATTATGTTAGGGTATTGTATAAATATTGTAAATATGTATTTTTATGAAATGAAGTGTAGGGGAAGTGTCTTTACATGTAGACCCTAGGCGAGAAAGACAAGCCCGATTAGGAAGCCTAGATTGAGGCAACGTTTGGGAGAGAGACTGGGGTTTGGGAAACCCAAATTAAGACTTGGCGAGGAGTCTATACCATGTTCAAAGACTCAATCATGAAAAGGAGAGCTCATGAAAAATCCATTGGAGGGTGTAAATATCAAACCCTCACTGTATAATTAACCCTTTCTAAATGATTCCTAATGCCATGTATTTATCCCATGACCCATCCTATACTCTTAAAACATAATTTAAGCTTGGACATTACTGGTCCATTTACAAATAAGATTTTGTAGTCCATTGAGGACATTATGGTGGAGGGGAACCTAAGAACACACAAGGGTCACCTAGAGGACCTAAGGAGGATAGAGTGAAGGACATGACCAAGAGTCATTTTATCTGATGTAACATGGCATGTAAAGCCATTTTATGTAATAAACAAGGCCTAAAATTATAAAGGCTTGAAAATGACAAAATGGATGTAATAGATAGTATAATGGGCCTAGATGGTTGGAATTAGGTCTTAGAGTAATTTTTATGGTTTAGATAGGTCATTTGGATCATAAAAAAATAAACTCCAAAGTTAAGAGTTTTTAGGAGTTTATTTGATTAAGTTTGCAAATTTGAATATTTAAATTCAAACAATCACTTGAGATTAGGAGGAAAACTCTAAAAATAAGTTTAGTTTTCTTTTTTAACATATCCAATTGATTTGATTTGGTTTGAGAGGTTAAAGGGAGTTTATTTAAGCCTTTAAAATTGAGAGAATGGGGGGAGAACAAATGGAAATCTATTTTTGTATGGGCTGGTTTAGATTTTGGCAATAAAAATCTGATTTCTTGCAAATTTGAGATTGTTTTGATGAGTATTTGATCTGATTTCATTCATGTGGTAGTGGAAGGATGTTTTAAATTGTTTTTTAGTAAATTTAAATCATTTTGTAGTGTTTTAACTTCTATTTGTTTTGACTGTCTTGTAGAAGCATAGTTTGTGCATTGATTAAAGATGTAAATTCATTGATCCATCCCCTTTATGTATTTTTTGTCAGTTGGAGATGGATCCAAACCTTGTAACTTAGTATTATAACATTGGAAATGTAGGAAAGAAGAAGAGTTTGCAAGTTGAGAGTAATTAAAGGAGTTTGATGAGTTTGAAGGGTGCATAAGGGTCATGAAATTGGTGCAAGGGTATGAAGTAGATGTTCTAGCCTTTGGAGGGGGGTATTTTATGCATGAATCCATCATAGGATGGTCAAATAATGGTGAATAAACTTTGGTTCAGTTTCTATGGTGCTGGGAGATGAGACATTGGGTGAGACCTAGTTTCTAGGGGGTTTTGGGACAAATTTGGGGCTTTTACATCTAGAAGTGTCAACTATTCAAATAGATGGTAGAATCCTCTAATTAGATTCATTTTAAGACATTTTTGGAAGTGGAAAGGTATGGGAGTGAGTCCTTAATAGGGATTCTTTGTTAATTGAGCATATTAGGCCTAGTTGGGAAACATGAATCAACAATTTTAAGGTGTGATGTTCCAAAACACATAGTCTTTGTTTTGACATATGCTATGCAACTTGAAAAATGGTATTCAAATAATTTGATCACCATTTGAAGAGGTGATCGACAATTTGGTTGATGGAACCAATTGGCAAGCATAAACAAGCATGAACCAAGAACTTGTTTGATATGGTGGATATGGAGTTTTTGAAGGAAACCTAAGGTGTGGAGTCTTAAATAAGATGATATTAAAGGAGAGAATGAATTAAAGGATTATCCAAAGTTGAGAAAAGAAAAGAAAGTGATGTTCAAGCCCACAAAGGATTCAATAGTCAAAGAAATGAAATCTGAGAATAAGAAGAAGAAGAAGAGGAGGAAGAGAAGTGTAGGAAGTTACAAAAGGTTTATATACCAGGTGTTGAAACAAGTGCATCCCTCAAAGGAAATATTGAGTATTGCCATGGATATCATGGAGAGCTTCATGATTGATATTTTTGATAAGATTACCCCTTGAGGCTGCTTCTCTATTGAAATATAACAAGATCATGACACTTTCCTCTAGAGAAATTGAGACTATTGTCAAGTTTGTTCTGCCTGGAGAGCTAGCTAGGCATGTTGCTTCTGAAGGAAGTAAGGTTGTTACCAAGTTTCCTACTACCTTGGATTAGGTTTTTTTGGAAGATTTTAGATTTTTTGTATGTGGTATTTATGGAAGACTTGTTTAGAAGTTGGTTTTGGCTTGGGTTTATGTTAAAATGGGCCTATCTGGATAAACCAAAATGTAAACCTTCCATTTTAGAAAGGGAGAAGTTGGAAAGGAAATGAGATAGTGCATCCTTGAATTGAGTTGGTTCCTTAAGGCTCTTCCATGACCTTCCAAGTATTATGTGCCTGAAATTCATTGGCATAACAACATAAAGTTTTTTTAATTAATAATGAGAAATATTTTTACAACTCAGCTCAATAGGAGCACCAGAGGAAATAGGTGAGGAGAGAAAACCTTCCATTATTGCCCCAAAAAATAGAAGATAAAGGTTGTCATTAAATCTTACAAACTTCTCGTTATACATACGAGGTAATGCATGAGCAATTTAGAGTCCACCCAATTTACAGTGCTATATAAATTTGACATGTTATGATATTTTGTATCTCCATTTAGTCCAATGAACCAATTGGGTCTTCCCTACCCTTGATTGTCTCAAGTATTGCCTCGTGGTCTGACTCACAAACCTTCCAAAGAGTTTTATTATGTAGTCTTCCCCCATATCAGATCAAGTGGACATTTGATGCAATGATGAGGTTTGAATAATGAAGAATATTTTTGTGTATCTCCCAATCCTCTAACAACCACAACCTAGGGTTCTTCATAGCATATCATCTAAGTCATGTACTAGTTACAACCGCTACTCCTATAGGGTATTCTAATTCTTCACCATCAATAACTGAGTGATTCAATTTATTTTTTTCCTCAACACAATGACACAAATAATAATATGTCCCTTCTTCATTGTCTTTAGGTGCAATAATAGTAAAAACATGCCATGTAATTATATAAACATAATGAGGACATTAGTTTACTGAATATTTATGATAAAGTACTTAATTTGAGATTATTTGTATATGAAAAATTTTACCTAGTTGTACTAGATCAAATAAGCGATCAAAGTCAATGGATGATTCCATTTCTATCAGTTGTATTGATTCATAGGGATGATAGGAGGAAAGTGGACTAAAAATACATGTATACCATTCATCAACCCATTCCTTTGACTCACACCCATCCCAATCTTCATCTACACATGATGAACAAAATAATGCCATATGTCATGTGTGGATACTCTGTGAACCTACATTACAACTTCTCAAAGAGTGTAGCTCACTTGATCATGTCTATGCACAACAATCCTCATATGGTGCAATGTTAGTTTCATCCATCAACCAAAAAAATATACGAACCATAGACTAACCTTCATTACCTGGACCCATTTTAGCATTACACCATTGGACAATACATCCCACATCTGACAATGTTGCTTTATCTTTACATACTTTAATTCTTCACATGCTAAGGCTCTTTTAATACATGCACCTATTCCATTGTGCTCTCCCTTTCCATGAACAACCTCTTTGAAATTCCACATATATTGAATTCCAGTAATATTATGCATCTTGCACAATCAATAAAACATCCGAGAATTCTTGAATTATGATGCACAATTATCTGACCATGTGATATATGTTGATGATATTTTATGCCCCTATTTTCCAAATGACCATAAAATAGTTGAAAGCAACCATGTACAAACTCTATAGAATGTGAGTGATCATCACTGATATAAAAATGATACTCCCTCAATATCTTCCCGTTCTCCTCTCTTCTGTCTTATGCATGCATGAATGTTATATGAACAAATATAGAAACATGTTGAGAGCTGTAATACTTTTCTTTCACCTCATTCTATGGTTGTAGTGTGTAGTTCTCTACAAAGTCCACAACTAAAACAATGGTATCAAGTGGGAATGTGTCCTTGCACAACTTGAATTTCATATCCAACCATCACACTCTATGTGTATGCCTTGCATACTCATAAATAAATTTTTTACAAAAAATGTCCATGAGCTGATACACTAGAATTTTTTCAATTACTAAATCACATCTTTTAGCTTCTTTTCCATCTTTTAGATTGTATGTCACGGTCTTATATTTTCCAAATTCTACTATTTCATTACCGATTGCATGTGTACTCTCCATATGTTGACAAATTGGCAAACATCACAAACCTCCGCAATCTATGAATGTACCATTCAAGCATGAGAGCTTGTAAAATTGTTGACCATCCACTCTTTCACATAAAATGGTAGATATTAATTCCCTTGAAGATTTAGGTGGGACATTTAGGTTACAATCCCACAAAACATTGTTAGAGTGCAATCTAAACATATATTCCTATAAACTTCAAAATGGTTAGAAAATTCAATATGTAGCCTACAACAAAAAGTTGTGCATGTGTGATTTATCTTCACATAAAAAGGTTTACACATTTCAAAATATCTCTAACTAATTTTAATTTGAGGATACATATGCATAAATTTTGTAAAGAATTGTGTCTGAGTTGAATCCAAAAAATGTTTTAGATGTGGAACATGAATTTGGCTACCAATTCTCCTTCTTACAACATCTCTTTGATTAGGAGATACCCGTGTATTATTCTTCCAAAATTCTTCAATCAAGGATTTCAAAGCTTCAACAATTGCTTTATCTTTTCGTGGTAGTCTACCAGAAAATGCCCACAACTCATTTCTATTTGGATCTTCCACTCTTTGATACCTTCCCAGGGTTCTCATTAGTGACTTTCTACTTATTTTCAATGTTTTTCTTGTCTTTCTAATGAGTCAAGATTTCTTCATTCAAGTGCTTACTATCATTGATGTAAGTACACGTCATGTGACATTACTCTCTTTCATGCATGATGTAGAACCAACACTCTCATATGCAGTCATTAGATTCTTTACAATAGAGTTTTCACTTGACTCATCCATCATTCTTAGCCCAAGAATCTTCATGATGGGCCTTAATCTCATATTTCTCATCATTTCAACAAATAGTTGACATCTTCCTGTCATGTTTAAATTCTCAAAAAATGATCTCCAAATATGATTAGCATTTCTTTGAAAAGTACACTTGGGAATCTTGTTAGGCATTTCTTGAAAAATGTTAGTATCAATATCAATCAAATTTTGACTTTCTATAAATAATTATAGGAGCATCAAAAACATTATGTGTGAATTGTGTACCATCTTGACTACCTTCAACATGAGATGATGTTGTGCCTACACCTTGGGATGTAGATAATGGTGTGCCTTCAACATGAGATGATGTTGTGCCTACACCTTGGGATGTAGATAATGGTGTGCCTTCAATATGATACAATTGTGTACCTCCACTTTGGGATGTAGACAATGGTGTGCCTTAAACACGATACAAGGGTGTGCCCACACCTTCGAAAGTAGACAATGGTGTGCCTTCAACATGATACATTGGTTTGCCTCCACCATCGAAAGTAGACAATGGTGTGCCTTCAATATGATACATTGGTGTGCCTCCAACATTGGATGATGATGTCTCTTGAACTTGGGAACTAATAGATGATGTCCCCACATCTTCATAATTCAATTGTCTTGTTGCACGCAAGTTTCTCATTCATTGTCTTTTTGTTTCCAATTCCAATTCTCTCTTACTTTGTATTGATGTTTCATGTTCCTCATCCAAAGAAAAATCTTTTTGTATGGCATCTAATATTTTTGTTCATGAAGTTGTCTCATTGTTTCCTTTTTCTTCTCTTTGTCTCTTTCATGCTCTTTCAGTGTTAAATTCTTTGCTCATTTCCTTTGCATGATGATGATTTCTACATATGAATTGATTATAATTTTAAAAATATAATATAAATGTAAAACAATAAGTCAAATTATAATATAAACCCCTTACAACATGAAAAATTATAATATAATTTTATTACAATTATATCAAATTATGTATTGAACAAGTCTATATCATACCAATTATAAACCAAAACTCTTTATTCACATTTGACATGTAAAAAATAAAAAACTTACCTCAATCGATAAATTTTGGTGATAATAATTGACTTTCACAATTTGATGTTGATTTTTAAACAAAAAGATGGTGCAAATTGATATAATATGTTTCTTTGTCACTATCAACACCATGAAAAGATAATACTTCTCAGATAAAATGCAAAACTCAGACAACATACAGAAAAAGTGGTCCTCTTTCACGAGATCCTTCGCAAAGATGACCGTTTGTTTTAGTTTTGTATAGCACGAGCATTCTATAGGGCGTGTGCCCTATACAAAACAAAAAAGTGTTATGCATACTCTATAGGGTGCACACCGTATGCAAAATAAGAAAAAGGGAGTAGAGAGAGAAAGAGAGAGAGAGTGAAGGGGTGAAAGAAGGTAATAAGGGAAAATATATAGGGTAGGAATGTGGGAGAGAGAAAATATGTGTGTGAGAGAGAGAGGAGGTGAAAGAGGGTAATAAGGGAAAATATAGAGGGTACAAAGGTGGAGAGAGAGAGAGAGGGGGGGAATATAGAAGGTAGGAAGGTGGGAGAGAGCATATGTGTGTGAGAGAGAGAGAGGGGGTGAAAGATGGTAAGAAGGGAAAATATAGAGGATAGGAAGGTGTAGAGAGAGAGAGATTATGGAGCTCTCTCTCTCTCTCTAACTATTTCTCATCACTATTTAAATCTATGTCTTAAATAGGGTGCACGCCCAATAGGGGGAGCACACTATTGAAATCTATGACTTTCATAGGACACACACCCTATGAAAGTCATAGATTTCAATAGTGTGCTTGCCCTATAGGGCATGTGTCGTATAGGACGCATGCGCTTTGTTAGGAATTGGAATTTACCAATACTAAGGCTTGGATTTTCCTTGGAGATACAACCCAAAGGCTTGGATGATTTAAATAGGCCCGAGACATGTTTTCCAGTAGACATACAAAAAAATAAAATCATTTTTTGTGTGCCCCTCATTAGGTTTACTTGTGGCTCAAGAACGTAAAAATCAAATGATGTGATATTGTACATCTCTCTATTAGCTATCTAAGCATATAATTTATTTTGAATTCTGATTATGTTAAGTTTTTCAACTCTAAATTCTTTTGTGTGTATGTCCATCTTTTGTGAAAAACCATGTAGTATTTTGGGCACTTCGTAAATTCATAAAAAATTATACATCCATAAAAAAATTACCATAAAATTCCACGATAAACTACATGGTGTTAGCTAACTTCTCACTAGAGTGATTATAAAAATTCAAAAAAAAAGTTAACATTTTAGGGGGAGCACACCAGACGCTATGTTATTTTTTTTGACAAAAAATGAGACCATTTTTTGTGCTGCCCCTTTTTGAGGGCCTTAATCTACACCATTTTCAAAATAAGTTAGTAGTTTAGGAACTAGATCTAGAGTATTAAAACTCTTGCTTTTATCGCATCTTAAAATTTTGAGTCTAACTATCTTCAATTTCTTGTTGAAGTTCAGAGTTTGCTGATTTCAAGAAAAAAGTAGCATCTTATACCCCCTTTTTGGTCCCCCATCTTTGTGCACTTACCCTAAGATATAACTATAGTTAACAAAAAGTTAATGATCAATATGCTAAATTATGGATTAGATCATGTACATTTTTGTTGTCAATGTTTTGGATCAAACTCTATGACCTATCATTAGAATAGATAGCAAAAGAAGAGAACCTATCATTAGAATGGATACCAGAAGAAGAGAATCGATGGATCATATGGTTTGATTTGAAACATTGACAAAGAAAATCTATATGATTTAATTCAAAAGTTAACATATTGATCATTATGAACTATCAAAACTTCATGAATTTAATTGTAACAACTTAAAGTACTAAATATTTAAAAAATCCATATAATAAAAGAACTCAAAGTAAATGAGAGGTTAAGGTGGTAGCCATGGTATATGTTGGCTTTTAAGTTTCATTAAGTCATTTACATCATGTGGAAGATCATTTTCTTATTTATCTTGTACATTATATTATTTACATGGCTATCCCCTTACATGTCATGGGATAGGTAACCTCTCATATTAGTTGAGTTGATCTCCATCAATCTTTTTCCTCAATGGTTGAGTTGAAAAGATCAAAGATAGACTGAATGTCGAGTAAGAAAATGACCCATTTTTGTGGTGATTGTAACACCCCATCTATACTTAAAGATAAAAGATGAAACCAAAGAAGAAACAACCATAAACATAACCACATAGAACCATAGTAAATTTTTTTTAAAAATTACAAACTGGAACATATAATCATAGTAACTACTTCTAAGAGCTTTACAGTTTTCCACTGATTTACATCAGAGTAATAAGAATACTCTTTATTCAAAGATTTAGTTTCAAAAACAAAATTTCCTTCTTAACCAATCCTTTACATTCTACCAATAGTTCTGATAACTAAAAACCAAGAAATGATCTGCTTTCCATAAATCTTAACAACTGCTATCCACTGTCCCATACTCATTGTTTTATCCATCTAAAACCTGAAAATCAAAAGTAAACACAAGAGCAATTGCAAACAGGGCTCAGTCACAATGATAAAGATAACAAAACATCTCCAAAATTTTGCAACCATAAAAGTCAGTATAATATAACAATTATGTAGATTAACAAATAGATGTTATTGAAGTCTAATAACATAATTCCATTCTTTTACACCAAAATCATCAAGCACCATATCTCTTTCTAACAGAAATAAACTCGCAAAGAAAATGACAAAGTAATGATCCAATAGTTCATGGGTGTCCACATAAGGACCTACGCTATGTATCCGTAAGGAAACCTCATAGTAATCCATTATGTCTGATGAAACCATAATGTTTTATCTTATTAATTGAAACCCATATCCCTTGAATTTATAATTATCATTTAATTAAACAACTGACAGAAATTCTTTCCCATAAGGATATAGACTAGTGTCAGTCACAACTGACAAAAATTCTATCACCACAAGGTACTAGACTAGTGTCAGCCCCCAATCTAAGGATCACACTTGCATTATCTCAAAACACTTGATCTAGCAATTAATGAAAGCAGTGAAATGAACTACATTACACAATTTCACTAACACTCCATTACTATTGCATCAATTTATAAAATTGAAATAGCAATCAGAAATCCATTTAGATCCATGTTTCCATTTCCTTAACAAACATTCTTAAACATGATGTTTCCCAAAAGAAGAAAAGATCACAATACTTTATCCATCACAAATCCAATCAAATAATAATCTCCACAATAACTTAGCATTATATCTGAAATTGTACAATAAAATGTTCATATTGAAATCATGATTCCATTGAATAGAAAAGAACTAAAATAATCATATATCAACTGAATCAACACAATACCCATCACTTTTAACAAACATACAAGCTTGCCATAAACCAAATTCATTATAAATTAATTTTCTATACATCCTGCTCTGTTAATTACAAGTTCATGCTTTTATATACATGTTGGCATATGTACATGTATACACCACGGCTTGTGTATACATATAGATATCCTAGCAGGTATATATATATATATATATATATAAAAACTTGTAATTAATAGTTCAGAATGATAAACATAGCATCTATTATATACATGTTGGCATATGTACATGTATACACCATGGCTTGTGTATACATATACATATCCCAGTAGGTATATATATATATATAATTATATAAACTTGTAACTCATCATTCGCAACAGTTCAAGTCCATAAATACACATAGGAAACCCATACTAGTCATCTCAGTCCTATCAAAAACACATCTACCTTATAATACTACTGAATCTGCCAATTACATAAAAGAATAACAGAATAATAAGAACCGTCATCAACATTTAAACAACATATCAAAGTGGTTTTCCTTACTAACTAAAAATGATAATAGTTGACTTTCATAAGAATTCCTAACATTTCCTAATGTTGATACAAACTATATTTCACACTGATGATTATTTCTGAAGAAACATATAGCTCACAGTCAGGATTTGATACAACCAAAACTATCTACATTTCAGTATTGGACTGAAACAGACAGTGACAAACACCCATTTGACACAACAAACATCGATACCAGATAACTAAAGGAGTATACCCAAGAAAACCTTAATCCGCACCTATGTTGTGAGAGTGTAAATACACAATACGACAGGTATCAAGTAACACTATGAACTACCACTAATCTCTATTTCCACAATACAGCTCAAAAAGAAAACATCGATACCAGATTCAGTTTATAACAGTGATAAGAATACCTGATTAACCCCCTTAATACTGACCAAAGATAAAGTATACATCGACACAAAACACACTAGGAAATAACCATATATCATCTGCAATAACTATATTCCCATAGTTCGGCACAAACTTAAATAAAACACTGCCCACTTCATACCCAAAACAAAGAAAACCCCTTAACACAATATGCTTGAAAACATCATATTAAAAACATGTATTTCAAATTCCTCCACTAAACATAAAATCCATTAACTAAATAAACTTCTTAATCCAACCAAGAAGAAGCCGGTTCATGACCGAACTCACAGAGAATACAATCACCAAACCTTCCATTCATCGACTAACAAACCGTGGTAATTAAACATTCTACTATTTCATTTGCAGAAAGAAAAATGGAAATAGAGGATAAGGTGAGAGAATGCCCCTACTTGGTATTTGTGTGGGGAGGTATCCAAAAATTGAAATGCCAAAGCTAGCCCCTACTTGGTGAGCTTCACAGTTGAACCCTAATCTCAACCACGAAGATCCCTTTCCACTGACTGCCAAAGTGCCGTGCAAAAGAAAAGCCCATAATGCAAATACAGAGATGATAGTATGAAACACAAAACTTCCCAAATGACCACGAATAGAAGGGTAAAACTTGCCGTGAAAACCCCTTTCCATTCCAAGAAACTTATCAAATAAAATATAACAGGAACACGGGTCCATTACTAACTGTTTACCCAAACTGTCGTAGAAATACATGGTGAAAAATGGAGTCATATTCAACTGCAACTCCTTTACCAGAGCTAATGGCGGACATCAAACACAAAGATGAAATTCATCGATGAGTTCATTCAATGCGAGCTTATCTCTTGCAGCAAACACAATACATTCCCTGCCAAATGTCCATCAAAGTACAATCCCATAACCCAAAAATAGCTTAAAGCCCACTAACACCACTATGCGATGCAAGTGCAATTAAACCCTACCGATAAGTCATGTCTTCGACTAGAACATAAATAGGAAGACTTAGGGATAGATAATATACATCTATGTTAGATATCATTAGTCGATCTTAGGTTAAGAAAAACTAACTTAAGCATCAATGATAATAGCACATTAACAATGCCAATTACTAACACTCAACAAATTAACCTCTTACTAACATACAAAATAGGATATGCTAACTTAGATAATTCTTTAGTTTTAGTAAAAGAAATACCACATAATTACTAAAACAATCACTCATAAATATATATATATATATATATATATATATATATATATATATATATATATATATATATATATATATATATATATATATATATATATATATATATATATATATATATATATATATATATATATATATATATAAATTTACATATATATATATATATATTTATTTATTTTGAACTAAAAATTTGATTAAAATTAAGTAACAACAATCTCTATTTACTGTCTATAACATCAAGATACAATTATCCATAATAATATAACCAATTCTAATTATGTTTAACATATTATTAAGAATTCCAAAACAATGAACCAATTATCAGACAATTGACAACCATTTAAGTTGTACTATTTTCACAATCAAACCAATACTCAAATCTCTACTGAACTATCCAGTTCCATTAATTCAGAGGTCAGTCTATACCAATTCTGACATCAGAAAATATCATTAAGCTACAGAAATAGACAAAATTCTCTGAGTGTCTGGCAGAACCAAAATACCTATTACAGAGATAACCATATTTATTCCAAACAACAAGGTTCAAACGAACGAAGTCAGACTTCAAACTCATAGAAGTCTAATAGAAATATTGTTCTAGATAAAATGATGCTAATCAAAACAGAAATCCAACATAACATAACATAGAAAAGTAAAGCCTAAGACTATTAGGGGCATGACACCCTTCCCCTCCAAACTAGGCTTACTCCTGGAAGCCTGTAAACAAATGAGGATGTGCAGCTCTCATAGCCCCTGTATCTTCCCAAGTTGCATAAGCTACATCATCAAGATCCCATAACACCTTTACCTGCTCCACCTTGCATCCTCTAAGATTTAGCTCTCTTTGTTGTATGATCTGTACTGGTTCCAGCATCAGTTGACCATCTACCACCTATAAATTTTTCCAATTTAGCACGTGTGCAATGTCAGGTATGTATTTCCTTAAGATGGAAATATGAAATACATCATGAATTCATGAAAAACTGGGAGGCAAAGCAAGTCTGTAGGCAACTGGACCCACTCGTTCTAGGATCTCAAATGGTCCCACAAATCTTGGATACAATTTTGACCCTTTACCATACTTAATAGGACTTTTTCGGGGCCTAACCTGAAGAAATACCTTATTCCCAACTTCAAATTGACGTTCAATCCTATGCAGGTCTGCATACTTTTTCTGCTTGTCCTGAGCTGTAGATAGGTGTTCTTTGATGTGCTTAACCTACTATTCTAAATCCTGAAGCATCTTGGGACCTAAAAGAATTCTGTCCTCAAGATTGTCCCAGCTTAAAGGTGTTCTACACGGTCTTCCATACAAAGCCTGGAAAGGAGCCATACCTATAGAACTATGGTAACCATTGTTGTAAGAAAATTCAACCAGATGTAAGTACTCTTCCCATCTATTTTGCTTGTCCATCAAATACATTCTAAGCATATCTTCCAAAATTTGATTGACACGCTCAGTCTGTCCGTTAGTTTCGGGATGATATGCTAAACTAAAGTTCAGCTAAGTACCTAATTCACGCTGCAAAGATCTCCACAGAGACAGAGTAAAAATTGAATCCCTATCAGATATGATCTTCTTAGGAATCCAATGTAGCTTAACAACCTGTTCCATATAAATCCATGCCACAGATGCAGCATTATAAGTGGATCTTATGGGAATAAAATGGGCAACTTTGGTAATCGGTCAACAACAACCATAATGGCTTCATGTCGTCTAGCTGAGAATGGTAACCCCACTATGAAATCTATGGATATGGTATCCCATTTCCATTCAGGCACGCTGTGAGATTGAAGTAAACCAGCTGGATGTTGATGTTCAGCTTTTACTCTCTGACACTTCAAGCATCTAGCCACAAAATCAGCAATATCCCTCTTCATACCCAGCCAGTAGTGATGCTGCTTAAGATCAGCATGCATCTTCTTCACACCAAGATTTTCTGAATAAGGTGCCTTATGTGCTTCAGTCATAACTAGGTTCTGAAGATTCCTGACTTCTGGCACATATATGCTACCTCGGTAAGTCATCAGTCCTTCAGTGCTGATAGAGTAACCCTCAAATCTGCCTTCTAATACACTACCACTATCAATCACTACTTTGACATCTAAGTATCAAGGATCAGTAACCAAATTCAGAAGTATTTTCTCTTTCAAGTCAATTGTGAGGGTCAAAGAAGAGAGTTCATGACGCCTTCTGCTAAGAGCATCTGCTACTTTGTTTTCTTTACCCTAAATATACTTCATTTCAAAGTCATACTCACACAAAAACTCCATCCATCTGTGCTGACATGCATTAAGTTTGGGGCCACGTGAACAAATATTGTAGACTTCTGTGATCGGTATGTAGCTCAAAATGTTGACCAAGAAGAAAATGCCACCATTTGGTGAAAGCATGAATCACTGCTGCGAGTTCCAAATCATGAGTAGGGTAATTAATTTCATGATCCTTTAATTTCCTAGATTCATAAGCAATGACCCTACCATCTTGCATCAAGACAGCCCCTAAACCATCCAATGAGGCATCGGTGCACACAAAAAATTTCTTAGAAGGATCAGGTACCGCTAAAATTGGTGCACTAGTCAAACGTTCCTTAAGATGTTGGAATGCCTCTTCACATTTATCTGACCAGATGAATTTCTTACCCTTTCTCTGAAGAGAAGTAATGGAATGGGCTATCTTTGAAAAATTAGCCACAAATCTTCTATAGTAGCTAGCCAGACCCATAAAAATTCATACTTTAGACACATTGGTAGGAGTTGGCCATTCTATAATTGCCCTGATCTTAGCAGAATCAATAGCTATTCCATCTCCTGTAATGATGTGACCTAAATAACTTATTTCAGTTTTGAAAAATTCACATTTTTCAGGATTGGCATATAGCTTGTTCCTGCGGAGACATTCAAAGACTTTCCTCAAATGCTGCTCATGCTCCTCCAAGGAGTTAGAATATACCAAAATGTCATCAAGGAACACTACCACAAACTTATCTAAGATAGTCCTAAATACTCCCTACATCAAACTCATGAATACTAATGGTGCATTAGTCAACCCAAATGGCACTACCATGAATTCATAATGCCCATACCTTGTGCGAAAAGCTATTTTATGAATGTCAGCTTCTTGAATCCTTAACTGATGGTATCTAGATTTGAGATCAATCTTGCAAAACACCTTGGCACCCTTCACTTGATCAAACAAATCATCGATGCAAGGCAAAGGATATCTATTCTTGATAGTAGCTTTGTTCAGTTGTCTATAGTTGATACAAAGCCTCAAAGATCCATCCTTCTTCTTGATGAAGATAATAGGTGCTCCCCAAGGTGAAACACTAGGTCTAATGAGCCCCTTTTCAAGAAGTTCCTCAAGTTGAACCTTGAGTTCCACTAATTCTTGAGCGGTCATGGAGTAAGGAGTCTTGGAAATCAGTTCTGGCAAAAGATCAATCCTAAAATCAATTTCTCTTTTAGGTGGGATTCTCGGAGTTTCTGTAATAAATACATCTGAGAATTCCTTCAAAATTGGATGATCTAAGCTGGTGTTCTAAGCAACTGGTTCTTCAAAATCATTGATATAAATAGAAAACAATTTGCATCCCTTTTGTAAACATCTCTGAAGTTTCTTAGCAGAAATAGTTTTGACTGACATAGGCCTCTTAACACCTGAAATAATCTTGATGGTTCTATTATCATCGATACACCTAACGGTCTTCTCTCTACAATCGATGATAGCTTGGTGTTGATCTAAACAATCCATACCCAGAATAATGTCATAAGAACCTAAAGGAATAACCCTAAGGTTAACTATAGTAGTAAAAGCCTTAAATTGAACCTTACAATTTTTAGCTATAAACCCCGATTCAACCTTAGTCCCTGATGCTAACTTGACTTGCCATGCCAATTCAGCTTTACTCATAGGAATTCCACATTGCTTAACCAAACTGGAAGAAATAAAAGAGCCAGTGGAACTAGAGTTAAATAAAATAGAGATCTTCTTACCTTGGTAATTACCTCTAACTTCAATCATAGTGTTCTGATGATCTGCTTGTTTCTGATCCACAGTAGCAAAGATGCGATGATTCCTTCTAGAATCACCAATAGTAGCCTAAGAACCTGTGGCTTTAGTCCTAACCTGACTATTGCCTCGAAGGGGACAAATCCATTGCAAATGCCCCAATTGCCCACATTGCCAACATTCTGCTCCTCTCTTGGTGCTTTTATCCTGTGATGAGTTTGCTGGAGGTGATGCATAGCTCTGTTGTACACCCTGAGTTGGTTTAAAGGACTTAGGTTGCTCAAGAACCTTGAAACTCTTGTTTGATTTGGAAAAATTTTCAAACTTCCTCTTCTAAAATTTACCACTCGATCCACTAGAAACTGCCTTGAAATTATCTTGATAAGGTTTCTGATTCTTCCCACTGCTTTGAGCTGGTGGATTCACTGATCCTTTGGCTGAAAATCCTGACTTCAATTCTGTGAGCTTGGCTTGATCAGCAACTTCTTTCACTGTCTTAGGTTTGAAAGTTCTCACTTCTTCTCCAATTTTAGGGTTCAAACCCCTAATGAAGTGTTGTACCAAAGGCTTATCATTCTCTAACCAACCAGAATATTTATTCAGTTGGAAAAACCTCCTCTCATACATTTCCACCATTGAGTTGCCTTGAGAAATACTGAAGAATTATTTGGATCTAGTTTGCTGCCAATAATCCGACATGAATCTCTCACGGAATCTTTCTATGAAAAGCTCCCATGTAACCTAAGAGATAAGAATTCCAAGTTGCTCTAGTTCCATATTCCACCATATGGAAGCAAAGGATCTTAGCTGCATTACGGTCCAATGAACCTTCACATTACCATGATAATCATGGAGAATAAAACATCTTTCGATGTTCAAGAGCCATGCTTCAGCTTCAGCACCACCCTTTGTTCCATTGAAATATGGTCCTTTGAGCTTAGAAAGGTCTTTTAACTTAGTCCTGATAATAGGATCTTCTACTACAGGGACTCGTATAACATGAGCATTTGCTACACCAACTAGAACATTGTTCCTTGCTTCAATGTTATCCAACCTATCAAGGATCCGTTGGAGAACTTCAACCTGAGGTACCTCTCGATCTTCCTGATCCATTCCATTAAAGGATCAACTTGTTCATCACCAAGTATTCCTTGGTGACCTTGTCCTCTTCCTCGACCATGACCACGACCACGTTGTCCACCCCTACCTCTGCCTAAATCAGCATCAACTGGGTCACCACATCTTTGTGCTCCTCGTGTAACAGGAGGCATGCTTGAAATCCTATAGAAAAGATCAATAAAAATCACTAACGGAAGTATAATGATAAAATCCCTTTCCTTTTAAACCCTCAAGCCTTGAGTGTTTAAACCTGGCTCTGATACCAAATGTAACACCCCATCTATACTTAAAGATAAAAGATGAAACCAAAGAAGAACAAACCATAAACATAACCACATAGAACCATAGTAATTTTTTTTTTAAATTACAAACTGGAACATATAATCATAGTAACTGCTTCTAAGAGCTTTACAGTTTTCCACTGATTTACATCAGAGTAATAAGAATACTCTTTATTCAAAGATTTAGTTTCAAAAACAAAATTTCCTTCTTAACCAATCCTTTACATTCTACGAATAGTTCTGATAACTAAAAACCAAGAAATGATCTGCTTTCCATAAATCTTAACAACTGTTATCTACTGTCCCATACTCATTGATTTATCCATCTAAAACTTCAAAAATCAAAAGTAAACACAAGCACAATTGCAAACAGGGCTCAGTCACAATGATAAAGATAACAAAACATCTCCAAAATTCTGCAACCATAAAAGTCAGTATAATATAACAATTATGCAGATTAACAAATAGATGTTATTGAAGTCTAATAACATAATTCCATTCTTTTACACCAAAATCATCAAGCACCGTATCTCTTTCTAACAGAAATAAACTCGCAAAGAAAATGACAAAGTAATGATCCAATAGTTCATGGGTGTCCACATAAGGACCTACGCTATGTATCCATAAGGAAACCTTGTAGTAATCCATTTTGTCTGATGAAACCATAATGTTTTATCTTATTAATTGAAACCCATATCCCTTGAATTTATAATTATCACTTAATTAAACAACTGACAGAAATTCTTTCCCATAAGGATATAGACTAGTGTCAGTCACAACTAACAAAAATTCTATCACCACAAGGTACTAGACTAGTGTCAGCCCCCAATCTAAGGATCACACTTGCATTATCTCAAAACACTTGATCTAGCAATTAATGAAAGCAGTGAAATGAACTACATTACACAATTTCACTAACACTCCATTACTATTGCATCAATTTATAAAATTGAAACAGCAATCAGAAATCCATTTAGATCCATGTTTCCATTTCCTTAACAAACATTCTTAAACATGATGTTTCCCAAAAGAAGAAAAGATCACAATACTTTATCCATCACAAATCCAATCAAATAATAATCTCCACAATAACTTAGCATTATATCTGAAACTATACAATAAAATGTCCATATTGAAATCACAATTCCATTGAATAGAAAAGAACTAAAATAATCATATATCAACTAAATCAACACAATACCCATCACTTTTAACAAACATACAAGCTTGCCATAAACCAAATTCATTATAAATTAATTTTCTATACATCCTGCTCTGTTAATTACAAGTTCATACTTTTATATACATGTTGGCATATGTACATGTATACACCACAGCTTGTGTATACATATACATATCCTAGCAGGTATATATATATATATATATATATATATATATATATATATATATATATATATATATATATATATATATATATATATATATATATATATATATATTTATATAAACTTGTAATTAATAGTTCAGAATGATAAACATAGCATCTATTATATACATGTTGGCGTATGTACATGTATACACCACGGCTTGTGTATACATATACATATCCCAACAGGTATATATATATATATATATATATAATTATATAAACTTGTAACTCATCATTCGCAACAGTTCAAGTCCATAAATACACATAGGAAACCCATACTAGTCATCTCAGTCCTATCAAAAACACATCTACCTTATAATACTACTAAATCTGCTGATTACATAAAAGAATAACAGAATAATAAGAACCGTCATCAACATTTAAACAACATATCAAAGTGGTTTTCCTTACTGATTGAAAATGATAATAGTTGACTTTCCTAAGAATTCCTAACATTTCCTAATGTCAATACAAACTATATTTCACACTGATGATTATTTCTGAAGAAACATATAGCTCACAATCAGGATTTGATACAACCAAAACTATCTACTTTTCACTATTTGACTGAAACAGACAGTGACAAACACCCATTTGACACAACAAACATCGATACCAGATAACTAAAGGAGTATACCCAATAAAATCTTAATCCACAGCTATTTTGCGAGAGTGTAAATACACAATACAACAGGTATAAGGTAACACTATGAACTACCACTAATCTCTATTTCCACAATACAGCTCAAAAAGAAAACATCGATACCAGATTTAGTTTATAACAGTGATAAGAATACCTGATTAACCCCCTTAATACTGACCAAAGATAAAGTATACATCGACACAAAACACACTAGGAAATAACCATATATCATCTACAATAACTATATTCCCATAGTTCGGCACAAACTTAAATAAAACACTGCCAACTTCATACTCAGAACAAAGAAAACCCCTCAACACAATATGCTCAAAAATAGCATATTAAAAACATGTATTTCAAATTCCTCCACTAAACATAAAATCCATTAACTAAATAAACTTCTTAATCCAACCAAGAAGAAGCCGGTTCATGACCGAACTCACAGAGAATACAATCACCAAACCTTCCATTCATCGACTAACAAACCGTGGTAATTAAACATTCTACTATTTCATTTGCAGAAAGAAAAATGGAAATAGAGGATAAGGTGAGAGAATGCCCCTGCCTGGTATTTGTGTGGGGAGGTATCCAAAAACCGAAATGCCAAAGCTAGCCCCTTCCTGGTGAGCTTCACAGTCAAACCCTAATCTCAACCACGAAGATCCCTTTCCACTGACTGCCAAAGTGCCGTGCAAAAGAAAAGCACACAACGCAAATACAGAGATGACAATATGAAACAAAAAACTTCCCAAATGACCATGAATAGAAGGGTAAAACTTGCCGTGAAAACCCCTTTCCATTCCAAGCAACTTATCAAATAAAATATAACAGGAACACGGGTCCATTACTAACTGTTTACCCAAACTATCACAGAAATACATGGTGAAAAATGGAGTCATATTCAACTGCAACTCCTTTACCAAAGCTAATGGCGGACATCAAACACAAAGATGAAATTCATCGATGAGTTCATTCAATGTGAGCTTATCTCTTGCAGAAAACATAATACATTCCCTGCCAAATGTCCATCAAAGTACAATCCCATAACCCAAAAATAGCTTAAAGCCCACTAACACCACTATGCGATGCAAGTGCAATTAAACCCTGCCGATAAGTCATGTCTTCGACTAGAACATAAATAGGAAGACTTAGGGATAGATAATATACATCTATGTTAGATATCATTAGTCGATCTTAGGTTAAGAAAAACTAACTTAAGCATCAATGATAACAACACATTAACAATGCCAATTACTAACACTCAACAAATTAACCTCTTACTAACATACAAAATAGGGTATGCTAACTTAGATAATTCTTTAGTTTTAGTAAAAGAAATACCACATAATTACTAAAACAATCACTCATAAATAAATAAATAAATAAATATATATATATATATATATATATATATATATATAAAAATTTACACACACACAGATATATATATATATATATATATATATATATATATATATATATATATATATATATATATATATATATATATATATATATATATATATATATATATATATATATATATATATATATATATATATATATATATATATATATATATTGAACTAAAAATTGGATTAAAATTAAGTAACAACAATCTCTATTTACTGTCTATAACATCAAGATACAATTATCCATAATAATATAACCAATTCTAATTATGTTTAACATATTATTAAGAATTCCAAAACAATGAACCAATTATCAGACAATTGACAACCATTTAAGTTGTACTATTTTCACAATCAAACCAATACTCAAATCTCTACTGAACTATCCAGTTCCATTAATTCAAAGGTCAGTCTATACCAATTTTGACATCAGAAAATATCATTAAGCTACAAAAATAGACAAAATTCTCTGAGTGTCTGGGAGAACCAAAATACCTATTACAGAGATAACCATATTTATTCCAAACAACAAGGTTCAAATGAACGAAGTTAGAGTTCAAACTCATAGAAGTCTAATAGAAATATTGTTCCAGATAAAATGATGCTAATCAAAACAAAAATCCAACATAACATAACATAGAAAAGTAAAGCCTGAGACTGTCAGGGGCATGACAGTGATCTATTGACCTCAACCACTTCCTTCTTTTCTTCTCTTCTAAAAATTTGAAAAGTAGAGGAAAATTCTTATGTTCGTTGAGAGTTAGTGGAGACATAAAATAGGGGATACTACCAACCTGTGAGGATTTATTCCACAAGGATACTACAAATGAGGATAGTAGGTATATGACTAAGGTTGATGGATGTGGGAGAGGTTGTATGGATAAGGAATAGATGCTACTAAAAGGGTGAAGAGGTGTACATATTTTCCACTTCATGAATGGCTAAAATAATGTTGGCTGAAAGGAAATTGAGGATTGAATTCATATGTGATATATTGTGTGTGTTCCTTGGATCTATTTGATCTCATTTCCCTTATATTTTAGTTATGGGTAATTTGGGTCTCTTATATTTTGGAGTTGGTGTGTCAACCGAAAGAACATGAGATGCACATATTTCCAAATTTGTATTCATGACTGATATAAACAAGATTGGTTGAATATAAATTGATGGTTCGAATTCAAGTTTGATTTATTGTGTGTGTTGTTAAGGTCTAATTGACTCCATACAGCTAGGATTTTTGGTATTTGGGTCTTTGATGCAGGGGCATCCTCGGTGTAAGAGAAATATTGCATCACCCAAAAAATATTTCTGGTTTCTTTTCAATAAGAGCTATCTTGTGTTGAGCTTCTATTTATGGAATCTTACTATTTTTAGTAGGTTGGTTATACGAGCTCGAAATGTTCTAATTTCATAGGTGGAGGTTCATCTTAGTCATATCAACCTACTAGTTGAGTTTCACTATCATATCATCTGTATCAGTGAAGTTATTGAGGTTTTTGGGTATAAAATATTTGAGCTCAATTTTGAAGGCCTCAGAGGCTTCGAATCATGATCGACCCTTGGCTGATTGGAGCTTGTGTGAGTCAAGTACTGTAGATCAAGTCCAGTCATTTCTGAAAAGTGGCTATAATAGAAAAATAGAGCTACAGTTAGAAATTTATGGCCTATGGAAGTTGGGGTACCTAAAAACATATTTTGTAATTATTTTGAGCTGACCCTATGTAAAAAAAATAAAAATAAAATAAATCTTAGGGTAGTCATCCTTAAGGGCTAAATTTCTAGAACCTTCTCAAGCAGTGGAAATTTTCCTATATAAGGAAGGCCCGCAGTGTTGTCTAGGAAATTCTAGGTAGATCTGGGTAATGATTTGAGGATTTGTCCTACAAAATATTGTAACAGAAAATGCCCATGTGGCTTTGCATATTATAATAATGAAATTTGTAATTCCACACTTGTGGGGATAATGAGAAGCCCATTTTCTATTCTTGCAAATTGTTGTTGTTTCTATGTTTCTGTTATGTGTTTGTAGTATTAAGGGGACCACCCTTTGTCAGACTTTTATTTTTTATTTGGTATACCTACCAAAAGGATTTAAGGTGCACAAATTTGCTACTATGTCCCCATAATTGGCCCATACAACATTGATTGAAAAGAACTAACATTTCCACACACATATGATTTAGTTGGTGGGTCGAATTAATCTCATAAGTGATATGGTTATATGGTCTTGTAACATGGATTTGGTATATAAGCCAAAAGACTAGAAGTTGCCCAGATTTTCCACTCTATCCTCGTGATTGGTTCAAACATTATTGTTTACAAAAAAATGATGATTGGATTTATATTTTGATTTATTATTTGAGTTACTGAGTCTAATTAATCTCACAACACCACATATTTTGGTTATTGGTTTTGTGCATTTTGGACACTAAATGACATTTTTTCAAAAAGGTCCTCGTAATAAATAGAGGTGGTAGTTAACTTAAAACCTAGAAAAGATATATATTCAACATAATATTTGACAAATCTCCATTATGTTTTACTTAACATGAATGCACTTTTCCTCTATAATATCCTATATATGGGAATTTTATAGATAAAGAAGTTAGATTTCCATTAGGATATGCATGATTTTTAGCTTCTTACCTGACAATTTTATCTGTCGAGTTGCCAAAGTCATGTCTGGACAAAAGTGTAAGTGCATACTTGGTAAAATCTGTTTAATTGTACATTGAAGATTCCAAAATCCTCAATTCAATTGTAGATATGAATGGATAAAAAATGGTGTTTCCATTTCTTGCAAGGTAGATACTCATCAATTTTCCTATGGATCTTATAAAAACCTCATAGTAAGTATAGAGTGCTTTTGAACTAATTTGTTGTGGTATTCATATTTGTCCACAATGTTCCTTCAATTAGTTGTTCAAAAAAGGTGGTGGATTTGTCCCATCATAATCTCCATATTAATAAGTAGTTCTCACCAAATAACTTATGTTTCTCTTGTATTTGAATCCTAACAAAAAAGCCTTTTGATAATCCAAAGAAGCTGAATCAATTGTCACCACTTTCCCTATGCTACTCTCAAGCTTTTTAAAAAATTTATATCTATCTTTTTAAAGGATGTATATATGTATTAACCTATACTATTGATATGTGAGCTTGACTAGGAGAAAAAACTATATGCGAATGTTGAATAGATATAATTATTTTGAAACCACTAAGACAAATAGGACACCAGACCTACATTTGAAGGGTGGGATGCAAACTTTAGGACAAAAGAGAACTTAGGGAGGAAGTAAATAGAGACTTAGACTTCCAATGATTTAAATTAATGTTGAAGCCAACCAAGGAATGAAATATCCTCTTTAGCTTCCTATACCAGGCTATAGTGACCAACCCTTAGAACCTCACTTTCACATTGGCATAATTACAATAGGAAAAAAAAATTAATGCTCCATTACTATCTCCAAATCACTTATTAAGTTCAAACTCACAAGTTAAAATCCAATACTTGCACCACTAGCATATCAATAAAGGAGGTTAGGGCATTGGAAATGAGCATTGAGGTAGCTTGTGGATTGATTTGGTTGTTATCTTCTACCTCCAACAAGTCAAAAAAGGACCTCCCTAATTGACTAAGTGACAAGAAAAATTCTAGCAATAAATCAAGAGGACTAATGTTGTCTTTTAAATAGTCTAGAAATTTACACCTTCACCCATGTTCTATGGCCATACCATGTATGAAAAAATCCTTCAATAAATTCAAAATAAAAGGACCTCCAAAATGTCTACAAATAATTTATCTAGATAGTGATAAATGATGGAGCTTTCTCTACCATTTTATGGAAAAACAATATTATAGAAGTCATCAATAGACACAGGCATGAGAAAGACATATCCAATGTATATAATCTAGGCATAATTTATTTACATGTATGGATATGTTCCTCCTATAATTATAAATATTAACACATACATGTACTTGCATTTCCACACATATATAGTTATTTATCATGAGTACAATTTGTTAGCTGAAAAATCAATTCTAATTTTCAAACAAGATTTTCATTTTAAAGAATATATGTAAAAGAAGAAATTTTAGAACAATATATGATAAATATAAAACATATCCAAATACAACTATTTTCTTATCTTGGGTCTATTTTCTAAAAAAAATTCAGCTAGAACTAATTCAGAACGCGTGTTATAATAATATTTTGATCTTTTACATCTTTAAATAAGCCATGCATGCTCTCTTGTAGGGATCAAAACACTTTCATGGTGGTACATGATGAGTCTTACAAATTAATTTGGTTACCATATATTTTTAAAAGGAGGTAGAAGACTATCAATCCATCATTATACTCAATTTGTAGATTGAATCCCACAACAATGTTACAACTAAGAATCTGAATCATCTTTGTCATTTTACAAAGACTTCTCTGAGAGGTATTCATAGTTGTATCCAAATTTCACTTTGGCTCTATTTCCACTAGAAGATCATTTGATTAATCATGCTCAACAATATTTGATACAAAAGGTATATCATCATTTTTCTTTGAAATGTTATAGTTCTCACTAATGGCTCTTAGTAGATGGTAAACCTCATACATAGAAGGCCTCCTGTTATGTGGAGAAACAACACAGTTAGTAGCCACCTTCAAAACATGTAGAAGATCTTCATCATATCCCTTTCCAATCAAATATTTGTTGATGTCTTTCTGAACATTAATGTCTTGAAAGATTACTCATTCAATCTACTAAATTACCCTTGAACTTTCATTAACATTTTCAACTTCAATAGGTTTATGCCTAGTAACCAACTCCACAAGAACAAACACAAAACTAAATACACCCCCCTTTAAAGTGAAAATCAAGGTGTGCATGTATTCTAGTGCTACATATCCCAAATCCCCAAAATCACCATTGTAAATGTGCTAAGATGGGTATCTACAAGATTCATCAACCAAGAAATCACAAAGTCTGTTATCCTCAGTTCATAATCTTCATTCATTAATATATAGTTAGAACTTATAGTGCAATGAATAACCCTAGGATTGTAGCTATGGTGAAGCCAAGCCAATCATATCCCATTTTGTCTAATAGAGATGATTTCCAATCTTTCATCCAAAATAGATGCATAAAATGCCATCTCTTAATATTTATGTGTGTATGTAAGAGAACTTGGGCCCCTTATATAGATTTTCCAAAATGTTCTGTATGACACAAAATCAATTTTATTTATCCATGAGAAATGATCAAAGGTTATGTGGTCTACTACATGTGGATTCACATAGGCCACTACTGTCATTTGAATCGCACTATATTGACCTATCTTAAGAATGTTTAGTACTTTATGATTTAGTTTTGGATTTTGGTTCCTAGATATTTTAAAGGCCCACCTAATGATCTTTATTTTATTGATGGTCTATGTCTCTTGGAAATTGACTCTAAAATTAAAAGGAAGTCTTCTATCTTTTTTGAGTGAGTATCTTTTAAAGGTGTCCAATAATGACACTAAAAAATTTATTATATTTTTTAGTTTCTAGTTGGGTAACCCTCCTATCATTGACCAAACCTAGAAACTCATAAAAAGAGTTATCAAAATGATGAAATGAATATGGATACAAAACCAGTCAAAGGCATTCTCATGAAACAATAAATCCTCTTCAAGAAAAGTGGTTGTCACTAAGAATCAAAGGTTCTCCTCAAGAATAAAGAGAAAGAATAAACCAAAAAAAGTAAGGAATGTTCTAAGAGAGAGGGATTGAATACACTAGCACAACAATGATCACAAATTTTAGATAATACTAGTGAAAAATGTTCCTCAAAAAATAGAAAAATCCCTTCAACAATGCATCAATAGAAAAATAATCATAATAATGCATTAGGTCTAGCATGGAACCCTACCTCCTCCTACGATGAACTATGATGCTTTACTTTTCCTTCTACCTTTTCCTCTAGCAAATAACTATGTTCATCTTTTGGTATCTTCTTTTTCCCTAAATAAATGTTCAAAATATTAGAGAAATTCTTATTTTACATGGATAGTTTTTCATTTTCACTCTTAAAATTATCATTCTTTCTACATAGGCTTCTGTTACTCATGATAGCCCGAGTTTAGATTGCTAGGATATGTGTATTATTTGTTGTTTCCTCCATTTTTTTGGCAATCTTTTTGAGATCTATTGTTTCCTCCTCCATATGGTCATGATAAGGCACTTTCTCTTTAGAATCAAGTTTGTTTGACTTAACAACAAATTCTAATTTTATTTTCCCTCCAAACATGAAAGATGTAACTTAATCAATATGGGGAATACATGACCATGTAAACCTTTTTTGGGAACTTTTAGAATGTAAAATAAATGATATTTTCCTCTTTTTTCCTTTGTAAAACTTTGACAACATACTCTAAATTGTTTAAAATCATTGTTGTCATTTTTAGGCTCATAAAACTCCATAAAGGGACATAGGAATCAATTTAAGTCAAATTTTATTTAAGCCCAAAAAATTAATCTAAAGGTGGAAAATAGGCTAGGACTAACTTGCAAAATGACAGACAACTTCTATCTAATAGATAAATTATTTGGTACGAGCTTGGATTCATGTTATTTTGTTAGGATTTCTTTTTACTTGGGCAAGAGACAAAAATAATAATTATATACTCTACTTTTATGGGGCCTTCGAGGGAAACCTTCCATAAGGAATTGGGGGGATAGTAAAAAATGCAAAAGGCTCAACCATCATGTCCTTTGCGTGGGGATAGGTCTAAATAAAAATTGGAAAATTTTAATACATAAAAAAAAGAATACTTTGGGGTGTTTGTATGATATTTATTTTCATTTAAAATTCACCTAATAAAAATATACTATGAATTTTGTTCGAGTTATTTTTTATTCAATTTTGTGTATAATAAGTTAACTTATTAAACTAGCATGTTGTTTTCTAAACTACCAGTTTGATTCAAATAATAAGGATTGATGTAATTTGGAGGTACATCATTGACAGGTTTGAAGCCATTCTCTCCAATTTTGGGTTATATGTTGCACTGATCTTCTGTGCAAGAATCACTTGAAAAATGTGACCTCATATAGAGACCTTATGTGATATGTAGAAATATAGAATAATAAAGCCAACAGATAAATCTTTTGACAAAGAAGTTACATGTGATAGCCAATCATAGGTAAATTATCCTCTTTATATTTTTATGACTTCTCTCTCCATTCTGTGCTCTTTTTTTTCAAAGGATTTATTGTATAGAATATTTATTGTGTTAATAAAATGAATGAAAGGTATTGGTAAGAAACTAAGTTATTGATTGTGTTTCTTTAATCCTCTTTGTGACCATTATGTTATTTTTTTTTCTAGGGCTACTTATCACTGCATCTGCAATGCACCACAATGTGTATAGAAATGGAGGGAAAATTGTTACTCTTTATTAATGTTTAATTAATTATGACCTAATGCATATTAAGAAGCTCACAGTAAGGACATAATACATTATATGTGGAATGGTCATTTGACCATAATTTAATTGTATAGGTCTAGACTATTTCTCTCTCCAAATCATGGAAGGCGGGTAATATCTTAGCATATAAGTATCTAAGTCTATGATATTATCAAATATTATTATAAAGGAGTAATAACCATTCATTTCATAAATTTTTTTTGGGTGACTAATTATTTAGTCATTTATTTGGTCATCTATTTAGTCAATTTTTTTCTCTAACCTTGTGATTTTACCAGATGACCAAATTATTCATTTATTTAATCATTTATACTTGTGAATTACAAATTATTAGTAGAATTTGATCAATTTTAGTCACATGAATAAAATATTTAGTTGTGTGACTAAGAGTTTTAGTCATGTACATGCATATATTTGCCAAATTCTACTAGTGATTATTAAGACAATGCAATTTTAAAGGTAAAGACCTTGAATTTTCCTAATCAATGAAACTCTCAAGATACTCTTTAGAAATTTGTTTTTAGGGAACAATTCGCTAGCCTAGATTTTTTGTCCCTAAATTTGATTTGTTTAATAATTCTTAGGATATATTCGAAAGCAACCTACATAACATATGTTGAAACTAAAAGAGAACTTGAAACCTTCAAAACCCCTATGTTATAGGTAAAATTGGAGGATATTACTATAAAATATGGAAATGGGAGATAAATGTAACATATAATGTACTAAGTGAATTAATTCCCCATTTTATTGGTTGCATGTTAAAAAGGAATAATATTGTATTCCCCCACCAAGGAACACTTAGCAACATAGGGCAAATTAAGCACTAACAATTTTTTTTTTATAAAAGAGAAGATATGGCATCCATGTAGTGCATCATTAACCAAACAACATAAGAAAAAGACAAGAACAACAATGATGATCCTCAATAATCATGCACAATCAGAAGACTAAACCACTTCCAAGGATTCCATGACTAACCAAAAATATAGAATTAAGAATGGAAATAACATGCTCAAGCTGTCACATGAGAGTCTGGAAAATGTACACGAACCTCATAGATCAAGAACTAGCCATTGTCAATGGTTTCCAATTGAAGAGTTTAATCATTCCTCATATAAAATTAATTTGGAGTTATGATTGAAGCCTAAAATAAGGAGAGTACTCAAAATATCATCATTATGAATCTAAATACTAACAATGAATATATGGAAGGCATACTAGGAAAAAGGGTATCCAAATAAGTAATTACATTTTTAACAAACCCTTGAGAAGTACCAACTATATTGTATGCACTAAAATATTAGGTGTATGTGCTAAAATATTAGGTGTATGTGCTAAAAGATTAGGTGTATGTGCTAAAACATTCGGTGTATGTACCAAAAGATAAGGTGTATGCACTAAATTGTGAGGTGTATGCACTAATATAAAGGGCATATGTACTAAAATATGGGGAATATATGCTAAACTATAAGGCATATGTACTACTCTACCCCTCCAAGGTGCAATTTGGCCTAGAATAAGAAAAGATGAGATTTTCTCAATTTAATAACTAGGTAGGCTTGTTGAAACCAATGTACAGCTTAAGATGCATGATTTCTCCACACTGGGAGTACCAAATACACACAAATCAAGGCAATACTCACTTGATTACAATAAATTATCACATAGATAAACTACATTATGAGCATAAGAATCCACACATATATAAAGATCAAGTTCATGTACATAAAGGAAATTACTATAAGTAAGTAACTAACAATAGCATAAATGTAAATGAAACCATGAGCTAGGTGAAGCATAACATGGAGAACTCAATACTTGAAGTATCTAACTTTGGAGGAAGCATGTCACCTATACACTGGTCCCTAGTAGTGGTATAATGCAATACCACCCTACCATGTGGAACCCTGAGGCCAAACCCACTACGCTTGTGGAGATAGAGCTCGACCACAAACATAAAGAAAACATGCAAGAAAGGAGTGGAAAATACATGCACTCCAAGTAGATGTATAGTTTCATAAGAAAGGTACAGTGGTATAATGAAATACACAAATATGTAGAGCACAAGGACACATGGAGAACTCTCAACATGTGGATTAATGTCCAAAGTGCATACCAAGAAACACTCAATGTACAAAAGGCTCACTAATTAGTACCAACAAAGGTTGGTGCAAGGACTTGAGAGTGGGAGTTTCATCACATGGCACATGGTAGCCCTCGTGGCTTTGAGTAGTCCTCTCAATGAGGAAGCTCTACTGAGACATCAAAATTTGTAGGTAACCTCATATTATGTCATATCAACATCCTCAAATGATGATAAGGTAGTCACATTATTTCATCTTATTATATTTTAAACATATTCATTTATTTAGTTATCACTTAATATTAAAGCTACGAAGGGATACCCTAGGACCCCTATGTGTCCCAACCCACCTCAGAGATCCACTCCAATCCACCACTCAAACACCAAAAAAGTTCATCTCATGTCAAGTATGAGGAACAAAGCATAATAAGTATGTAAGTAAAATGCAGAGCAAGACTCTCAAATTGATAAGGCCAAAAGGAAAATGGTAAGCTCTATTAGTCTCGATACAAAGAGCATAGGTCACTCAGACTTCAACATAGGAGCATAGCTAAACTAGATTCCTAAATGTGGTTTCAACACACTACATCTATATATCACATGTGATCTCAATCTCAATCATGGAAGGTGTTAGTACCATTGGCTACCACAATAAAAATTAAAGAAATAAAAAGAGGATATCTCAACTCCCAAAACACTCAAGGTAATAACTGAGAAAATGAAAAATCAAGACAAAAATCTAGTTATTTGATTGGTCACTTTTCCAAGAGTATATATTCCCATGGAATCCATAAATCATCTCATTAGAACATGAGGAAGGCTCAAAATTCTCAAAAGCACAAAATACTCAAATTCTGACAAAATCTAGCAAAGTATGAAAATCAACATTTTAACATCAAGGGCCAATTTCAAATTTACATAACAAATACCTGAAATTCCTCCATCCATTCTAATGGAACAATCCTCAAATAGTGATGGGATACTACTTAAATAAAAATCCAATCACACCAAACATAGTCACACACAAAACTAGAAGGCACACAAAATGATGCACCCACAAACAACCCAAACATGAAACTTATAATTTCACCATGAAATTAAAACCCATTGGCCTAAATCCACCCAAAAATACAAATATCAAATAAAATTCTTATTCTAGACACACAAAAAAATGGAAAACATAACAATGCAAAACTCAAAATGCAAACACTAGTTGCTTGTAAAGAGCCAACCAGGAAACTAAAACCTATAGAACTACGGGGGAGTACTAATTCTCAGCCCATGAAGAAAATACAAACAAGAAACATAAAAAATAACTAAGAAGAAAATAAAATAGAAAAGGCCCTACCTTGAAAATGAGGGGAATAAAAGAAATCCCATGCAAATTCTAAAATGGTTCCACAAAAATAAGAGTATTCATGACACAAATCCAACCTAGTCATTGAACATCAGATTCTGATAACCTAGTTAATCAGAATAAATAAAAGACTGAAGGTCTCCAAAATAATTTGGAGCAAATTCCAAATTTTCCACTAAACATCAAAGTGAAAAGTGAGTAAAAGATATCTCTTTTTCTAATTAAATAATTCCATTTGAAAAAAAGGCCCAAAAAATAAATTAAAACAAATCACTTAAATAAATTAAATAAACTATAGATTTTCTCAAGATAAACCAAATCAATTACAATTAAATTGAATTCAATTATGGAAAATTAGTTGATAAATAAATATTAAATTCTCCAACACAATAAATCTAGTACATTGTAATTTAAATTTCATCCGTGATAACTACAGGGACTCTAAATGCACAGACATACTCACTGGTCCAACACAATATGCATATGCAATTTGGATTTACCAACTCATACTAGAGGGAATAATATATCAATAACAAATACAACATCCATATAGGGATGATAATTAGCTCAAGTGTGAAAGGTTGGTGAAACCATCTATTGTGCCAGTATTAGGGATATAGACACACTCAAATCTTGTAGCTCAAGAAGAATGTGTTTGGTACCTATTCATTGAAACACACAAACATCAAGTGTAGCTTCTCACATTATAGATAGCTGAAGCACATGGACATACATGATACAAACAATGAAGGAGAACAACACTATCGTGTGGATCTCATGAATGAGTAACTACAAATTCATCTCTCTTTGTACAATCACATTAGGAATAATCCATAATAATTATATGAGCATAGTAGTGAACATCATATCATTTAAATTAACATTTCATTTAAATATAAAAACATTAATTAATTACTTCTAGCTAGCAATATGATTATATATCGGTGCAAAACTCCATAAAAATACCCAACAACATATAAAGCACCATATAATAGGAATCCAAGAAAATCATCACATAGATTTAATCAAAATAATAATAAAAACATAATCTAACATTTAAATCATAAATGATACAATAACCAAAATAAAGTATGATAATCAAATGCATGACACAATGCAACCAATGATCACATTACATGGATAATCTCATAATAACATCATGATATAATCATAATCCAATAGTCATTGGTACATATATTAGTGGAACCACCACTCACATAAGCCACATACCATCCTGACCACAATAGTATGAGCATAAGAAAAAACTAAAATAGGTGCATCTCATAATGCTAGTATAAAATTATAACACAGGAATGGTCACCGAAACATAAGATCATCTTAATTAGTCACATATGAGAAATAATAAGCATCCAAACCCAAATCAAGCGATCACCAAATATCTCATCCAACTACACATAAGTATACATAAATTCAAAGGAACATCCATCAAGCTGTCATGCAAAATGCAAATGGGAGAGGTATTACACATATCCCCAATAGGATTAAGAGGTGACTCTGTTGGAATGGAGAGATAGGGTACTAAGAGGGGAGGGGTGAATCATTCATTCAATTAACTTGTAAATGTAAATTGCATGATAAAAAAACAAAAATTCAATCACATAACACAAGTATTTTGGTTATGCAGAAACCTTTGTTAGAAGGTAAAAACTGCGGTGGGGATGACACCCACAAATTCTTCACTACTGCAGATAATAAAGTATGTTGGTTAAAGATATAAGTTGTGATCACTTCAGATGGTCCTACCTTGTTAGGAGTAACAATAAGATCAACTAGATCTACCTGGTTAAAATATTTGAACAGAACTGCTTGAGTGTGTACTCGGTTAAGAGATTTACAACAAGATTGTTAGGTCTACTCTATTAAGAGATTTTGTGAAATCTGTTACAATGATTAGAGAATAATAGAAAGTATCTATAATTGACAACTTAATTTTGTCTGAATCAAATCTATGAAGTATCAAATATACCACCTCAATGTGTGGATATCTTGCTTCTGTACTTCTTAGTAGCCTTGACTGATTCTGAGTAATCTGAATATCTTTGATTTCTGCTCAAAATTGTCTGAAAAATGATGTCTTGAAAGTGGTTTCTTGTTCAAGATCTCCTTCTAGTCCTTTTCATACATATGTCAAAATGATATGAATTACAAATATATAACATACTACTATGACCTATGAACCTTCATGACCTAATTAGGTTTACATCATCTTAGGAAAACCATAAAATATATAGTATACAAAAATAACCTAGATCTAATAGTTACATAGAGATCATTGTCACATTTAATGATTACATATACAATAAATGATCCTCGATCTTGGTAAAATGTTTTGTGATTATGTTGTAACAGTTTGCATAGATAAATGTGCCAAAACTGATTACTATTCCATTTCCTGGATTGCTCAGTAAACACTATTAATACTACTCGATGAATACACTATTGCTCAGTGTCCAGTCTGCTCGATGTTTACTGGCACTCAGTATCGGTATACACTAATGCTTGGTAAAACTGCTCTAGTGCTCGGTTAAAACTATTTCCTTTTAGTTCTCGGTTCTTCCTTGAGACTACTCAGTATGAAGTCTTATATAGTTAATCGACTAGCATATGTAGCTTATAGTTCTTCCTTTCACTGATTGAAATAGCATAGGTAACCAATTGATCTTCTTTGATACTAATGACAATACTTAATGCACAAATAGAAATAACAATCTCCCTCTTTGGCATTAGTATCAAAACTTTGTAATGTATATAGACCTGATATCTAAAAAATGTTCTAACTTCTCCATATATACATAGATAACTTATCTTATCAAAATTTTTCTCCCCCTCGATGCATGTTCCCGGTATATGTGTAGTACACTTATCATATAATTACACAATTTTCCATATACATTATATTTTCCACCTTTTTGATAATAATACCAAACTCAAAATTATGTACTTATAGTTTATCAAATATGTGCTGGTGGGTTTTCTTCAAAGATTTTAAGAGGTTCACCCATTCCTCTTTCAAGTTGGTTAGAGGAATGTGTTGAAGATCGACTTGTGCATGCATGTCAAGGATGTTTTCCAACACAGAAATTTCTAGTGTTGCAACTAAAGCTTGTGCTTTGACTATATGCTTCTCAAGTATTTTAAGGTGGGTAAGCAACTCTATTTGTAGTTCGGTGACTTGGTCACTTATCTTGTCCTCCTTCCTCAAATCTGCTCTTAACCACCTAAGTTCTTGAACTTTGAGTATGTGCTTATTAAAAGCATTTTTCTCAGTTAAGGCTTCTTATGCACTGGCTTGGATTTCGATATCTATTTGTTGTATCTCTTCACTGATCTCAGTAGTGAAGTTCTCCATAGTGCAAAGATTTACCAACATTTGAATAATTATCTGAGTAATAGATTGAATGTTGGTCATTACCTCAGATAACTTTACCTTATTTATTTCCACTTCCTCGCTGATTTTCTCTGCTAGTTTGTTCTGTATTTTGGATTATGCCCTCTCTTCAATTCTCTTTTCCACTTTGATGTCCGAGGCATTGATTTCTTTTGAAAGTGTAGCACGTTGGTCCATAATTGGTGTATCTTCATTGATTTGTACCTCAGGTACAACCTCTTGTAAGATGTCTCTTACATTCTCTAAAATGCCCTTGTTCTTGCGTTCCTTCCTCAACTTCTCCTGTGCTACTTTTCTTGTACAAAGCTCCCCATATTTTCTCAATTCTTTAGGGTCTAGGGTCCTCCAGTCACATTCTAGTATAACAATGACTTCTTCAAGTGTGACCAACCCTTTTTCATGTTTCTTCTTCTTCTTCTTCTTCTTCTTTAGCTCTTGAGGTGAACTCTTAACAAATGGAACAATTGCTTACTCCTCAACATTTGGCATTTCATCCACACTTGAAACATTATCCTCCTTTTTCTGCTCCTTGGTAACTTGTGTGCTGGTTGACTAAGATGGAGCTTCTAATGTAGTTTAAGGTGGGGTTACCTTGATTTCCTTAGGGTAATCTTAGCCCTGTGTTTTCACCTCTTTTGCCTTAGGCTCATTTGTCTCTACTAGTGTGCTAGCTCCTTGATCCCCTAATGTATCCATTCATTTCTTTGGGATCAAGCCTTTAGATTTCTCCTTAGAGACAATTTCAACTACTTCCATCAAAATAGGAAGTTCACCCAATAAATATGTTATTGATGGCTCGGTAAGCATACCTTCATCTTGTGTTTTGGCTCCAGCAATAGTCATATCTTCATCAACATCTCAGTCATCAGGATCACCATTTTTGATTCCTCAATGAATACATCAAGTGCAGTGTTATCTATGATTTGGATCTCAGCTTGATCCAGTGCATTCTATGTAAAGCTCAGCTCCTCAATGGAAACTATAGTATCAGGTACCTTGGTATCTGATATATCTATCTTGTATTGTTTCAGTGCCAAGTTTGCATCATCAATGTGAAGTTCCTTTCCTTTTGACTTTAGCTTCTTCTGAGAAATTTTGGCCAATGCCATCTTTTCTTCTTGCTCTCGGGCTTGAACTATTGAGGTCCAGATGATTTGACTATTCTCATCTATATCTACCAAATTTCATCAGGTATCTGTAGTGCCTAGTTCTTCACTCTAAACCTCTTTGAGTATCTACTCATGTTCCCTCATTCTCTTCTCGGTATCTAAGGCATAGGACCATTTTTGTGAAATTATTTCCTCTAGCGCCTTAGGTAAATGTTTGGAAAATTCAATGGGAACTCTTTTGAACCAAATCATCATCTAGATGATTACCTCTTCAAGTTTATTTTGATCCTCAGTTGATAGGTGCTCAAACCAACTAATTTCAAGATCACTAAGTTCACCATTCTCAATTATGTCTTCTGCAACTTCATCAATTGATCTACTCTTATTACTAACAACTTTAAATTGATTATTGTCATCTTCTTCATCATCTAAATCATCCTTACCCCTAATCAAATTTCTTCTTTTCCTTGGGGCATCAGCATTAGTTTTAGTACCTCTTTGTGTGTATGTCTTGGTCGGTGTTGCTACCTTTGGTCTTGAAAACTTCACAACTACTTTCTTCAGTGGTGGTGAGGTTGCAGTTGTAGACCTTATGCGTGCCCTTGTTTGTACATCTAATTGTTTCTTCTTTGGATTTGGTGAAGGAGAAACCAGAGTAGATTTTATGCCTTTATCTGACTCGATTTCTTCACTATCACAAGGCTTGTCAATTAGCATTAATTGACCTTCAGTTGCAACTTCAACCAGTGTATTGTCTAGTGATCCAGTATCATCTCCAAACTTTTCTACTAGAGTCTTCATCATTTTCCTTGATTTCTTTGTTATCTTACCAATTACGAAGCCTATTTTAATTCTTTTCTTGGCCTCCTTATATGTTCCAAACCTTTTTTCATTAGCATCCTTTGGTGTAGTCAATAGAGCCTTATTTGATTTAGAAGCAAAATCAATATCTATTTCATAACCCATGGGGGCTAGCCATTTAGTCCTAGGGTCCATAGCCTTTATCAATGTGTGGTCAGTATCCACAAGAAAGGATATCTCCTTCTCATAGTCTTCTACTAGTTGACTAAGAATTCTTCTCCGAGAATTCATTCTACTCTTGAATTGTTCAAAGTAATTAACTAGGACATTGTTGAGATTATTTCTCAAGCCCTTAATCAATTCTAAAATTTGTGTTATCACTGGCTTGTCAGTTGTCCACTCTATATTACCAATAGAAGGTGAAAATCTTTGCATAGAGATAAATATGAAAACTAGTAGGGATTCAAAATTACATGTGTTGGACTTTTCTGACTGGATTGTTTTCATGTTCTCTTCAGCTTGATTCAACAAAAGCTCGGCTAGGTCCAACTGATGACCTTTCTTGACATTCGATAAGAAATGTAAACTACTCCACAAGGCACACTATTTTGTCTACTTGACTGATAGATTTTATAGCTAATGACATGCATTGCATATTTCACCTCTGGGTCTTTGATTGTGTTGATCTTTAATGCTCGGTCATCCCACTCGACTTCAATGTTTTGCTCAATCTCTGCTCTCAGTGCATTGTAAATTACCTTTTCTTTATCTATGGTAGGATAACTGGTAATCACATGTATCATCTTCTTGGTAATATCTATTGGCTCATCCAACCATAACCTTCCATCATGAAACTGACTAAGCACAACCCTAATCCATTCGCTCTTAAATTCCCTCAAAACATTTAGGGCATTTGTCAAACTGATTACTTCCAGTTGTTTGTGTTCAGGTTTTAGTCTACCATCTTCTCTGTAAATCTTTTGATAAGCTACATACATATCAAAGTCTCCTATTTCACCTATCTTGCTGTGAATGTATGATCTTACATCTTCAACTAACAAAACCCTAGTGGGTATGCTTGAAAAAGCTCCCGCTAGATCAATTTTGGATGCAACTTTAGGGTGAAGTTTTTATAAGGGTTCATTATAGGTTGCAGACACTATCAAATTTACTTCATCCTCCTCTGTAAACTTAGATTTCGATGTGGAGTCTATTTTACTTAAATTTAGGGTTTTGGTAAGTGTTATGAATCAGTTTGGTAGTAACTGTGCTTACTTAGAAATAATGATGAACTTTCTCAGAAGACTCTGAAACTGCTCTGGAATGCTCCTAAAAATATTTTCTCTTAAATCACTCTCTGAAATTTCTCACTCTTTGAAATTGCATGGTGAATAATTATACTAAGTTCTCCATATATTTACAAATTTTTCAAATTCCCGCTCAAAACACTTTTAATAAATTCTCGATCTACTTACAACTCAGTGGTAACAGTCAATTCACTGATTACCATAAAATATTAACATCTAGGTTAACACATAACTTTTTTATGCAGGGGCAAAGTAGATACAAGCAGAATCAAGTAGAATTGAGTCCACTTGAATCAACCATCAAGCCTTGCTCAGAGTTACACAATAGAGGTAATATACTATAACATGAAAGCAATGAAATCACAATGGATATGAGACAAGGAACTGGCAGGAACAACAGAGAAATTATATTATATCTTTCAACTTTGTGACTTCTATCTTAACCTTCTTGTTATCAAGAGTACCTTCATACTTAAAGTATTTATCCATCTCAGAGATCCAATCCAAAATTGCATCAGTCTCAAGTCTTCCATCATAGAAATCAACTTCAATTGTAGGTCTAGAGTTAGCCTTAGACAAAACTCTCAAAAGTCTTTCCTCATCTTGTTCAACTTCAAGTTCAGGATTAGGTGCTACTTCTTCTTCATCACTAACATCTTCAAGATGTGTGCCTCTTCTTTGGAATATCTCTACAACTTCAAGCCTAGATGCAATCTACCTCAACATATCCATGATAGCACTATCATTTCTTGTACCGTGAACCATCTTGACAATCAAGTTCTAGCAAGATCATAACCTTCTGCAAGTTATAGGTTAGATCTTAGATCTGCCACCCTACAACCAATCCAACAAGGCTCACCACAATCTAATCCACAATAAAGAACTCACTTTGATACCATGACTTGACATAGGGCATGGATGGAGGGTCCAATAATGGATTGTCCAAACCTACACTACCAATCATAAAAATAACAAGCATAGCGGAATTCAACACTATAATGTTTTAAAATAGATTTTCCATTAACATGCCCGGCTGTAAGGCCTTCTGGTTTTTAGCGTATTACAATGAAATTAAAAATTATTAGCAAGATCTCACAAGATCCAATGAACCACTAGCTATTTTAGATCTACAGCAGGCAACCTCTGGTAGGAACAACCAAGACAGGGTCTAAACTTGTGCTCGCAAGCCACCAAGAAACCTCTTGTTGTCCTAAGCCCTCAGCCACTAGTTGTGCTACAACTCGCAGATTTGCAAATCTGCTTCTAGTACATGATCTCTACTACTCTACCATCATATCACTACACACTCTACATATTTCCTCCTACTCTACATCAACCCAAACTCTCAATATATAGCTAGCTAAGCTACAAGTTGGCCAGTCAGACATTTAATTACATTATAGGTCTAGTCTGGAAGATTAAATCAGAACTAATGAAAGAATGATCAAAACTTAATGCAACTTTACATTTAGGTCCACACATTACCCAAGAACATTTCCTTAACTACATAAGGCTCCATTTCATCACACGAAACCATGCAAGATAAAATACTCTACGTTTCACATGAAAATTGGCTAAAAATAGGTACCTGAGAAAAATGGTCATAACATTTTACTCATAATGAATTAGGACTTGTGGTCTTAGGAGAAGATATTAATTTAGGTCTCCTTAAAGGCCCTAAGAGTGAAAAGGATTATTCATTAAGGATCAATAGCTACATGCCACCCAATCATCACCTAGAATGCAGGAAATATAGCTCTGATGGCAAGGAAAATATCTCCAACTTTGAAATGGTATATCCAAGTTCTCCCAAACCATGCCACCTCAAGAGATGCATTCTTATACATAGCCTCCATAAACATAAAGGGAAAAACCCCTTTCATCACACAAGCTAGAGATCTCCATAGATCATCACAACATAAAAACTCAGAAAGCTGCCCAAAACAAAGTATTGTATCCGTCTGATAGGGAATTCCTTCAAGACTAAGAAAGATATTCAGGAACCCAAAATGCTCCTACATCACTTTTTCACTTGGTTAATACTGATACTCAGTTAACCTTACATAATAGTCATGGATGGGTAACTCCTTACTTGGTCTTGCATATACCGACTGTATGACTTTGTAAGCTCAAACTTATAAACCATAATACATCTCAAATTATGTAGATTTGGTATCTGTACACCAAATATAAGGAGCTATATGTAAAGTAAGATCAATTTGGAATATTAGTTCCATACATACCTTTTTCACCTTAGGTGGAGGTGTCGATGTCACCCAATCCAATGGATGAGGTTTCTTCGACTGCATTTCTTGAATCAACATTATAATTTCATGCCATTCTCCACATAGTGTTTCTAATAGTCATGATATCTGCAATTGTGAACTGCCATTCTCAAAAATTTGTTCTTCTGGTGCTTGGTCTCTACAATCCTTACTTAGGTGACCAACTTTGTGACAATGTAAACATGCCATACTAGTACCTGTCCAACTTCGTAATTTTCTATCCCATCTCTTCCTCATATAATTAGCTACTATATGTCCATACCTTCCAAATACTATACAATTAATCCATGTGTTATAATCCCAAGTGTAAGCATTACATTTTCTTTTTGGTTGATAGGATTTGTTCTTTCCTTTCGGTGTCTAGACTTGCTTCATCTTTGTTCTACATTCTTGTGAAGTGTGTCCATGCTTGTTGCAAGTATAACATAGTTTCTCCATGTGGGATTTGTTAGGAGTCCTATTCAACTTAGATCTACACTCATATGCTTGATTTCCAAACTTATTACAATTATAACAGTGACCATTGAACTTAGGTGTGGTTTTAGGTTTGCCTTGTGCTTTACTCCTACAAACATTTGAAGTATGTCCAAGTTTGCCACAGTGATACCATGTCAGTGTCTTAGGTCTATGATTTTGATTGTTATTCACCTATTCAACTTGCTTGTATGATTCTCTTTCCTTGGTGTAGCCTAATCCAGTGGTGCTTCCAAGTCCTCTTTGACTAATTAGAAAATCATCAATTTTCTTTGATCTATTTTCATCCTTTTTCATCATCTCATTATGTTGTTGGTGCATCTTTAATTTATTTCTTAGTTTTCCATTCTCTTCCCTGAGTACTTCAATATCTTCAAGTTTTCTTGAAAACTCACCATTTAGTTAGTTGATCTCCTGACTTACAATAATCTTCTGATTGGATATTTCAAAGTGATGCTCAATAAGTCTCAGTATCTCAATTTATTTTACTTGTAGTTGTTCAGTCATCTATCTTCTATCTTCAACAGCCAAATTCCTATCTTGTTCAACTTGTCTAGCATTGTTCATTACATCAAACATTCTCACCATTTATGTCTCTTGACTGATCTACAGGGCTTTCACTTGTTCAATCAAATGGAGATATTTCTTAGATAAATTAGATATTGCACTTTCAGAAATGTCAGAAATACTACCTAAACTAGATCCTAAATTCTCAAATGGTTCATCAATCTCTTCTTCATGGTGGTTAGTCTCACACTCCCTGATAGCCATGTTCTTTCTCTGCACTAGTAACTTTTTCAATTCATCCTTAGCTTGTTTGTATTGCTCAATAAATATCTACATTTGAATCTTTTGATTCTTTATTGTTTTGTCCAAATTGTATCTCTCCAAGATTAGATCTTTACTCTTTAGTGGTTAAATCATCCAATAAGAATTTTGAGCTCTGACACCAATTGTTGGAATGGAGAGATAGGGTACTAAGAGGGGAGGGGTGAACCAGTGCCCTCAAAAACTTTTAACTCCAAACTTAATCAGAAAATAGTAGTAAAGTAGTTTATCCAACTGAATCCATTGTATGCATCATTCATTCAATTAAATTGTAAATGTAAATTTCATAATAAACAAACAACAATTCAATCACATAACACAAGTATTTTGGTTACACAGAACCCTTGTTAGAAGATAAAAGCTACGGTGGGGATGACACCCACAAATTCTTCACTACTATAGATAATAAAGTACGTTGGTTAAGGCTACAAGTTGTGATCACTTTTGATGATCCTATCCTATTACAAGTAAAAATAAGATCAGCTAGATCTACCTGGTTAAAGGATTTTAACAACACTACTTGAGTGTGTATTTGGTTAAGAGATTTACAACAAGACTATTAGGTCTACTCTGTTAAGAGATTTTGCTAACTCTATTACAATGATTAGAGAATAATAGAAAGTATCTGTAATTGACAACTTAACTTTTTCTAAATTAGATCTATGAAGTATCAAATATATATCACCTCAATGTGTGGATATCTTTCCTCTATACTACTCGGTAGCATTGACTAATTCTGAGTAATCTGAATATCTCAGATTTCTACTCAACCTTGTCTGAAAAAATGATATCTTGAAGATGGTTGCTTGCTTCAAGATCTCCTTCTTGTCCTTTACATACATATGTCAAAATGACATGAATTACAAATATATATCATACTTCTATGACCTATGAACCTTCATGACCAAATTAGGTTTACATAATCTTAGAAAAACCCTAAGATCTACGGTATACAAAAATAACCTAGATCTAACAATTACATAGAGATCATCATCACCTTTTTTTATTAAATCTACAATAAATGATTCTTGATCTTGGTAAAACATTTTGTGATTTTGTTATAACCGTTTGCATAGATAAATGTGCCAAAAATGATTACTATATTGTTTCCTAGATTGCTCGGTAAAAATTATCAATACTTCTCGGTGAATACACTGGTGCTTGGTGTCCAGTCTATTTGGTGTTTACTAATGCTCGATATCAATATACACTGATGCTTGGTAAAACTACTTTGGTGCTCAGTTGAAACTATTTTCTTTTACTTCTTGGTTCTTCCTTGAGACTACTCGGTATGAAGGCTTATATAGTTAACCAACTAACATATGTAGCTTATAGTTCTTCCTTTTACTAACTGAAATAACATAGGTAACTGACCGATCTTCTTTGATACTAATGACAATACTTAATGCACAAATAGAGATAACATACTCAAGCACTAATTAGGAATAAGATTTTTCCTTTAAGAGAGATTTAGAGAATGGAATGAAAATGATTAATTAATTAAATAGATCTAATAAATAAGTCACTAAAAATATAATAAAAATAGGGTGATACAAACTGATGATGAGCTAAAATTGATAGAAACAAAAATCAAAAGATGAAACACACTTTCTCCATAAGTATAAGCTAAAAATGGAAGGGACAGGTCTAAAATTGACATGTTCTTATGGATAGGGTGAAAGTGGTGACATGGTTGTAGGGACAAGGTAAAATTAGTGATGTCTTCTTGATACTTCTGGTAGAAGTTTTCACAAAACCCACAACTGTTCCTATATTGTCCAGATCTAAATATATAGGTTTGTAACCTATTCCTGCACATAGCATAATGAGGAAAAGGTTGGAAAAAGGGGTTTTCTTTGGCCAATACCTTATTTAGGAATCAACCTTGAAATATGATAGAAATTGCATAAAGTAAACAATGTGTAAAGGTAATTGTTGATTTACCTTGCATAAACCCCAATGAAGAGATGTATAAATTGCTCAAATACATGAAGATGTTTGGGTGTTAGTATTATCAAGTCCAAGATTACTTACAGGAGGGGGGTGAATTAGTAATCTAACAATTAAAATTTTTATAAACCATTCAACATCTTGCATCAATTGACATTCATTACATGAATAAACAAACCAACGAAGATAAACATCCACAACCATGAAACACAATAATGGCAATATTTTTCTCATGGAAACACAATTGGGAAAAACCATGTGTAGGGATGGCACCCATAAATAATTATTCACTCTTCTGAAGTACACCTAGTTAATATCTTAGCCATGTTAGGAGCCACCTGTTTAAGGGATTTACCATATTAGGAGTAACCCATTTAAGGGGATTCAAACCCTAATTAAAGAGTCACCTAGTTAAATGATTTAAAAATCATACCTATTAGGTACTACCTGGTTAAGGAATTTTATCTTGTTGAAACTATTAGGAATCAACAAGTGAAAGTGATATGAGAAAATAGAACTCCTCCTTTGCTAGTACAGATCTAGTTCAAGGTCATTCTTTTCTTCACATGCAAACCATCAAACCCTACAATCACACAACTACATTCATGATATTTCTCTTCCACCTACACACTTCTCATAATACATCAAAATGATATATAAGACATTTTACAACTTAAAGTAGAAAAACAACCTTAATTACATTTGAATTACATCTCATATCTTCCAAAAATGTATTACCAAAACCAAATCCATTGATAAAAAGATTTTTTTGATTTCCAATTTAAACCACACATCGATATGACAAAGAAAAGTAAAATCATATCACACTTTCTATTGTTATTGCACAACTTCAATAAATTTGATCATAATGATCATGAAAATGCCAACTCATCACTCAACATCCATCTTCCATATCACGACAATCCCTACAATATATAATCACTTACTAGAACACGATACAACATCACCGATTCAGGATCTAACTAATTTTTCTAAGAACTTTTTTTAATTTTCATTGAGTGATCTTTTGTCTATTAAAACACCTAGATCCAAACCTATTTGACACAATAATGAAATCATTCCTCCTTGGCTACATCAGGTTCTTCCTATTTACTTTTCAACCTTTAATCATTAATAAGTCACATTATACATAAGATAAATAAAATTGTGTGGTCATAGATACAAAATTTATAGATATCATTTAGTCTTCCATTATGATTGAAAACACCAACTCTTAGCACAACTTTGAATCCAACCTTTTGAACATAAATCGACATAGTAGGATCACTATCAACCAATAAACACTAACTTGACATCAATGACAATAT